>JBBYHO010000001.1:5950067-5966909 GCA_038382025.1 Adansonia gregorii | reverse complement strand
AAACTTAATATTCATGTTAACCTCTCCCATATATTAACCGGATCTTCAAACTTAAATGAGTATCTTTAAACAAGTTTAATTTAAACTTTAACCCTTTCTTTTGTTTATTTTCTTCTACGTCTAACATCGAACTACACAAGAAGAGATAGGATTTTTGTGACCTCGCATAAATTTACAGCCTCCACCTCAAAATTCAGAACTGGATGTCACAGAATTGAGCCTTAAGCTCCAAAATGAACACCTGTAGTATCATATCCTCTTTGTTTAAATTATTTGGCAGAACTGCCGCTGATATCTAGATCATGAATTTGGGCTAAGGGTAACCAAAGCAAAACAAAATGTTAGTAGCCCATTAAACAAGAGACCGCTTAACGAACTAGGAGGAATACCGATAGACAGAAATCAGCCAGTTTAGACCCATCGTCAGATCACTGCTAAATGCCATCACCATACTGCAAATTCTTTATAACTGCTTATCTTAATCACTATAAAAATGTACTTTGGTAGTACAGCAGCAATCAGTTGATTTCTTGAGGATAAAATCTTTTTTCATCATCAAGGGCTTTCAGAAGGTCTATCTGAAATGAGTTAGAAAGTCTCAGACCGAGAGCATGATACATGGCAAGGAATTACAGCATAACTTCCAAAGAAATTATAACAATGTCATTGTTATATCTCCATAGAAATGGCTCCAGAATGGAACAAAATGACTTACAGGATCTGTACAATGGACCTGAAAACCCAGTGTTTTATGTTACCATCACACGGGCAGATTCCTAAGCAGACGAAGTGCTCCTGTCCAATGTGATCTTTGTGATAAAACAATCTTCCTCAATGCTGGCACTGCCCCGGCAGCTATGATTGCTGAATGATTCTCACTGTCCATACTCAGATTATACAGTATCGATAAGGCTGCTTCGACTGCCCTCTCACTCCCTTCTTCGATAATCTTCACCAGTGGAAATATACCCCCCTCGGATGCGACAGCTCGGGTGGAATCCACAACCCCTTCAGAAATTATCCTGTTAAGTTCAACAACAGCAGCTTCTTGGGCTTCCGGAGAAAGAGACAATTTTATCTGCTCTATAAGTCTTGGGATTGTCTCATAAAGAGTTACCTCCAGGTTGATTGGATTCTCAAAATCTACATTAGGACCGGATAAAGAGCTCAGTTTAACAAGGCAAGCAGCGACCCAATCTTTGTTTCCAAGTGGGATATCAGACTTCAGGATTTTGCGAAGTAATTTTGTGAAATGGGTAGAGTCTATTTCTCGGCAAAACTGCTCAGAATCAAGAAGTTTTGTTAGTAACCTTGAAGCTGCAGAGACTGCTAGGCCAGCTTCTTCAAGTTCAAGAGCATACTTCTTTAGTTCATGACCTTCTACATCAGCTTCCATGTCTGCCAAAAATTAAAGGTATTGCTAAATAATCAAATCAGCTATTAAATAAAATTATTTCATGCTATTAGGGAAGGCTTTTCAACAATTAAACCAGGCCATGGTGTCTCCAAATAAATCTACTTAATTGCAACTGAACAATGGGCAAGGAACTGGAAATTGTGCAAATGGATGAACTAATTGATCCTTAACAAACAAACTTATTCCTAAAAGCAACCGGAAGTAATGAAGGATTATTTTGCTCCAGTGTAGGGAATCGTATTCAAGAACAAATGCAAGAACTATTTCTGTAGTCATGAAATGACAAGTAAAACACCAATCGATGAAAGCAAGAAAATGAAATAGAGTTAAAATAACAGTGAAAGCAAGAAATCATTCCAGTTCCCCTAACAATTAGATTGTCTACTGCTTCAAAGAATGCTCTGTGGCTTAATTGCATATAGAAGTGGACAAGAAACACAATTATGGTTCAGCATGCACCTTTACAAGAAATTTCTATTAATCTTTATAAATGTGAGCAGTAGAGAGGTTGTTAGTTTACAAAATCATCTTTGGAGCATATTACTTGAACTTGCAAAACACATAGGAAAAGAACTGCAATTACCGTGTCCATTGCATTCAAAAGGCGGAAGGTCTTATATTTCTGGAAACAAGCAGTCTATCTTCCTATAATAAATAGAGTTGCAAGTGACAATTGCTAAAGTAGAAAAAGGAAAGGTAACTGGCTCACAGTAAAATTCATTTTAGACAGAAAAGAGGTTGCGAGTGCAAAAGAGAGGGAGGGAACTCCCTCAAAAGCAGATGGCGAGATCTGATTAAGAAATATTAAAAAAGAGTTAAAAGAGAAATATTAGATCAGTTGTGACGAATCAGCTACCATGAAAATGCCCAAAAGAAGTCCTAAACTATGATTTAATTCGAAAGAAGGATTAGACATTTAAACTATGTGACTTTCGTTAACACCATGAAATACTCCCATAGGGAAGTTGCAGATTGGAGAACAAGTACTTAAAATTAAACAGAGTTTAAATTTGTTCTACAACTCCATAACCTAAAATGGCGAGGAAAATTTAAGCAAGAGGAGTTAAATTCGGAATGGTAATCCACCTTTAATTATATACTGGTTAAACATCAAGTATTATTTTCTTTTCCGTCAACCAGAAAACTTTTCTTCCTTTTTTCTTTCCAAGATGAGGAAAACAAAGAAAAACTTAACCGGCAGGAGCTAAATTTGGAACAAGACTACACCTTAACTGCAAAATGGATAAACTTGATATAAACCAACCAAAAAAGACCCTCCTTTTTATGGTCCTCTGATTTCTTAGACAGCTAAACTACTCGTTATTGGAACTAGAAAATGTTTTTGCCTTCTCTACTACACGGTCACGAAGACACACACAAAAGATAAGCAGGTGAAAACATAGCCTCCTACCCAAAGCATTATGGTCTTATAAGTCCAAATAAGGTACTTGTCTACAGCTCAAGTCTTTCAACTAAGCATTATTCCTCCTTACCCTTTAGAGCTTTTTGTTGAAAAACAGCATCCAAACCAGATGATATATCTACTTTCATAATTGTTTCCATGCTTGGTTCAATTATTGTCATGAATTCCAGGATAGAAGCTGCTTTTCTTTGTAGGTTTGATGGTGAAGTCTTCAGGATCTCAATAAGGCGAGTAATGACAGCAGGGTCCAGCAATTCTTTCCTGTAATAGATTTCCAAGATATACATTTGGTCAGTGTAACAATCAAGAACATAAGGATTCATGATAAATATCCTAAAACAATAAATCACTAGTTAAATATGAAACCTTTTCCAGTACATGATTTGAGAACAAAGCCTGAAGAAGAAAAATGGAGAAAAGGGGAACAAAAAGCTTAAACCATTTTTAACTGTCTTTTCAAGAAACAAAAGAAATATAAGTGTATAAATTCCACCACCCCCCTTAAAAGAGCTACTGTGAATTTGTTTCAATTTCCCCAAACCATTCATTCAGAGTAAGCAATTATTCAGTAACTGACAACAAGATCCAATAGGGAACACCAGCAAGTGAAGGGAAGGAAGCCATAATGATGAATCATCATTTTTCAAGGAAAAAAAGATACAGAAAGAAGAGGGAAAAACCTGGAATCCATTACTGACACAGGCCTATCTCCAGTCAATCCAGCCGAAGCATCAAGGCTCCTTGCAGCATCTATATCCTTATTTGAACCATTGACAGGTCCGTCATAGAACTAGATACAACAGTATACTAGGTAAGCCGATTAAAAAAAAAATACAGGGCCCAAACCATCCTCTGTGTGCTTGTGGGTGACTGTGTTCTGAAAACTTTGAATCATTAAGATTGCTTCGAAGGAGTTACGCTGTTGACCCTTTTTAATAAGACAAAAATGTTAATAAAAAATGCAAGAGGCCATAAAGGATCTTTCAGAAAAAGGTACCCCGTATGCCCTGCAGCTAAAGGAGGATAACTCAAGGGGTCCAAGTGTCAAAACAAAATAGCAGATGAAATTTTCTTTTAACATTTGCATGATGCTGTAAGAAAGAATTGACTAACCTTTGACTTCAATTCTTTACTAGGGTCTAAGATCCTAGCAAGTATATCCAAGATCTGCAAATGCAGCAAGAAAATCCATGTTATAAAAATCAAACTAGAATCGTTGAAAATTACTTCTTTGAGAAAACAAAGATAGCCTATACCTTTTCCATGGAGCTTCCAGAGGTCTCTGACAGTTTGAGAGTACAAACTAAAGGGTTTAAAATACCTTCAGCTTCAAGTACCTGAGAAACACCAGGGCTGAAGCAAGAAACTTCAGAAAAACATTTTATTTTACCTGAAAGTTGGTATATCAAGCACAGTGTTGTATTAATGGACTCCAGAAAGTACCAATAAAACGAATGAAAATGAAAATATGGATATGAATATCAATGTGAATATAAATATGAGGAAATACATCAAAGATACTGGCATGATGCTCAGCGTTCAATAAAGAAAAATTCCACAACACGAATCTGCGGCAGATGAATGGATACCACCATTCATGTCCATGAAGCAAATTGAGAAATCAAATAGAAAACTTTGCAACAGATATTAAGAGCAACAATTCACAACAAAATGCTACAAGTCTAAGACTAGACCCTACTCTGGTGAGACCATCAATAGGTAATGGATACATATAAACTACTCACTATAAATCAAGTAAAGTGACAAAACGTAAGTTTGCTCCAATATCCGAACAGTAATTCTGGGTTATATTTATACAGTGGGTTCAAGAAGCATGTAAGAGAGCACAAGAAGGCTCAGTACAAACTCTCATATCAGTCTTTTATATTTAAACCATAGAAACAAAACAATGACTCACTACTCTATAAAATAATGCCGTAAACTAAAGGAAAGGCCAAACTCAGGTCAACAAGTACTTCAAGAAACATCTGCACTTAGTAAACCTTTCTTCCCCATTTAGAACCAAAGGCATTATCTAGCAAGATTAAACAAAGAGAATAAAAATACCTGACAGACAACCTCTCCAAAGCATGGGTCACAGCCGATCGGATGGCACAACTGTTGTGGTCTAAAAGCCGAATTAAATGCTTGATGGCACCAGCTTCCTTGAATGAAGTCCGCATATGTTCATTGATAGATGAGTCAGCAATTGCCTCTGCAGCCCTTGATATAGCAACCTCGTCATGAAGCCCGAGAATCAAAACTAGTCGAGCCACACCATCCACCCATGGGAGCAGAGTAAGTCGATTATCAGCATGGGATTCAGACTGAGATTTTGTTTTGCCATCCAACTCTATAGCCCCTATACGAACAAGAAACTGTTGTTGTGTCCGTCCAACAATTGCATTCATCTTAGCTTCGTCTACATCAACATTCATGTCAACATTTAACCCAAGAAGTAATTCGGAGGCACCAAACTTCGAAGGAACTTTTGAAGTCTGCTCAATCTCTGTACCATCCGGCATAGTAGGCCATGAATATAACCCTGGCGTAAAAGACTTGTAGGCAGCAGCACCAACCAGGGGCACAGGAACCAGACCTTCCTCTATGACAAGAATTCTATAATAAGGATCCTTAGCAAGTTCCAATAATGCATTTCTAGCTTCCTTCCGAATCACTTTAGAATCTTCCATGTCAGTTTTTAAGAGCTTTGTCTGCATTCAAAAAGAATATTTCATAGGTCCCACTTAAATTTAGTTTTGGCTTCACTTATGCTTTATTTTTAATTCATTACAATACCAATAATGCAGTACTGCCTTCCATGACCTAGAAATTAGTCAATAACAATAGACACAGTTTACTTCTAGAAGATCCTTAAAGCATTAACTACTAGTGCAATTGAATTTATGAGCTTTATGGGGACTAGTTAAACAATTGAATCTTTAAGGTTAGCAATGCATGCAAAGCAAGACGATTATAAAACATGAATGGAACTAAATGAAAGTGAACAAAATAGAAGTTCCCTGGCAAAGGTATCATTTATACAAGCAATGTCATACTTCGCCATTTAGATTGACACTACTCGCATCATTTTGATTTTAGTAACCATAATAAAGCTTTGGGAACAATATGAGTGAAGAGGTACCAGAATGAACAACTTTTTAAACGCATCAAAAGGGTCTATCGATAAACAAACTTTCTGCACAATGAGGGTCAAACAGAAATATGTCATAGCACTTTCCGCAATCTTGATTGATGAAAAAGAAATCAGGTCAACTCATCAATAAGAAAGCAAGACTCAATGAAGTGACCACATCCATTTATATGTTAGAGAGAGAGAGAGCATCTTGCTCAAGGAAAACAAATGCTATAGCATAATTACAGCTAGTCACTACATTCATACACCAATTTAGTATGCGACCAGAAAACCCATTCAGTCAATCAACAAGAAAACAACCATCTGCATTCAGAAAAGATCCTCACCAATTTCGGAATGACACCAGCTTCAACCATTATGTTGTGATTACAATGGCTCAAGGCCAAATTCGCCAAAACCCCACCAGCTGCTTCCTTCACTCTTATGTCGTCATTATCGAGGGAATTGATAAGCAATGGTAAGATACCTGTGTTCGCAATTTTCACTCTGAGTTTCTCATCCACAGACAAGTTCCACAAAGTACACATACTTTGCTCTTTAACCTGAAAAAGTAAGTTCATAATGTCTCAAATTTCTACAAACAGGATAAACGTGGTGAACATTTTCAAAGGTGAAATACCTCCTCTGTACCTCAGAAGTCAAGGACGGTCGACTCAGCAAACCAGTTATTCCTTCTATTGCTCCACTTTCTGCAACTAAATCTCTGTACAAATTGATTGAAGATATTGATCGTAAAAGACCAGCAGCTGCTTCACATGTAGCACTAGACTCAGAGCTAAGAAGGTTCACAGTTAAGTTTACGCAGCCCTGAAATTGCACAATGGCATCAATGCACTTCTTTCCACCTAGTGAATATTTCCATAGTGCCACTATTGCCTGTTCTCGGTCAAGAGCATCATGGTCTAGCCCAAGCATTCGAACAAATAAGGCCACATAGTTGTCACCTAATGAGGAAGAGCTACTGTTTGTCCCTTCAACATCCTGGAAGGAAGGAAGTAGTTAGAATAAAAGTTTGCTTCTAATTGTAAGTACATTGCAAAACTGACGGGGAAAATAAAAAAGTAAAAAGAGTTACAAATTCAAAGATTAAAAGTAACCGTCTTAACGTTTTCAGGGTCCCTAAAAGCCTCAACTTTAAACGTATGACTAAGAAACTGGGTAGCACGAGGGGATCAGTAATTAAAGTCTCCCCTGACTTCCCACCACTATAACCCGTAAATGGTATGAATAAAACAATAAGATGATAACATTCAATCTGTTCCGTATGGGAGCATAAACCAATCCTTATGACACCTTCCAGCTGTCGAATTATCCTAATCATATTCAAAAAATGCTTAAAATAACCTCAAAACCTTCAATGTGTAATATTTCATCAAGCTCAATCATTGTCCTTTAACATCACTCACAATCTGGATTGATAACCAAAATTTGACTACCATTCTGAAGATCAATTTTGGCAAAAGCTCCACAAACCCCATCTTCTATGCTACATTTTGAGGATATGGTCTTACCTATGGCACAGAGGCACAATATATCTGTGTAGTTGACCGTTCATGGTGGAAACAAAAAGGCTTCGTTTTTGTTGTTGTTGTTATAGCTCTGTACTACATTCTATCTAAAATAAGAAAGTTCCCAATTTTTTATCCAGGGTCAAAACTTTATTCCTTCAAATATCGGGCAAAATTCCCTAATCGGTGTTACGGTGAATGTGACAGTATTAACAAGTTTTAAAGGCACTCCATTTAACCAATCATTCGCATTATGAAACCACAAAGTTCCTAGTTTCTAGTTTCTAAGTCGGAAACATGTTTCTTTCTGCTAACAAAAATAACTAAATAAAGGAAAGAAAGAACAACAAAAAGAATAAACTGTCAGAATCATATTATGAGGAACCAGATGGGAAATCAATAACCTTAGACTTTAGAACTTACAGAAACAGCAGCAGGCTCCCGTCGGGTGGCATCAACGGCACCACCATCATCACTGACTTTCCTAAGGACAGTACGGAAGGAACACGATTTGGGCTTCAAGAAACCGTTCCAAAGATGATTGTAATGATGGAAATGATGGAACTTCGGGGAAAAGGATGAGTTTTTTCCCCTGGATTTTGTGGGTGTTAACAACACTTGCTGGGGATTGAGCAGCTTAACGTTAAAGCAAGTCGAAAGAGTTGAGGCCATCATTTTTTTGGCCTAAAACAGTGAGATTGGAATCAGGGCTTTGGCGGTGTGGGGTTCTATATTGTTCGCCGTACAGATGTGGCAGCGCCCTTCTTCACTGGCCGGATAATGGAATGTACTAGACCCTCGGCAACTGGATATTTAAGCCTTTTATTTTATTATTATTATTTTTTTTTTTTTTGGTTTTCAATTTTAAAAATTAGGAAGTGCAAATATGCAATAAAATACCATAATCTGTAAATATTTACTCTTCCAATGTTTTTGTATGATTTATATAATTCACTTATGATATATAAATATAATAGATGACAATATTTCTTTTATAGTCCAACAATAATTTTACAAACTCATTATTAAATGTATTTGTCATATTTAATAATTTATATTTGTTTATATCAACAATAAAAATATATATACAACATGTATATATAAATTATCATATTTAATTAAATTTTAAATTTGGATTTTTACTATCTTATAATGAAATTCATCCTTATATTTTTTTTATATAAAGTGATTTAAAAACAATTGATAAAGGAATTAATTTTTTTGTAATTAAATTCTATTTGTGTTAAAACTTCTTTTACAAGGTGAGACACATTAAAAAAAATTAATACAAATATTAAAATTTATTTTTTAGAATTATTTTTTTAAAAAAATTATTATTTAATTAAAATAATATAACATTTTAAATTTACATGCATCACATGATCAGAAAATTTAGCTCAAAATGTGAGACAACTAGTAAAATTTGTTGTCATCCTAATTAAAAACAAAATCTTAATGTTGCTATCAATTGTTTCTGAAAATACTTTAAAAGTGGGGCCTAAATTCATCGAAATTGAAATAGAAAAAAAAAAACTAAAACTATAGAATTGAATATAATTGAGACAGTAGAGTGATAAATTCAGGTTTTAACTCAAAAACATATATTAAAAACTTTAAATAAAAAAATATAAAACAAAACCTTTGAGAGTCAAACAAAATCTTAATATTAAAAACTTTACGTAGAAACAAAACTATAATATAGTAAGCAACTTGTCTATGGGTTAAGCTATTCAATAAGTCCAATTTAGGTGTTGGATATAATTTTTTTAATTTAAATCGACTTGTTTTCAATAGGATTACAATATAATAATAAAAATTATTTAAATTTAATTATAAAAAATTATATAAATATTACTATAAAATAATTTTTAAACTTTTATTAATATATAACAATGATTTGGGATCTGAGTAAAAAATCTCAAAAGAGTTTTAAGTTGCTGTCCTATCTAATTTATAAACATCTATAATAGTAAAAATATAAATTATTAATGGTGATTGATGGTCTTCACATAATAATAGTAAGAAGATATTTGTTAGTTGTATTAATCAAGGTGATATTTATAAAAATAGAAATGTAAGTAATTGACTAATAAAAAGGACAGCTAGCGTTTAAAGCTTTTTAAGAAGGTGATAGTTAGCACTTGATTGAACGCAAAGGCAAAATTAAGTAATAGAGGGAAAAAAAATCGAAAGCTTGAAACTTACCAAAGCTAAATTTAGGGGTGCTATGGAAATATGCAAGAAACAAACACTTGGAGCTTTATTAAAAAAAAAAAAAAGATGGAACAGAGCTTAAAATACACTAATATTTTGTATCCCTAAACAAGTTTTAATTAATATTTTCTTCTTTAGAATGCTGGGAATTCTAGGTTCAGGAAGTCTCCATGTTTTCATTGAATTTACTCATTCAACTGTCCATTTTTATCCCCCTCCGCTTCATGCATGTAGAGTAATGCCTTGAGCACCATTTTTAAACTTCAGGAAATTCCCTCGGGATCCATCCTGGAGGTATCCTTGGGATACACCTTAAAGATCCTTCACAACTTAAAAATATGCATTTCTAATATATTCTTATTCAACATATATTTTAAGGATATAAAAATAATAAAAAAACATCTTTCAAATGAATGAAAAATACATTATAAAAAAATTTTATATCCGTATCAAACACACGTATTCATATTCGATATTCATATGAAGTCCAAGTACCTAAGATATCAACTCCATACATGGAAAGCAAGTTAAAGAATGCTGATGAAATGTTTTATAGAAAAAGCAAAAACAAAAAATACTAACCAACCAAAGAAACTTTAATTTCTAAAAGTACTCTTAATGGTTTCACCATGCAGAATTAATCCTTAAATTATTTGAATCTACAAAAAAGTCATCAGAATAAATTTCTTGAAATACACGTGACCGTAGCAACCCAACTCACTGCAAGATTTTTCTCTTTCTTAGGCGTCGCTTCTTTAAGACAACAGCCAGTATTTTGATACTATTCTCCTAAATCCCAATATTAAAACATCCCCTTTTACTTTAACCTTTTTTCTCTCCAGTTAAAAACTCTAGATCAGAAATCTCTTGAACTCGGGAAAGAAAGTATCTAATCTTTAGGCGGGAAATTTGTTCAAGGGCCGAAAACAACAGACAGTTTGTTCCAGTCCCAGGCGTCCATATTAGGAGAGACAACAGCAGCACCAACAGCAAATGCAACGACAACAAAGGCCAAAGTTTTCACGCACCCACAGCTTCGCGATAGCTTTCCAGATATATGCTTACAGTACTTGTGTGCATCGTGAAAAAGTGCCTGTTCAGCGGCATCTGACACACAGGCCATCGCTTTCTCATTCTGAAAATCACCAAATAGAAAATGATAATCAGGATACATCCTAAATGACCTGAAACGTTTGCCTACCATATGTCAACGCAGAATGTCTAATAATTTGGCATAAAAATAATTCTATCACAGGTATTTTTATTGAGCAACTCAATCAATGGTTCACCATGTGGCATCGGTTCATTTGTGGCAAAGCAAGTACCTTGCTTCTAAAATTCTTGATGGTTTCCCTCAAAGGGTCAAAAGTAGTAAATTTTACAGAATGTTCTTTCCATTCCTCTGAAAGCCTTCGAAGAACACTAACACTTGCTTCTAGATTGTCAAGATAAACCTTCTCCTGTTCACACCAAGCAAAAGATAAGAACAAATCAGTAAGAAGTCAGATTAGAAAACCAGAACATTCCTCCATAAAAGGGCTTGGTAAAAACTGAAATAGCTTATAGCTCACCCACTGCCTGTAGCAGTCAGCATTCTGGTTCAAACACCATATAACTATTCCAGCTGCTTCTTTGGATAACTCAGGAGAGCCTGTTTAAAAAAATAATAAAATAAAGCTCAAGCATTGACATCGAAACTACCATTAGAAGAAAGCGGAGGCCAAAATGGGGCAGGTAAGGGGAGTGGGAGGGAAAGGGAACATCAAAGAAGAAAAACATACTTTCTCCTGCTGCTTTGACAGCAAAGTTGAATATCTGCTGAGACACTTGTCTCATTGCTTTGCTTCCATGAGAACCAGCTAGAGCCACTTCCTTCACTGAGGGATATATAGCCTCAAACCTTTCTGTCGCCTGCACCAATAACATACAAGAAAGTGAGAAACTATAATGATCTAAAATCTAAGCACTGACAGAGCAAATGCATGCAGTCAAACTCTTAATCTACCTTTATTCTAGATGAAGATGGAAGGAAGGTAACTCGCATTAGTATCTCAAATGATGATGGTGGCACCAAACGCTCCCCTTTTCTAACAGCAGCATTTACTAAAATTGACCGAGCTTTTGAGGCAGATAAGATCCTTCACGAAGAAGGAAAATACTCCAATAAACCTTATGAATTTGAAACTCAATAGTAAAGATAAAAAAATGGACCAAAAAGGGAAGATGCACAAGCTATCTATAGCCCTAATACCATTCCACCAGCTGTAAAATTAGATCTCTGGACTGTGGATTACAATTTTTGCCACTTAGAAGAGGCAATAGGTGATGTGCCCACATGTACAGCCCCACAGCAAGATCTCCTTTGGTTGACTGCACAGTACATTGTTGATATACAAAGTAAGAAGCATAACAAAGAGGAAAAAATTGTAAACTGCCTTCCAAATTCACATATCAGTTAGATTTATGTTGTTTTTCCATATACTTACCTGAATTATCATCCACACAATAATGGGGAGCTTATCTTGTCCTTGATATTTTGAGTTTTCTCTCAGCTGTGGCAATACACTAATTAAGGCATCGGGTTTGCGCCTCAATACTATTGCTAATGCCACAAATATACCAACCTGCATATAACATGTTTCTACATCAAACCCAATTTGAGGCAGATAGCATTTCTCGCCAAAGTTCGAGGGAGATAATTTTGCACTTACAAAACTATAATGATAACACAAAAGCCTCTATGGAGTGAATGCAAAAGAAAAGAACAAAAACGAAGAAGGAAGAACAAGTTTCGCAAGTTCATTGAATGAAATGAAATTCAAGCTTTCAACTGTCAAAGCATAAACTCCCAGAACTATCATATACCATGATATTCAAAACAAATAGATACCAGGTGCTGCTGAGCTTTAGACATCAGTAAGAGAAGCTTCCCATCTACAATAGTTTCGACAAATTAGCAAGGTGACAATTGTGCTCTTCATATATTGTGCAACGAGAAGACCAAGCATTCACAACTTTATGATATTCAATTCTTTTCCATGGACACATATTATAATCACTCATATGTTCAAAGGGTATCAGTTTGTTTTGGTTGTACTAGACTTATATTAAAACAACAGATAACTTTCACCCACATAAATTAACCCTTTTTTCTCCTCTTCTTGTACTTTTTACTTGCTCCTTTTTTTAATCAATCTCTTAGTCATCGAACCATCCTTTTTTTTACCATTTGATAGTAATTAAGATAATTTGTTTTAACCAAAGATAATCTTGTAAATGAAAGGAAGACCTGGGCCAAAAAAAAAAAAAGGGAAATAAATTAAGTGGAGAAAGAAATATCTAATGATTTACTTGTCTTTTCATTCAAAGTTAACAGGATAGTTAACATCAACAATGCTACTAATTTAGGGGGCAGTGGTTTTCAAAATCAGGGTTTAACTTTTAAGTGTATTCTCACTTAAACCTCAAGGGGGATATATTTTACCCAGATAACTATAACACAACAGCCAGTTGAATGATGCGTGAGATGTAAAAACCAATACCCATCTGATATCTCGAAAGCATCAGGACATAAAAACAATGGATGAAAAGCCAAAGAAAATAACCAATTTAAGAGCAAAACTGCCAATAAATTTACCTTAGACTTTGACGGTGTCTGTTGTACACCTTTTTTGGTGCCCTTAGCACTTGCCTGTTGGCCCACCAAGTCCTCAAGAATGATGTCTAGAGACCATAATATGAAGAAACCAAGTGCCTCGAGAGATCGTTGGCTGATCCAATCAGTTGATGTTTTATAAACATCATCAGAAATATGTGAAAGAGGTATCTGTCAAACGACAAATTAACAACTCTGGTCAGAAAAAGAAATTAATAAATTCAGCAAAGATCAACAGAGACGAAAAGGAATCAAATTGACATCTAAGAAGATGAATCAGCATGATAGCTACAATGAAGATATTACACAGATTGGTCTGATAATAACAGATAGAAACAACCTTAATGATATTTGACATAAGCATTTGTTTACAATTATTCAAAAAAAAAAAATTTTTTACGAATCCAATCGCATTCCTAGCAAAATCATGGATGATAGCACATTAATCCAATCAAACCACAAATCAGGGTTTGGTAAAGTTCTCGATTTGAACACTCAAACATGCAAGAAGGTATGTGTCAAGAAAATAAAGCGTAAAAATTTCCTTCCTTCCACCAATCCAGCTCACATATTCCACAACTCGTAATTGAGATTAAATCAATACTCAAAAAAAAAAAAAAAAGTAAACAGGGAAAAAAAACCCATAAACTCACATCAGCAATCTTGGTAACGGTACTCTCCCTGAATATCTTCATCCATGGAAACTGCCCGGCTACCACTTCATGGAATGCCTTACCATAGAAATCCGCAAACTTCTGCATTTGAATTTCCTGCTGTTCGCTATTCAATTCCTAATTCCCCAGACAATTAAAAAAATTATATAATGAATCGAGTTTTCTAGCCAAAAGACAATTAAATTAATCATGTTTATACGCTTACAGCGAAATAAGCCGACAGATCAGAGGAATTGATCTTCGCGGCGGCCTCTGCTACGGTAACCTTAGGCTTCTTCGGCTTCTTTTGCTTAACCTTCTTTTCCTCCTCTGCCGGCTTTCCGTTAGGTTTAACGCTTTCCAGATCACTGTCATCATCATCTTCGTATTCATCGAAACCCGATCTTTTACTCTTAGCCTTCGCATTGGCATCAATGGCAGCAGCATCGTAAGCTCTTTGAGCTTCGAGGATCCGACGGCGTCGATCCTCGGACTGTTGCTCGAGGGAACGGAAAACATTAGGCGCTCCGGTAGTTAGGGTTCCGCTAGGACGGACAAGGTTAGGCTTTTCGGGATCGGCAGCGTTGGGCTTGGTCTTGCGTTGACGTTTGGGATATGATACCTTTTGCCAGCCATGATCAACGTGGTTGGCGTTGCCGTTGCTGGTGGCGGTCGTGGTTTCGTGAAGATCGAAGGAATCCATTGTTGGAAACGCTTGGAGATAGACAGAATCAAAAGAAGAGAGAAATTTAGAGGGTGAGGGGGTAGTAATAGTAACAATCAAGTATATAAAGGCAAAAAGAAATGGATTAAGGGATGGATTATCAAGAATTAAGCGGCGCAAAGTGCGTAAATCCTTCTGCTGGTTTTTAGGGATGTGGGCGGAAGGACGAGACGACGATTAATGGACAAAAATATCGTTAGCCAAAAAGTTTTCTTCGGATTAATCAAAATCCACCTGCTAATTTGGAAATCAACTTTCATGTGTTGATCTGATCGTCCTTTTTAGTTGTTTTTTTTTTTTTACTTATTAGCATATTACTATTATAACTAAAACATCTCTTATTTACCGTTAGAAAAATTAGATTAAAATTAGATTAATATATGACAAGTAAGAAACGAATTAATTAGTTAGCAAATAGATTTAAAGTTAAAATTAAATTATTATAATAAATTTTATAAATATATAAATAAATTTAAATGTAATAAAAAAATAACATATAAAATGATTATAATATGACACCAAATATGTAAGATTATTGAATCTATATAAAACTAATGACTAATGTAAAAAATTTTATATAAATTTATAATACTTTAAATATATGAAAATATACTAAACAAAACTTAAAGTTATAAACATATACTTTTTTTCATATTAAATCATTATAATAAATTATATAAAATATAAGATAAATTAAGATATGGACATATAATTTTTTAAATTAAATCATTATGGCAAACTTATAAAATAAATAATAAATTAAAACATGACACGAATATAATATAAAAAAATATTTAAAGCAGAATATTAATAATAATATAAACATGATATGAATATAAAAATAAATTAAAATCTACATAAAATAAATTTTTAAATTTTTAAAATTTTATAAATATATACTTTAAACAGACAAAAAATAACATGAATATAATACAAAATATAATATAAACACAACATAAGTATGGGAAAGTATCAAAATTCTTTTAAACCTAGTTATTAACATGTGCAAATTTATATAAATTATATAATTTATAATATTTTAAATATATCAAAATTTAAAACAAAATTATTAATGTGTAAATATTTATAATATTTTAGAACATAACAAATAACATAAATGTAATATAAACATACAATATTTTTTTTCCTTTTTTTCCTCCTTTCTTTCTTCCTTCTTTTCTTTTCTTCTCCTTTCCTTTCTTTCCAGCAGCTACCCATCAACCCCTTAATTCCTAGGCCTAATTATCGCCATTAAAGAGAGCTAAAATTGAAATTTTGGCATATTGTTGCATGGGACTATTTTTAAATATAGTTATTATTATTATCCGTTTTATTTTACTTTTTTTTTTTCAATTTTAACTAAAAATGTTTTGATTAATAGAGTAAAATAAGTTACTATGATTCTATCAAAGCATGAGATTATAAAACTAAAGGAAAAACTAGAGACATGATGTCAAGTCATAAGTAAGGATTCATGCACAGCTCATATGATTTTATTGGTAAAGGTTTTTTTTCTCTTTTGCCAGAGTTTAATGATGATTCAATGCTATAAAAATTAATAAATAATATTTTTAAATACACTATAATTTTATAGAAAAAAGGGACAAAACTTAAAAGCATTTTCATTTTTATTTAATTTTTTTTTGAAATAGTTGTCATAGAAAATTTTAAAGAAAAAAATGTATAAAAAATGATGATTTTTATTTAGATAAAACAATTACAATTTAAGAATTAAAAAAATTATAAATATTAAAATTTACATTTTAAACCTATTATATATCAATTAATTATATAAATTAATAAAATATAAGTTTTGCATAAAGTATTTAATGGATCCATGCGACAATAATAACAACAATGGATCCAGCTGGATTTGCTGTTACTCAACCACATAGGGCTGGCTAGGGATCACTTTGCAGTCCCCGCCCAAAAACGCAAAAAGCCTGAAAGGTCGAACCTGAATCTGCATGCAAACGAATCGTGGCTTGAATTGCTCAATTAAGCGAAGAAGCCCATAAATCTTATTTGGGCCATAAAATTTGAGTTTAGACCAGCCTCGGCCTAGTCGAAACATACCAATCCTATCATAAC
>JBBYHO010000001.1:5907659-5921437 GCA_038382025.1 Adansonia gregorii | reverse complement strand
TACAATAAAACAAGGAAAAAATCAAGCTATTTGGAAGTTTGTTTATAGATATTTTTTTCCCTCAGGATAGCTACCGCAATCTTATTGGAAGATTATAGTTCATTGACTTGAGGGGTTAATCTTATCTTTCCCAGCTTCCTTTTTCCAAAAACCATCCTTTCAGAATTTTTTTTTTCAAACCAAGCAAAAGCGCCAAACTAGAACAGAAATCCATGGCTTCTACTTCAACATCCTTAATACCCTTACGAGGAAATGGTCGAACAGCCTGTTTCTCAACAACACCAGCAAAAAATGCATTCCGAAAAACGCTTAGGTTTTCGTTTTCGTCAATGTCAAGTAAAGTTATATGCGTTAAATCTTCTAGCGGTACTGTGAATTATAACGAAGTGGTCGTTGATGACGAGATGGACAAGATTAGGAGACTCCAAAATGGGTCCGACGTTCGAGGGGTTGCATTGGAAGGTGAAAAGGGTAGAACCGTGGACCTTACCCCTCCGGCCGTGGAAGCAATCGCCGAGAGTTTCGGGGAGTGGGTTATCAAGGCCTTGGAAAACGAACGAGGACGTCCTGTGGAAGATGTTAGAGTATCACTTGGCAAAGACCCTCGAATATCAGGAGCGTCTTTGAGTGTGGCAGTATTTGCGGGCCTTTCTCGAGCTGGTTGCTTGATATTTGACATGGGCCTTGCCACCACACCAGCTTGTTTTATGAGCACATTGCTGCCACCATTTGCTTACGATGCTTCAATAATGGTAGAGGGAAAGCAGCCATAACTAAAATCGATGCTTAATAAGCTATTTTCCATTATTTTTTTGGCAAATTTGATAGGTTAGATAACAACACATTCCTTCATCACCCAATTCATCTTAAAGGCCAAATTACCAATCCAGCCCTGCATGCGTAGGTTGTACAAGTT
The DNA here is from genome assembly GCA_038382025.1 of Adansonia gregorii. Classification (NCBI taxonomy): domain Eukaryota; kingdom Viridiplantae; phylum Streptophyta; class Magnoliopsida; order Malvales; family Malvaceae; genus Adansonia; species Adansonia gregorii. The sequence continues at coordinate 5,920,521 of JBBYHO010000001.1, read as the reverse complement.
AGGTTTTGGATAATTTTTTTTAAAAAAATATTTAAGTTGAGCCTGACTTAAATTACTATTTAATAAAAAATAATATAATAAATATGTATTGATCAATACTAAAATGTGATGAAAAAAATGTTAAGAAACTACGGTAAATATGTATCGTGTTGCAGATGACTGCTTCTCACTTACCCTACACTCGCAATGGGCTGAAGTTTTTCACTAAGAAAGGAGGCCTAACATCGCCAGAAGTGGAAGAGATATGTGACAAGGCCGCCCGTAAGTACGCGAACAGGCTCACGAAAGCATCGACCATGCTCAACTGTCCTCCGAAAAAGGTCGACTTCATGAGGGCTTACGCGAAGCACCTTCGGGATATTATCAAGAAGAGAGTGAACCATCCGATTCACTATGACACTCCACTCAAAGGATTTCAGGTTTTATTGTCCATCTATTAGTTATTTCTTTGTTTATATGTACGTTAATATCCGTTTTCCTTAAGAGTCTCTTGGGTTCTCACTTTGCTCTGCGTCAAATTAGAAATATAAGGACCATATCAAATTTAAGTATATGGAGCCCGTTAAGCAATCGGCTTATCCAAAATCCGGCCAGGTTTTCTTGTGGCCAAGAATTCTTCTAGTAAGGGCCTTATCTCTGGAGAGCAGGCCTCCGTTTCAAAAGAAGGGCTTAGCCTGCTCAACCCAGCCCATATATAACGGACTCCCAAAATATTTATTCATCAATTTAAGATTTCGTCTTGATTTTTTTTTTTTTAATTTCATAGTCCTTGTGATCAAATCATCTGTTGTACAAAGTGAAACTAAATATTTGGTATCTTTCTTTTTGAATTGAATTGAATGAAATCTCAATTTCATTGACGGTTTCATTAAATATCTTACAACTAGAACTTCGTTTTTTTCCAATCCAATTCTTCCACCACGGCGAAACCATGGTGGCTTCATGGATGATACACATTGCACCTAATTGCAGATAATTGTAAACGCTGGAAATGGATCAGGAGGTTTCTTCACATGGGATGTGTTAGACAAGCTTGGCGCAGATACCTTTGGTTCACTACACCTCAACCCAGATGGGATGTTCCCCCATCACATCCCCAATCCTGAAGACAGAACTGCGATGGCATTAACCAGAGCCGCTGTGCTAGAAAACTCTGCCGATCTCGGGATTGTTTTCGATACTGATGTGGACCGCAGTGGTGTGGTCGACAAAAAAGGCAACCCCATCAACGGTGACAAGCTTATAGCCCTTATGTCCGCCATTGTTTTGAAGGAACATCCTGGCACTACCATTGTCACCGATGCTCGTACTAGCATGGCACTTACAAGGTTTATCACTGATAGAGGTGGTCACCACTGCTTGTATCGTGTCGGTTATCGGAATGTTATCGATAAAGGCGTTCACTTGAACCAGGATGGCATTGAAACACATCTCATGATGGAAACTTCAGGGCATGGTGCACTCAAAGAGAACTGTTTCCTGGATGATGGTTGGCCTTTTGTTTCTTACCAAAATCATCTTTTCCATTTTCCTTTTTCAACCCTTTATTTGGTTATTTTGATTTTAATTCCTTTTAGGGGCTTACATGGTAGTGAAAATCATCATCGAAATGGTACGCATGAAGCTTGAGGGATCAGATGAAGGAATAGGTAGTCTAATTAAAGATCTTGAAGAACCATTGGAATCCATCGAGCTTAGGATGAATATCATCTCTGAGCCTAAACATGCGAAGGCAAGAGGTACAGAGGCCATTGAAGCATTCCGATCTTACATTGAGGTACCCAAAATTATAATCAAAATCATAAAATTTCGATAAAAGTAGAAGAAATCAATAAATAAGTTGAACAAAACTACTGCTTGGGACTTCATCTGCTAATATTTGATTGATTGTAGGAAGGTAAGCTGAAAGGATGGGAATTAGACTCTTGCGGAGATTGCTGGGTAAGCGAAGGCTGCCTTGTGGACTCAAACGACAGTCCAGCTGCCATTGATGCTCGCATGTACAGGTGCAAAACAGTTAAAATTAACCTGTATAAGATTTTGCTTTTTTATATACTATAACCTTTAGTTGAAGTTCTCGATCGAAATCCACTGTAATCAATTGAGAGCCTTTGTCAAAATTCTTAACTTCCATAAACAATTCCTTCAACCAAAATTCTGTAAAATGATCTAATGATCAAAAGTTCTGTTTTTTGCTGCAAGTATTTCAGGGCTAAAGTTTCGAATGAAAAAAATGAAGAACTTGGTTGGGTACACGTAAGGCAGAGTATCCACAACCCAAATATCGCTGTAAACATGCAATCATCAGTTCCAGGGGGCTGTCAAGTAATGACAAGAGTTCTTAGAGACAAGTGAAGCACATTAACTCAAATATCTGTTCTGTAGATTTTCGCTTTCTATGTTATTAATATTGTTCATGGCCTTAATTTCTTGAGCATTTCCAGGTTTCTCGTAGCAAGTGGAATGGACGAAATTCTTGACATTTCTCAGGTCGACAAGTACGCGAGAATTGGGAAAATGGGCTAAACGATGCAGTTTGCTTTGAGTATTAATAATTACATTGAATTCAGTTTTATATATACATATATAGGGCTATTTATATTTTCTATTTTGTGTACGGAAACATTCAAGGCAATTATACCTTATCCAGGTATTGTGCGACATGGACGAGGGTTGTATCACAATGTACAGTAGTTAATCTATGTATATTATGTACAATATTGCTGTTTCTTCACTTTGGAAATAGAGAAAAAAAAAACATTTTGGAAATAATAAAAAAAATACTTAATTGCTTCCAACGTTTGAGCTGAGATGATAGCAATTTTCTTCATTTTAACTAGTGCTGAAACTTTTAGTCACATTGAGACCCTGTTTATTTATGAATATTTAATATTATGGACTTTTTGATGTATTTATTACAAAGAACATTTGAGTTGAATTAGATTTTTTTTTATTTAAAATTTACAAAACAGTTTTTTTTTTTTTTGGAATTGAAATTATAATTTCAAAAACTCCTAACAACGTTTTATATATAATCTATATATTAGATGTTGGTAAAACTTTCTGATGGACTAAAATAGATATTTGTTTATTATATTTTAAAATTTCATTTTAAATAGTTTTTATCATAAATACTACTAAAATTTATCTAATCTATAAAAAAATTCGAATTTCATTGAAATAGTTTCATACATTAAATGGATTTGTTTAGTAAATAAAAAAGGTTAAAGTCTCTATCAAATTACTTTATGTTTAAAGTTTTTAATTTTACAATTTAATATTAAAAATAAGTAATATACTTTATATTAGGTGGATATATTTTTCATATATATGAAATGTATAAACTTTACATTAACATGTAAAATTTTAATTAACAAGTATGTATTATATTAGTTATTTGTACTTGGGACTTTGATATTGTAAAAGTGGTTCTCCGTGCTTTGGAAATTACATAGCGCTTTTGAAAGCTTTAGAGTGAAACACCTTGTAACTGTGTCTTTTTTACTTTAATTAGATGGAGCTAGAATGGAATTGATTATCCTAGCCATTGAGGGAGATTTACTGTAGTTTAATTTCTTAATAGTTAAAGAAGTATTTACATCGTGGATGTAGGCAAAATGACCGAATCTCGTTAATATTTTTATTTTCTTTTTTTTTTATTTCTTAGTGGGTTTTTCCCTTTTATTATTTCTTAACCAATTTTCCAACAAAATATGATGCCAATTCACAATTTTATTTATTGTCACAAATATAATACACAAAACCAAGCATTAGATACACTAGCTGAAGGAACAAGGTAATACGTAAAAGCTTTTCTTAGTTCACGCAAATCCAAACGCAGTCGTACGATTACATAATGCACATAAAAGAAAGCGGTCACTGGTAATCTTGTTACTTGGTAGAAGATAAGAGTATTAAGCAATCTATGCTTATGCTAGATGTGCACCAAGCATTTTGAAGACTTGAACTCCCAGATCAAGCACCGACTGTGGAGCTGGAACATCTTCATTCAGCTTTATGTACCCTACAGTCAAGTGCACGTTACAGCCCTCGTCCTTTTGAGTGGCTTCAATTTTGACCGTAAAATTGCTGAAGTCGTTCTTGAGGTCCCCTTCAATAAATCAGTAAGTCATCGAGTTGTTAATCGCATCCGCTGATTCGATAATCATCTTTGCAGATTTAGTATCCCCATCCATGTTTCACCCCCCCAAAAAAAAAATAAACGCCTTAGTTTCAGCTGTTGGATTGATGGTTATTAAGTGAAACATACAAAAAAATAACAACAAAGAATATATCAAGAGAGAAGTACTGAGATTTCCTGGTTGGTTTAACTTACCACGAACAAAACTCCGTTGGGTGATTGACCCCTGATTTCCCCACTCACCATCAAGCAAATCACAAGCTTGAACCACATCGAGGCAGATGCTAATTAGCTGGCTTGGTGCGTTGTTGAACGCTGCATAAAATTTTTCGGGAGAGGCACTGAGTTCTACGTCAGCCTCCTGTGTGCCTATTAAAGAAGACATTTTGATCAGAAGTGGAAGTGTTTCAAGAGAATATTCGAGAACCCATTCTGAAGTATTCCATTTTATAGAGGAACTAGCGTGGGAGATACTAAGTCAAGACAAAGTTTTGGTAGAATATAGAAAAACCCTATGTTTGGTAGCTTATTTCATAATTGGTTAAACTATAGGTTGATGTGACTGCTACTTTAGGCTCCTACGCTTGGTGATTAAATTAAGTTTTTCTAAGATACGCAATGGTTTTGTACTTTCTTACTTTTTCAACTCCAATGAGACTGCCATTTTCTGCACAACAGCTTGTATTGCTGATATGTTTTTAAAACTTCATGAGTTCATGTTCATAGAAAGATGTGATTTTTGCCTTAAAAAAAGTCCAATAAGCGAAGGTTTTCACGGGTCGAGTTTGAATCAAGCTTCTTTATGATATTAGCATTATGTATATTTAACAAAGCTTAGTATGATCTAAAATATGGCAGTCATTAGTGATACTCAAAGTGCTTTTTTGGGTGGTAGACAAATTATGGATAGGGTGTTGTTGGGCAAATGAAGTAATCCATAGTGTGAAGATTAAGAAATGGAATAAAGCGGGGGGGGGGGGTTGTGAAGTTAGACTTCGAAAAGGCATATGACTGTTTCGAATGGGATTTTTTTTGATGATGGTATTGGAGAGGAGGGGGTTTGGGCATAAATGGAGAAAATGGATTTTTGAATGTGTATCTACTGTGAAGATTTCTATTTTGATTAATGGCTTTTCCTGCTAGTGAATTCTCGACTGGGCTTGGCTTGAGACAAGGGGATCCGTTGTCCCCTTTTTTGTTTATTATAGCAGTGGAAGCCTTACATTTGTCACTAGAGAAGGCCGAGACTATGAGAATGATTAAAGGCATTGAAGTGGCAAGTTTTGGTCTTAGCGTCTCATCTCCAGTTTACGGATGATATTGTTTTTTTTTTTTTTTGGCGGGTAAGGTAGAGCATGCTGTAAGTTGAAAGGATTGTTATGTTGCTTTTAGATTAGTTCTTGTTTATTGATCAATTTTTCTAAATCAAAAGTGTATCCTGTTGGAGTTGAAGTTGAAATTGCTAATCTGATGGCTCAATGTTTGGGTTGTGGGGTTGGTTGTATTCCGTTTGCATATTTAGGTGTTTTGGGTGCCAATCCTAGAAGTAAAAGTACTTGGAGCCGGTGATTAATAGGGTGAAAAGTAGATTAACTATGTGGCAAGGAAAGTTCCTTTCATTTGGTGGGAAGATTATACTTATCAAATCAGTGCTTAACTCATTGCCTTTAATTATTTGTCGATTTTTAAAGCTCCGAAAGGTGTTATTAGACAAATTGAACAACGTAGGAGAAATTTTCTCTGGGCTAGTACGAGGGAGAAGAGAAGCATAGCCAAGTAAAGTGGGCCATTGTGTGTAGTCCAAAAGTTTGTGGGGTTTGGGAATTTCAAATATATTAAATAAGAATATTGTTACCTTAGCTAAAATGGTGGTGGAGATTTGGGGCTGAGAGCAATGCTCTTTGGAGAAGATTAATTGCTAAAAAATATGGGCTTGTTAGTTTTCAATTGATCCCATGTGTTGATTTTAACCAGAATTTATCGGGAGTGTGGACAGATATATTACCAACAAATAATAAGGATGGAATGGACAGAATGATTGGATCGGGTGGATGTAGATGGATTTTGGGAGATGGTAAGGGAATCATATTTTGGTTGGACAGATAGCTAGGGGATAAACCGCTAAAAGATGAGTTTCCTAGGCTATTCTCTTTAGCTATTTATAAAGAAAATACTGTTGCAGAGATGCTGAAGAATTACAAAGATGGTTCGTTTGAGTTTAGAAGAAATTTATTTGAATGGGAGAAAGATAATCTAAAGGTGCTGTGGAGTTTGATGTAGAATGTGCAATTGAATGCATCCTGTAAAGACAGATTGGTTTGGGAAATTGATTGTAAAGGGATATTCTCGGTTAAAAGGTTTGTTTTTGAGCTAGGCAAAGAGCTTTGTGGTTGTCCACAAAAGGTTTGGTTTTATTCCTTATGGAACCTTTGCGCTCCTCCTAAGGTTCAAAGCATTATGTGGCTTGCTATGTTTCAAGGTATTCCTTCAAAATATTTTTATGGTCCAGGGGTATTGTGGCTTCTGATGGGCAGTGTTGGTGTGTGGTGTCCGCATATGGAGGAGGACTGTAACCATATTCTTATTTCACGTTTTTTCTCATGGTATGTGTAAGGGTCTTTTTTCCAATGGTGGGGGCTCGTTTGGGTGATGCCCATATCAATCTCTGATTTATTTATCAATGCGAGTCAGTATTGGGCAAGGTTGGTGAGGAAAAGGTGGCTGGATGTGTGTGGAGCGACATTGTGGACGTTATGGCTTGGTAGGAATGAATAGGTGTTTAATGCTAAAGATTGGAAAGGGAGTGAAATTGTGTTCTGATCGAAAATTAGATCTTTTTATCGGATTAATGCGATGGAGGGTAGGTGGGGATACAATTATGGAGGCTAGGTGGTGGTCTATGCCGTGGAGTGCTGTTATGGGCGATCGAACTGATAAATCAGGAACTGGGATTGAATGGGAGTGTCCTCAAGGTAATGTTTGGGAATTCAATGTTGACGGAGCTGCAAGAGGTAAACTCGGTCCTGCAGATTGTGGCGGAGTTTTTAGGGACTCGAAGGGTGTTGTTTAGGGTATGTTTTATGGTCGACTGGGTGTGATGGATTCGAATGGGGCTGAAATTATGGCAATCAAAACTGCATTACAGGTATTTGTAACTTCTTCTTGGGTTAAAAATCATGCTTTAATTATTGAGACAGATTCGCAAGTGGCATTATTTTGGATGTGCAACAGAGACAAGTGACCTTGGAAGCTTTGGAAGGAATTTAATGAAATGGATTCTGTTTCTGATCAAATTAAACGGATGGATTTTGTTCATGTGAAGAGAGAAGCTAGGGTGAATTTGTTTTGTGCTTGGTTTTAATAGGCTGTTATGTTTCTGGTTTTGAATGTTTTGAGATTGGTTATATTCCAGATTTATCTTTGTTTTTAAGTAATTATTGTATTATAAATTGGTTTGAATGAGAAAAAAAAACCTAAAATATAGATTACAAATTATGTTTAAATCTGTTCATAGTTATAAATGGATAATTTAAATCCATTAAGATAGTCCAAATTACTTTTAAAAAAAATTAAAACACATTTTTATTTAATATTTAATAATTTTATGTATCTTGCTTTAATTAAGTTTTAAGTATAAACAATTTAACATTTTTTTAATGTTTATGCTATCATATTATATATATAATCTTTACAAGATATAAATTACATAATATATAAATAAAACAATAAATTAAAATTGAAAAACGTGTTAAGTTGAATATAGTATGAGTAAAACTTATCATATTTTTTAAATAGATATAAACCTATTTTCAAATGTAATATTTTTATTCAAATATTGTCAAATATAAAATGGATAACTTAATATGTGAAAAGACTACTAATAAGATTATATAAGAAGTTGTTGTATAGAAAACAATGTAATATATATATATATATATATATATATTTTTAAAACAAATGTTTTCAGTTTTGTGATAGATTTAAGCTATTTATTCGTTTTTAATCATATATAATTGTATAGTTGTACTATTTACGATTTATTCGAAATATTGAGATGAAAGAAGTTAAAGTATTTAATTTTAAAGACAAAACATATGTACTTAAATAATCTTAATCCCTGGTTGGTTATCTGAAATAAACGAGTTCCCCTACCTGAAGCCTAAAGAAGACATCCAATTGCACAAGCTTTCATCTTTCTTCCTTTCTATTGTTTTTTAATAGCAAAAAAGAGAATGTTAGTTTGCCAAATAAAACACCAAAGTAGTCATTTAAGAAAGCCACGATATAAAGGAAAAATAATAATAATCATTTTGCTTTATCTTGCAATCCCTTAGTGCGACCATGCCATTCGGATCTCTAATGCTGCCAACAATTAAGTCTAACAAGAAATCATTTAACTTTGAACCACCTAACAACCTTCAGTTTAATAACATTGTTGATATAAAAGTTATCGATATTCACTATAAGATATCATTCGTTTTGGAGTAGTATACAAACTATCATTGCAGTTTTATCCTTTAAAAAAAAACACTTCAATAAAAAAATAATAGCTCTTGCTTTATAAGCCATAGTCTATATTCTTAACTGTTGTTTTACCTCAACACTAGCCCTTTATGCAACGGTGTGGATTGCGTAGGTCTAGTTGGCAAGTTCGATTGTAGATTAAGTTAGCAAGTTATCACTGTGCTAGTCGTAGATTGAGTGAGTAAGATACCATTGTGTAGGTCAAGTAACTCATAGTTACTTGTTTATATGTCTGAATGAGATTTTAATTATGAGCTTATGACTTGTCAGTTTCCACAAACGATGCCATTATTGATGTAAAAATTATCGAACTGCGTCCGCTATGAGGTATTGTCTACTTTAAAACAATACACAAATTATCTTCACAGTTTTGTCATTAAAAAAAAGATCTTATAACAAATATAGTCCTACAATCTTTACATCAACAAATTTTGTGAAATAATAAACCTTTTCTTTAATAGAAGTGGACTTGTTCAAATACCGAGATGGTATGCTTGGCTTGAATAGCTATTCATTTAAAAAATAATATATATTTTAAAATTTAATTAAAAAATAATAAATATTAATACAAAAGTAAATTTTTAATATTTTAATTTTTTTTAACAATGATTTGAGCCTGTAAATTGAGACCAATCAAACATAAATTTAGATAAAAATTTAAATTTTTTTTAATATTAACGTAACTTATCCTAATCCAAATGCGCATTTTTATACGTAGCCATTTGAAAGGCTCGTTATGTATTTCGCACAAACTCTGCATGCGTGTGCGTTTCACACTGTTATGCCTGTCGACTGTTGATGCGCGTAGGATATGATCTTTCAGTAGGATATTCTTCTGAGCATTTAGACATGGTTAGTGACTTGGTGTTAATCGCGTTGGATAAAAGAAATAAAAACATATTAACAATAGCACCCAAAAAAAACAAATTCTAGTCGACGAAGCATTGTCTCAATGTCTAGGAGGCTCACAAACATTATTATAAATTTCTTTCTATCTTTATATTGATTTTTATCTATTTTATTATTGTTAATATTTATTTAATGGTGTTTATGTATTTGCTCAGACTTATATATGATCTCAAAATCTTATATATTTTTTTAAATTTAATTTGATCTAATAATTTAAGTTTTAAAATTTACTTAAATCCATATAAATTATTATATAATATAGTTGAGATTTGTCTAGATAACTTTTTTTTAAAATAATAATAATAATAATAATAATATTTTTATTTAATATTTTTGTTTTTTTTATTGTTTTTCTAAATCAAAATAGTATTATTAATAAACCCAAAAGGTACAAAATTCACCGGGTGAACACCGTACCAAAAGATCCCAAAAACCAAGGAATAGAAAAAGAATCTGCCAAAACAACTATAGCATCCAAACATCCAAAGACAATGGAGACAACGGCTACTTGATCTTTGACCGGAACAGCGTTATCTTACTTAGATTTGGCGCTTCCTCCCCAGTAACTGCAAATGAAGCACATTCATTCCTCAAACGGAATTGCTCGAAAATAGACCATATCAACCATAAAACACATCAAACATCCGAAAATTTCATAGCTTCCAAGCATTTACAACATCAAATGAACAGAACTCTCCATTCTGAAGATACCAAGCCGTGAATGATTCAAACCTGTCTCCTTTATCCTAGTCAAAGTATCATTAATATCATAGCTTCTCTAAAGATATTCTCTTTCAATAAGGATTTCCAACAACACAGCAACCATGAAACCTGATGCAAGGATCGGAAATAAATCGATAACTATCCACATAGAAAGTGACAAATATCTCGAAGAACCGTAACAGCAGTAGACTCCTTATTTCACTTACAGCCAACAAATTCATTACATTTTTGGTTTGCAAAAACGACTAAGAGATCCTCCAACGAAAATCATCCTGTCGCAAATAATCAATAGCCCCCAAATTTCCCTTCAGCAAAGATGACAAACCTAGTCATAGTCGTTATCTAACCAAACTCTTTGGACTTAGTACCCTTATCTACATCTCTCTTGCCTTGTTCTGATTTTTTTTTCTGTTACTAAAATTTAAAATTTAGATAACGTTTTTTTACATGATAGTATTACATATTTATCATTTTTATAATATAAATTATAAATATATATTGTATTAAATGAAAAAAACAAGACCAGATGAGTGAAATTTAGACTTGAATGATAAAGTCAAGATTTAACCTTTTTTTCTTTAATTTTATTTTTTTATCCAAAAGTTTTTTTTGTTAAAATCCATTTAACAAGTTTAATATTTTTTGTTTAAATTCTATTAAGCGAGATTTTTAGATTTAGATGAGTACCTTAATAATTGGATTGGACATACTATTTTAATTATATGTACGTTAAAATATGTTTGATTTAATTCCCAATTTTTGTTGTGAACGTAATTTCATGCCAAAGAAGTCAAACCAGTAATAATTGTGATTAGAATACATTTTTGATGGAGTGTCGTACTCGACCATGTAGATAGAAAATCTAGGGATAACTGAGTACATATACATAATAACATTAATATGCTGATCAATAAACATAGGTCACAAGCAGGGCGGACCTACATTCACGGTTGTAGGGGCAACTTCCGCTGCAAAGTTCCAGAAAATTTTAATTAAATATATTATTTTTTAAAAATTATCTCACAATAAGATATAGTTACCTTCAAATTTAGGATGTAAAGGAAAAATTTGTACTCACAAACTATTTAAATTTGATTTTAAAAAAAAAAATTAAATTTGATTCACTCATTATTAAACTTAGTTTAAGTATTTTAATATCTAATTAAAATAACTCACGAGTTTAATTAAATTTTTTATTTATAATATATATTTTTAATATTAATTTACTGTTAAAGTCCATATTAATCAACCATATTATATATCTATTTGTGTATTTGCTTATGAAGTTATCTTCGATCCTACCAAAAGCGATTGCAGTAGTTAAAAAGGCTTTTTCTACCATAAATGTAATAAAAAATCGATTACGTAATCGTATGAAAAAATGATTAGTTGAATGATTGCTTAGTTTTATATATATATATATATATATATATAGAAAAAGATTTTCTAATAGTACTGAGAATAAAAAGATTATACAATATTTTTTAAAATATAAAGTTCACATAGATAATAATTATAATTTACAAATATACTTTCTAAGTATGTTATTCAAATTTATGGCATATTAATGCATGCAATTTTCCTGTTGGTGTATATGCTATCCTAGAAACGAAAAAAATTTGAATCCAAAAGACAGTGACCTTAAAAAGAAAGAGTTGACTCATTCTCGTTCAAGAAAAAAAAAATTGAAGAGAACGAATATTTTAAAAGAAAAAAAATAAAGGTAAAATTTTGCAATTTCACAATTTGTGGGGAGTAAAATTTAGATAATTATTGCAACTTTAGGAGATTGATGTTAATTTTACAGTTTCAACTTTCAAGATGATAACTTGATGATAATAATAATAATAATAATAATCGATTTTGAATCAATATTTTATGTTTCATTAACATGTGCCCTATTTTTTTATTGACAATTTCTCCTATTCATCCAATTTTCTCTCACATCATAGACTAGAGGAATTGATGGCTCTTGATTGGTAATTACTAGGGGAAATTATCTTAATTTGCAAATTGAAAAAAAAAAATAATGCAGAACTTTGATCAGAATGGAACGAATATAGAAAATTATGATCATTTCAGCACATTAATTATTTCCTATGGTCCCATTAGGAAAGTAGTTGGGATTTGCCAAGATTTTGTTTACGTGTTAATTTTGACATAAGACTTTGTAATAAAAGATGACCCAATAATTAATATAAATTATAATAATATACAATAGATATTAAGGTCGGCATAGTATTGCGAGTTAATAGTGTTCCTTTTTTTTTATTTTTTTAATCATTTTCGTTGAATTTTACTACTGTATGTTGTTGAATTTTGCTGATTTTTTTTTATAAAATGACGAAATTAAAAAAAAAAAATTGTCGTTTACGTCAGGAAATATTTTGTGTTATTAAAAGCTTTACCAAATCAAATATGTCGCCACAATAATTAGCATTTGTATTAACATTACGTTTCATGAATATTTCAATTATATATATATTTTAAAAAATACAATGTGCAAATTAAGTAAAATTAAATAAAAAATTCAAAAAAATTAAATTAAAGTAACAAAATTTAATA
>JBBYHO010000001.1:5890279-5905515 GCA_038382025.1 Adansonia gregorii | reverse complement strand
GCTCATTAATTAAGCTTTTTCTTTTATGTTTTCCTTCTAAAATTTTTTGTTTAGTTTTGATGAGTTAACCTTCTTTTTTGTTGGGTGTTTTGTTCGCAGGTTTCATTTGTATAGAGATGAGGACATTTTGGGCACTCTGCATGATTGATGATTGATCGCAATGAGTCAGGAGCTTTAGTCAGTGATAAGAGGGTTAGGCTTGGGTTTAGGGGTTTTACTTAAATTGGATGGAACTGATTAATCATCGGGAATTTGTTAGTGAAATCTTTTTTTCATTTAATAAGAGCTTTGTTTTGCTAAGGACGTAGTTATAAATCTGCATTCGCTTTGTTGGGATTGTTAGCTTCAGTTCTATGTTTGATTAAGGAAGCGGCTAAACAATTGAAATACTATTATTACTATTATTATTATTATATTATGTCTTTGGTTTTTTTGTATGTGTGGAAATTATTCGGATCAAGTTTCGACTTGCATTAGTCCATGGATCGAACATTCAAAACTCCATTTTATTTTTTATTATATTATATAGTAATTAAATTAAATTTATATTAATATTTATTTATTTTTATAATTAAATTTAAATAAAAATATTTTTATTATTAAATAATAATTTAAATCAGATTAATATCAATTTAGGTGCTTATGGTTAGACGGTTCTAGTCTCGAACATTCATGATATATAAATTGAGTGAAATTTCTTGGTTCCCTTGTGTCTAGTCTTCGGAGTAGAATACGCGTATATGCCATGATTCTTTTGGTTGGAGCTCTTAGTCTCGGGGTTGATGCATTTTAATTGTAATTTTAATGTTAAATAAGTAAAAAAAAAATTAAAGTATAAAAAATTTTATATCTTTGTAATTTTTGTTTTTATATTTTAATTTATAACATTAATTTTTTCTATGATATTAAAATTTAATTTTTTAAGCATTTTTTTTATCAATTTTTAAAGTACGTTTTCTTAACCCCAAATATTTAAAAACTCATTTTTTTCAATAAAAATACTAAATTACATATATATATATATATGTATCTACAGTATTTAATATCTCACACTGATTGTTATGTTTTTCAAATCAAATTCTTTTTCTAAGTAAGAAATTTAGATAATAGATAATGATGAGTTTTTTCGGAATCTTTTAATAGTTATGAATGGTTATTATATTTTGTATAATTTATTTTTAAAATTTAGTTTTATTAATTTAATATCTTTATTAAATTTTATAATATAAATAATTTAATTTAATTTTTATATATTTATATTATAATATTATATATATTTTTATATAATAAAAATTATATAATATAAAAAATAAAATTAATATATTTTATACAATAATAAAATAATTTTGATCAGGCTCGGATTTTGAAAAGTTAGAATCAAGATTTGTTTGTTTTTTAGTCAGATTTAATTATTTTACTTAAGTTTAATTTTTAATTGTAATATTTTTATTTAAGTCTTTACATATTTTTAGGTTTCTTAATTATTTTGCTTGGCTTCTTTTTTTTTTTTTTTCTTTGGTTATTTCTATTAGGATTTTGCAAGCAAAGGCATTATGTTTGTCCGCCGATAACTCTTTTAACTTTGAAGATTTGAATACTTTGATTTAAACACGACCAGAAAATAGAGAAATATATATATATAATACAATGTAAAAAAATTATATAAATATACAAATATGTAAATGGTCAAATTTTATTTAACACGATTTATTAGCTTAAGAACTTCCGATTCCTCAATTTCTTTTTATATCATTTGTGAAGAAATTTGTTCCGACAGCAAGCCATAATAACTAGAATTTGATTTTGTTTGCAGTTGAAGTTCTCAAAATATTGAATCGAATCATCAAGGGTTTAAGATTATTGATAAAGATTTAATATGTTTAAAAAATCGAAGATTGGTTGTTGGCAGAAATTTGATATTTCAAATCTAAAATTTTTATGGGATTCTATGAAAAAAAAAAAGATTATTTTTCGCTATAAACTAAACCTGCGAGCGCAAAGTGTACTGAAAGGACCAGAAGTGGACGATGATAATCCCGTTCAAACACAACTCCATTGCGTCGTCAATGAAAAAAGGATCTCTTAATTTAAAATTTGAATAGCCCAAAATATATAGCATAAATTATTAACATTAAAATTTATTATAATATTTTACGAATAAATAAATTAAATTTTTTTTATAAATATACATATTATCTAATTTAATTAATAGTAATAAAAATAAACATAAAATTTTAAAAATCGTATTCAATGAAAAAAGAAAAGAAAATATATATATTAGGTTGAGAGAAAAAAAACTTGAAAAATCAAAAATCAAATCAAATCGTACTATTTGATTTAGTTTAGTGTTTGATTTTATTGAATTTGGTACATATTCTATTAGGATAATAATTAAGTTTATTCAATTCAGTTCAAGTTTTGTATCATAAGTTAAAAATTATAAATTATTTGAATCAAATTTAATTTCATTGTTTAAATAATTTTTTATAATATAAAAATAATTATTTTAATCTTAAATTAGTGAAAAAAACTAAAAGATATTACGAAAGTATTACTTTTTAAAATTTAAAAAAATTAATTTAAATTGAACCAATTCAAATATATTATAAATTTAATTTTTATTTAATTTAAAAAATTAAAATAATACACATTAATCGTAATTTATTTTTAAAACCAAACGGTCATCTGAATGCTTTGTGATTTTGGGCAAGTTTGAACCAAACATAAAGGCACAAAATACGTTCCCTGTCCTTTCCTATAGACCTATACTCTCTTTCCTATTTCGGTATTTTCTTCCTCCTTTCTCTCCCGCTCCTTCCCTCCTTCCCTCCCAAGCACCACGTGCTTTCCTCTTTTCTTTATCCTCTGTTCTCTTTTGTTCACTGCAAATAAAAGCACATTTATTCTTTGTCTTTCCTTTTCCCTCCCTCTTCTCTCTTTTCTCTCCTCGTCGCCCTTCTCCACTCCCACTGGAGCTTTCATCTTCTTCTTTGATGTTAACGTAGCCATCTAGAAAAATAAAAATAAGGGAGCTGCTTTTTTTTTTTTGGGTTTTTTTTTTCAAATGCACGCAAACAATAAGATTCCTAGTTGCGGCCGCAGCACTCCATCACCGCTAGCATCACCACTACGGTCACCTATGTACCGCCACGTTAGGAAGTCGGGTAGGTTCGGCCCGTTCCAACCGTGGCGGACCATAGCCCATCATCTTGCTTGGTTAATTCTATCTGTTCTTCTTCGTCGACAAGGAATCGTCCTCTTTGCTCCTCTCATTTCCATCTCCGGGATGCTTCTTTCCGTAGGCACCGTTTCGTTTGATTTGGTTCCCGTTGTTAAACAGCGAACCCCCACCTGGTTCCCTTTACAGGGATCCCGGGGTTTATGAGAACCTTAAAATTGATATTAATGCCGACAATTCCTCTGCTGACGTGGTGAGTAACCAGTTTCTGATTTGTTCCTTTGTAGTTTTTATCCAATGGATTTTGTGATTGAGGTTTGGTTTTTTGTATGATCTTCTGTTTTGGGTTGGATTTGTTTCTTGACCCTTTCCAGATTTTGAGTTTTTTTCTTTTTGTCTGATTTCTTCTTTCTTCTGGGTTTGGATCTTGGTAGAATTTTGAGGAACTTGGGCACTGTAGCTAGTTGCATTTTTCCCGTTGGTTTTATGTTGTGTTATTTGTATCAGTTGGACATAAGTATTTTTAATAATTCTACATATTCTGGAAAGTTTAGAAATGAAGGATGCTTTTGATTTTTTTAATCTCAAATTTTAGCCTTATTCTTTTTCTCACTATTGTTTTCTCAGGAAGTAGACCCCTGTGTCGTGTTGTACATGCTTCATTTCCAGCTGTAATAATCTTTTGGATCTCTGAAAAACATGGAAAACGGCTTTGTCTAGCCATTTTTTTCCTTTAGAATTTAGATATTATGATAAAGGTGATTGTACTGGGTTCCATTGATAGTACAAGTGTATTTAAATCAGAAGCTCCTTTACATGATTAAATCTGCAGTAGAATACTGGTGGTTTATTGATGATTTGCTTCCTCTACGCTAACTTGATAATTTGATGGTAGTCTTTTACGGATTGTAAAAAGAGTAAGTCGGTCACTTTATTAACAGAACCCTAGGGTATCGTTCCATTATGGGTTAGTTGATTAGATGCCTTGTATCGGTTTTGCCCTTTTTGTTTTCCAGCTTCTCTCATTGTGATTCTTAAGAGCAATATGAATTGTACACTGATCCTATCTAACTATATAATGTGAGTTTTTTTTTTTTTTATCCTTTCAACTTGTGTTGCCTTTTTTTTAACTGAAATAGTTGCATGGTTTAGACTTTGTGCATTTTAAATTGATTGTTGAGATTTACATCTAATGCCGATTCATGATTTGTGATTTATCTGCTCTAAACTTAATTGAATTTGTTCTAGATTTTGACTATTTGGAAAAATTCCCACAAAGGGGATAGTGGAGACCTTGCGTAAACAAGCCATTTGAAGTTACGAATTCAATTCCTTTATTTTGTTATAAGCAGTTCACGGTAATGTTTGCATTGCTTTATTGACATCAATTAGGCTCACTTAGTTTTCTGACTAGCATCATAAGTAATACCTCATTTAGTGAATACGATTATTAGGATTATTTTGGCGAAATGTAAACAGATTTGCTTCTTTTTTGTTTTGTATCTACTTCATTACTTATTGATTGTCACTTTTTCAAGCATCGATATTTTAGTATCAAAAATTGGAAAAGTAGTCATTTTCTAAGTTAATGGTTTTGGCATGTAAGATGACATTTTTACGTGCACAAAGGTACCGGAATCAGACATTTGGGTCATTTAGAGTTATATCTGAGGGAGTTAATATCCTTTGCTGAGCTTCCTGCCCTTCTCAATTACAAATTATAAATTTTCAAGCCAAGCATAATTCTAGATTAGATGTAGACATCAATTGTCTAAAAGGTCAGACAACTAACTAGGTTGATTGACTAGGTTTTCAGTCTTGTAACTCAATGGTCTTGGAGTGCGTAGTGTTTTCAATTGGGTTCCTACATTAATGGCAGTTTATGTAGTATGTCTTTTATCGTCACAGCTGCAATTTGACTAAGTCGTACTATATTGTTTTAATTATCTCAAGGAGAATTTATAACATTAGAAAATGACTTTCTTTCTTGTGAAAAGCATATCCTCTAACAACACTTCTGTCAGTTTTGGTTGGTATGATTTCTTTTGCCTATACTGTTGAGTCTGAGTAACATAGTTAGAGACTGCCAATTCAAGGAAGAGAGAGAGAGAGAAAGGGAGGGAGGGAGGGAGAGGAGCTGTGGAAGTCCAACTATTTGAAGATTATTTCATTAAAATTTTTGCTAGAATCCTAGTATGCGTGAGGACCTCAGCAGCTTCATTAACACATTAGTGTAAATGTCTCACATTTAAGAGTTTTATGTTCCTTTTCTGGTGCTTCGCACATTTGTTGTATTTGTTATGTTCTTTATGTGCATGAGTATGGTTTTTGGTTGTTGACTATCTTCCTTAGTTTAAAATTTGGCATTTTTTTAACTACTATAGGCATACCTGAATCAAATGGTTACATATATGTGAGGCAAATGGAGGCTTAAATCAGCAGAGGACATCGGTTGGTTTTATTCTTCATTAGCCTCTATTAAGTATATATGCTTTACCTCCTTATTATAAAGCTTGCATATTTTATGATCTTGTTTATTTATATTTTCTCCACGTGGTTGTTTTATGTACCTTGAAGGTATGCAATGCAGTTGCTGTGGCAGGCTATCTTAATGCAACACTTCTAAACCCTAATTTCCATTTTCATAGCATATAGCGAGATCCCAGGTTTGTTATCATCTATTTTCTGTCGTCATGTTACTTGTGTACCATCAACGAAAAGTGATAAAAGTCCCAGTAATCAGTTCTCTAACAGATAAATATTTTATTGGGAAGCTTAACCTGATACATATCCTATGATTTGATTCTGTTATGAAGAGGTTCATTACTGTCACTTCTAATTTGTGTCCTAAAACTTGATTTTTAGCTGTACAAGTTTTCTATATTGATAGCGTTAGCTTGTGAAATCTCTTTTGTTAAAATATTACTGAAATTAGCCGTATGCTTGTGTCACGGGCTCGGATTTTAGCCTAACAAATCGCGCAGCCTTAGGCTTAGGATTTGCTTACTTATATGCCTAAGTCAGCCTATAAACACTTAAAAGGAGAATCTAAATTCTTCAAAGGCGCTAAAGCTAAAAGCTTGAAAGATAAAGACAGAAAAGGAGAACACAAAGAGAATAGAGAGGAAAGCTCAAATGTATTTCAAGTGTTTGATGATACAAATGAGGCTAGGGAGGCCTCTATTTGTAGTTGAATTCCCTATACATCAATGACTCAGATTAAATCTAATAGACGGCTAGGATTTTCACTTATCTATAAAATCTAGAATCCCAGATGAATTTGAACTTTAATAATTTTATCTCTATCTAATTTTAAATAAGCTGGAGTGGTTGTTTTTAATTGTATCTTCAAGCTTCTAGAAACTGGGCCTTCTAGAACTCTCCAAAGATTGGGCTTATTTTGGTGGGCCAAGTTGTTCTATGTAACTTGTGTCTTTGGGCCTGGCTGATTAGTGCGGCCCATGACACTTGCATGGTGTTTTAGGTTGAGGTGTTAAATTCAATTAAATTCAGGACTCTACTTTGTTACTGCAAAATGTTAATCCTAAAAGTTGACCATCCTTTTTTTTAAAAACAGGATGATGTATATAAAGTCAGATTGCCCTCATTATCTTTTCATTTCAAGAATTGCGCTTTAGGCTGTGTTTATTGTAAAACTTAATGGGAAAGAAAAATTTTCAGGAATGTGTTAAAATGAAAAAAAAAATGATTGAAAATATTTTATAACTTAAACAATTTTCTCAGCTGCCTAAGAATTGTTCAAGTGCTATTCTTCAAAATTTCCTTTAACCAAACGTGGTTTTTATTTTCAATTTTCTTGGTTCATTTACCTCATTTGTTAGTTTTACACATCATTTCTTTCTTTTTGCATTACACTTGTTACTTATAAATGTTTCTTGATATCAAGTTTTACCAATCATGTTGTTATCGCATTGGCTGAAGTCCATATCTGGTTTTACTTTTCCAGCAAATTCAGTGACATTTACGATGAAGATTGTTTCATCAGTGCCTTAAAGAATGATGTACGAGTTGTTAATAAGATTCTTGAGTACATAATGGAACAATTTGACTACAATTTGACCAATGTTTACAACTTCAGAATTAAAGCATGATCATCCATTCAGTATTATCAGGATGTTGTCCTACCAAAGGTGCTCAAAGAAAAGTGAGTTTGAACATTGATTGTTGCATAATTGTTTCTTTTTAAGTTTAGCATGTTTACTTGAGTGAAAAACGGTGATTATAAACATTATTGCTTATAGCAGCATCGTATGAACAAAAATACATCTTTTTTGCCATGCATGTAGCATAGGTTGGCACATTTTTCTGTGTGTTTATTGTTGTCTTAATTTAGGTTACTTGTTTTCTGATTGAATGACTCAGGATTATAAGGATTTGTCCTTTTGCAAACCACTTATTGTTTGATGCTCCTCCAGCTGTCCAAAGACTAAGATGCTTGACAAATTATGAAGCTTGACAGTTTTCGAGTCCAATATTAAGCCTTGGAGAAATTTTTGTTGCAAGAATGAAAGAGCGCAGTGCAAACAGTGGTGGCAAGTATGTTTCTGTTCATCTTCACTTTGAGGAGGTTAGTAGAAAATGTGTTACGATGATTGATGACCATATTTTAACTACTGTTATGACTTTTACTAACAGTAATTTATCAACTCCATTTTTGTTCTCTAGTGGCAAACATTGTGTATTAGTATTATGCTGAATTGATATAATTGTGAAATGAGTGTGGTTTTGTCTTTGGGAGAATTATATATAGCTTGCCACATTTACGACTGAATTTGCTTGATAGTTTCTTTATGTGCTAAAGATCATGAAGTGGATGAATTTGCTCCTTTAGGTCAAATTCTGAATTTAGTCCCTATACTTTCCTGAAATTTGGATTTAGTCCCTGTTCTCTATTATTTGTATGAATCGTGTCAAAAGAGTAGGAATTTGTGCAAATAATAGAATAGGGGCCTAAATCCAACATTTTTGTGTAGTGCAAGGATTGATCTCAGAATTTGACCTCTTCTTTTTGAATTCTGGTTCTGCCAGAAGTAATGGAATCTTAAGAAAGATGAACCCTGGCTGCTGATGTAGTTCCTGGTGGAATTTCTTTAGGCTTTTTGATAGTTTCATATATTTGTTGCTTGACTTGATCAGAAGTTGGCATATTTAAGCAACAGATTAAAACACAAATTCACGTGACATAGATGAGCACTGCAACTGTATGATGGCTATGGACTATGGTGTTCTTGTGTTTAATTTAAATATCCCCCAGGTAGTTCATATGTATGTACACACACAAAAATATCGACACTCATATCAATGATAGCTCATTCAAAATTTTCTTGCACCTATTAGGTTGGATTGATATTTAGAGGAATTGGATTTGGTAAGAAAACATACATATTTCTGGTATCCGGAAATATATACAATGCTGAGAAAACAATGGCTCCATTATTGGAAATGTTTTCCAATTTGCAAACGAAAGAGATGCTGGCATCTGAGGAAGAACTTGCTCCGTATAAGGTCAGAAGCATATAAGAAAATTTTCCACTTCTTTTATTTTAAGTTCTTCAGTGAGGCCTTTGAGATTGGATTTTTTTTTTCTTTTGTCATCTCTTTGACTTGGATTACCGCTTTCGGAACTTTTCTTCCAGGATGGCTTGCATAGACTATACTATTTGCCTTCATAGTGAGGTATTTGTGACAACTCAAAGTGGAAATTTTCCTCATTTTCTGATGGGCCACGGGAGGTACTTGTATGGAGGACACTCCAATACAATTGCACCAGACAAGCGAAAGCTGGCATTGCTATTTGATAATCCTAATATTGGGTATGTATTTATCTTTTTTTTTTTTTCCTTCTTCTTTCTTATAGTATGGACCAAAATGATTTAAAGAGAAAAAGAAAGACCGGCATTTCTATTAGGATTCAGGCTAAAACAGGATTGGTTCTTCCTTTGTTTAGTGGCCGGAATAATGTAGTAAAAGACATTGTTGGTGATACTAGTGGGGGTAATGCCTGCAAATTTCAGAAGACAATTTCAAACATTAGCAGCTGGATAAACATGTAGAAATATATCTTGAAACGGATGTTAGACGTTTTACTTCAGATTTTATATCAATTAGTTTTCTTTTGCGAAGTGCAAAACTTAATGTGATGGACTACAATTGATCATTTTGGAAATGACCTTAGGGCAATGCAATTTTGTTTTAGAATGCTTCCTATCTGTGATAAATTTGGAATAATAAAAACTGTTGGATTCCATGTACCTTCTTTGTTGTTCCAGTTGGAAAAATTTCAAGTGGCAAATGCTGAATATGTGGTCTCATAGTGACATGGAGGGATTCGAACTGAACAGGCCCAATGATTCAATATATACCTTCCCATGCCCCGATTGCATGTGTCGTACAAACAAATCGGAGAACTCAAGATCATCATCAGCAACATGATTTGCTGGAAGGATTTTGAAGGTTTATCTTGTTCCTGTAACATATCTAGCACATCTTGCTGCTGACCCCCCCCTCCTTTTTCTGTGTCAATTTTTTTCATTCTTTTAACCTCTTCATGTGGAAAGAGGACATACAATTCAAATTTGGGAGCACTTAAAGGATTTTTACAGAGGTTACATTGATCTAAATAATTTTTCACCGGCATTGACTTGATGGGGAGCTGCATCTTTTTTTT
Source organism: Adansonia gregorii (assembly GCA_038382025.1). Classification (NCBI taxonomy): domain Eukaryota; kingdom Viridiplantae; phylum Streptophyta; class Magnoliopsida; order Malvales; family Malvaceae; genus Adansonia; species Adansonia gregorii. Next base: position 5,895,649 of record JBBYHO010000001.1, on the reverse strand, counting down.
TGTATATGATGTCAGAGAACATGAAATTGACAATTTTGCTATCGGAGGGATGACCCCTTGCATTGACCGGACCGGAAGTTGTTTCGCGATTTTGCTGTAGCAGCAGCTGTATATCTAACAAGCTGTGGATATAACACATTGTATTCTTTAGTACTCTCACCCTGGTTTTGCAATTCTTTGTAAATTAGTTGCGGTTTTGAATTGTAAAGACAGAAAAAAGACAGCAAGAAAATTTGGTATAGATTTGTGAGAAATCAAGAGTATTTGTTTACAATTTTGTTAAGGGTTTTTACTTTTTTCTTCCAAATTCCAGAATTTGTTTGCTATTAGTTCTTGCTGGATATATATTGCTTGAATCAATTGAGTTCTATTATTTAACTTTCACTATCATAAAATTAAATTAGTTTTATACACGTTCATATAACTTTTTATACTAATTTTTAATAGATTAATAATTAAATTTAACAATATAATTATATTCCTTATATATATAAAAAATTTTGAATCGATTTGATATTTTTATTATATTGATCGAGAATGTTATTTTTTAGTATATAATGGTTAAATTTTGTTACACCAAATAAAAATTTAGATATTTTTAATTTTGTCAATTGTATGACTTGTATGAATAAAATAGAGAATAAGATGGATGAATTAAATAAATATAAATTGTATAAAACTATGAAAATTAGTTTTATATTAGTATAAGTGAATTTTATTTATATATCATATCAACTTATAAAATTAATTAGATCTAAATATTTTACAATTTTTATGATTAATATTTTAAAAAATAGGTTGTTAGATTTAGTAATATGATCATATTTGTTATATAAATTATTGAATCAATTCGATATTTATATCATACTGATCGAAAATATAATTATTTTACATATATTTAACTCTTAAATTTTTTTTATATCAATCAAATAGTAAGATATTTTTAACTATTTAAAACTTAATAGATATGATCTACATAAATAAAATATAAAATATATTAATAAAATTAACTAAATATAAATTATATAAAAATTATAAAAACATTTAAAACTCAATTAATTTTTAACCTCTCATCTCATATATGTTATATATATGTTTACACCGGTTTTCTTGTTCTTACGGGTTCGAATTCGAACTTAAGAACCAATTATGTGAGATTTTGGGTCTCCTTCGTAGTTATTTTTTTTTTGTTTGATAATTTATCCATTTTAGATAGCAACTCAATTCTTTTTTTTTTTTTTTTAAACCTAATAAAATAAAAATATTTGCTGCACATTACAAAACCATTTTACTAGCAATCCTTCTGTCTCAGCCAAAAGCAAAACCGCCATGGGAATCGACGGAAATCTCACTCCACAGCAGCGCCAATCTTTCGAGTCTCAAGGTCAACGCCACTTCCGCTTTCGGCAAAATGTTTTCTTTTACAAAAGCAATACAACCGTTGCTTTTTCTTTTTTAATTAAAAAAAAAACCCCGTTCTTTACTTAATCAAGTTTCAAAATTGTTTTTTTTCTTTTAATTTTCTTTCAGGTTTTCTTGTAATTGAATCATTTGCGAACCTTGAAGAAATTGAAGCTATGAGGAAGAGAATGGATGAATTGCTTCAAGACTTTCACCCCACCACCACCGCTTCTATTTTCTCCTCCAAAAATCAGGTTTTTTTTTTCTTTTTTTCTTTTTCCTTTTGATCAACAATAGTATAACTCGACTTTTTTTTTTATTTTTATTTTAAAGCTTAGCTTTTTGATAATTTCTCAATATGGGTATTTTGTAGTTAAAGATGACCAGTGAATACTTCTACGAAAGTGCCGAAAAGATTTCCTTTTTCTTTGAAGGTATATTTTCATTATTGTTGCTTTCTTACTTGTCATCATGCTTTTAGTGTTTCCTCCATTGCTTTCTTCTTCTTCTTCTTATTTCCTTTGAATAAATCAATTTTTTTTTTAGAACTAGGCTTATGGGATACATGAACTTGCTGTTAGATTGAAATTGAAAGGTTAGGATGTTAATGAACTGTTTAATAAAGCTCTAAATAAGTTAAAGAGTTAAGATTGCCTATCTTACACTGTAAAGCTCGATTCCTTTTTATTGCTTTTACGTGTAATCTATAGCATAAAAGCACCAACATTTTAGCTAACACTTTCCAAAACGGTTATTAGCACGTAGGAGAGTGGGATATTTGCTTTTAGCATTAACTTATCTGTTTTCTTTTATCATTTTGGTGACTTGTTAAGAGGTGGGGTTAGTGTTTTTTTTTTTCTTATAACAATAGATACTTTTTTTTTTCTTTTGCTGTTTTGGCAGAAAAAGCATTTGATGATGATGGACATTTAAAAGCAATCGAAGGAATTTTCTATTAATAAAGTTGGCCATGGTATGTAATTTCAAAGGGCTTACATGGCTTGCTATGTTCTTATTTTGGCAACATGCACATGTAAATTGGTTATAGATATGTTTATTGTAGCTAATCCTTCAGTTTTATTTGTTTGCGCAGCGTTACATGAGATCGACCCAGTTTTCAAAGATTTCTCTTGCTCTGAGAAAGTTTCAAGTTTGCTTTTCTCCTTAGGTTACAGGAGGCCAGTGATCATTCAGTCAAAGTATATTTTTAAGGTATTTAACTTGGTTTTTCACTGATCACGAAGGCAATGTTTATCTAGTGATAACACCCTTTGCTACAAAACTGAGAATTTCAACTCCCAACTCTACTAATCCTGTTAATTGAAGAAGATTTGAATGCTGTATAGATTGTAATGAAATTCAAATCTTATATTCTGTCTGAATTGGGTTTTGATGAATACTGAACTCCCAATCATTGTGCTCAAGTGTGAGTCATTTTGACAGCAACCAGGTATAGGAGGCGAAGTAACTCCCCACCAGGATAACTCATTTCTTTATACTGAACCTAAAACTTGCACCGGTCTGTGGCTTGCTCTAGAAGATGCAACAGTTGTAAACCGCTGCCTTTGGGCCATTCCTGAATCTCAAAATAGTAAGTTTTTTTTTTTTGCTTTTTATACTTTTCCTCATCTGCTGACCTTTTAAAGTTAGATAGATACTGCCTTATTTTGACTGCTCTGTATTGCGTCCAGATGGTCTTGTTAGAAGGTTCGTTAGGGGTGAATATGGAGTTTACTTTGATAGGCCTTCTCCATTCTATGACCGGAAAGATTTTGTGCCTATTGAAGTGAAAGCTGGGTCTTTGGTCGTAATTCATGGTGATCTTATTCATCGAAGGTTAGTTTAAAGAATTATATTCAGAGCTGATTCAGCTTAACAGCCTAACAGCTATCAGTTTGTTTTCTTTTGTTTATGCTGGTACGATAGTTTGAAAATCAATCTTCAAATTCGCGGCATGCATACAGCTTGCATGTGGTAGAAACTGATGGCTGCAAGTGGGCAGAAGATAATTGGTAAGTACTCGAGCATTTCCGTATTATCTTCTCTTTATGGCTTATCGTTCTTCATAGAATAAAGATAGTACTTTTATTGAAGATGCTGATAATAAACATTTTATGTATATCTTATGAATCTTATTTTGTCTGGATTATGTATAATCAACAAGCAATTCAACTGTCTCATTGATGCTTGAATGTTTTATGCTAGCACCAGCTACAACATTTCCTCATTTTTATATAGTGATGATTGAATGTTTTTCGAATCCATCTTTTCCCCTTTTCAGAATCAGAAGAAAAGTGGACCCCTCTATGCTTCTTGATCGGACCCGAGAGTTCATCCCTGGTAGTGGCATGGAGCTTTCATGTACTTGTCTAAGAAAAATTATTTTTACTCTCTGGCAGAATGTGTTTTATAGGATTGTGCTCACCACCATGTACTCTATGCCGAAAAATCAAAATGGCTGGCCACTTTAATGTTTCTTCACGTACAGTTCTGACCTATCAACAATATTATAATAAATGTGCTTAAAAATTTAGTAGTTAGAAGTAGATCTAGCAATATTGGATTCGATTACATAAATATGATACTCATAAAATTAAAAAAACATGGCACAACACAGATGTATTTTCAAAATTTATATAATATAAATTATCAACATATTGAAATTGATATAACTATAAAATATTTTAAATACTGTTATGATACGATAAAAATATATAGATATGACACGAATTTATAAATTAATAGATCTAATTAAAAGGGTATTTTGAATGCCTTTTATTTTTTTTTGGGTGGTTTGTTTTGCATGATGCCAATGGGTTTATTTATAAGTTAATTGTTGGAATTTTAAGTTTTTGTGGCTTGTTTTGCATAGATGGAGTAGGTCTATCTATTTATAATAATTTATTGAAACTTGAAAAAGGTAAGATTATTGTTTGACATTTGGCTCAACATTTATCGGATACGAGAATTTTTCATTTTTCATTCACCCCCTCCCCCTTTTTGACAATAGCTAGCCAATGAAGAAGATGCTGTTGTCAGTGATTAGGGATGGCTGAAAACGATGTCGGATTGCAGAGAGGGAAAAAAAGGATTAGTTGAGGGTGAAATGGCAAGATACAAAAGAAATAAATTTTTTAATTATCAGTTTGAAAGTTGAAACATAGATATTAATGCATGCTAAAATCTTAAATAAAAAAAAATTAAGTATTTTTTTTAAATAAAGGTGTGAAAATGTGTCATTTTTTAAAATTCAGTATTAATATTTACATGCGAGAAAAAGAACATTTGGCTGTTTTTTTTAACCCAGAAATTTGTTGCACTTTTGTCAAACAGTAGGATTCACTTTTGATATTATATTATATGTATATGATCTTTTGTAAAGAGAATACATACAACTTTTCCTCCCATATGGCTCATGGATGTGTTTAAACGTACTTCCCAACTTCATTTTCTTTTTTACATTTGATAATCCGTGTATGTACGATACATGTATTTTAATACGTAGTGTTCAAAATTTAGTTGACTCTTTGTTGACGTGGTTAGGAGGGTGAGAGAAGCAAATATGAAAAAAAACTTGATTTCAGTGGTTACGAAAATGAAAAATATTGAACGTGAAGGCAAGGCATTCATGATATTTAAAATTCAATGTTATGCGCAACAAACAACATAAAAAAAACAACAGGACTAATAACTGTAAAGAATGTATGGACTTTAAGGGTGGGGGGCGGGGAGAACAGAAAAAACAGAAGCTATGGTCTGATCTGAGCTATGGGTAAGGGGGGCTTGAAACTTTTGAAACATTGGAGTTCTGCTGTTTATTGTAAGGAGAGGGCTATGCTACTACAACTAGTAGTCTACTACTGCAATCAGATTTTGATTTTGAAGGAATCCCGAATCAAAACATGAACCGTTTTACTGAGTAGTATTATGTGTGTGTGTGTGTAGATGTGTCCCCATACATATATATAT
>JBBYHO010000001.1:5855759-5870344 GCA_038382025.1 Adansonia gregorii | reverse complement strand
CTAAGTGAAACATAATTAAGAAACACCCTTTGAAATATAATAGCGGCTGGAGAAAAGAAAAATCTTTCTTCTCTAATTAATATTTTATGAACTTTTGATAAGTTCAAAAGATTCTATGGAAGTATGAGCAGTGGCAGATCTTAATGCAAGGCTGTTAGTTTCTGCATGGAAAGTATATAGCATTCCCTCATGAAATGAATGTTTGCGTGGGACCCATTAAATGGAAAGGCATTTAAAATATAGTGAGTTAAAGAAGGTTTAATGAGAGTGCAACAACCCCATCTCTCTCTTCATCAACTACCATAAAACCCCTTGTTTATTGCTTCCACCCACCCCCTTGTTCTTCTTGCTAGCTTGCTCCTTTTTTTTTGAGAACCCAAATATCTTCTTTGCAAATGCTATCACCAATTTAATTTTTTATCACCAATATAGAAACCATGGCGAGTAAAAGAAGGTCCCACAAGAGTTGTATACTTAGCTGGAATGCTAAAATTATGTCACAAACATCAACCACTTAAAGACCATGAATTAATATTTTAATCAATGTAGGTCGCATTCATGCTGCTCATTCATGTATTGCATGCTGTGGGTGGTTGATTTTTTATTTTTTAAAACATGATTCTTTTCAAAGGAATATTATAACCAATCAGCTTTCCATGAAAAATCTAAGTTAATGACGGGTGAATGTTTTCCATTTCTTTTGTGTAAGTATTATTATACTTCAAAAGTTTGGTAGACAATGATGGCTTTGATGTGTATGTTTACTATGAACTCACTCATCTCTCCAAACCAACCAACAGCCTGGCTAAAAACTTTTTTTTCCCAAAAAAAATGTATTGCTTTAATTTGATTGAAGTCAAGATCAATAAAATATAGTATATACCAGGTCATTGGGATATTATTATTAAGAATCATCAATTTGCCTAATGAATAATGATTGGTGAAGGATCATCTTGTTCAAAGAGCATGGCTAAATGGCTAAATATATAGATAGACTCCTTAAATTTGTCGTAACACTGCAAATCGAGCACAGCAGGAGGCCTAGGTTTACTTTTATTAAGTATTAGAATATATCATTCCCTATGTTTTAGGAAATTAGATTAAAATATAAGAACGTAGTATACATATTAATATTAGAATATGTGATAATTCAATTATTAAATAAATAAATTTATAATTAAAATTAAATTATTATGATAAATTATACAAAATATAAAATGAATTGAGACATAATACAAACACAACATAGGAAAATAACTAAAACACAGCATGATACAAAAAATAACATGAACACGATTTAAATATACGAAAGTATTTACATCTATATAAAATGAATTATTAACTTATAAAAATTTATATAAATTTATAATACTTTGACCATACAAAAAAATAATATGAATATAACCTGAATGCACAAATTTTTTTCCTAAAATAATCACTCTAAAAAACTATACAAAATATGAGATAAGTTGAGAGACAACATGATCATGACACTGACACACAATATTTTCTTCGAATGACCCCGACAAACTATATAACAAATGAATTGAATTGAGACATGACACAAATAATACAATACAAGAAAACCAATTAAAATAAAACATAAAAAATAGTATGAACACGACACAAATATATAAACATGTCAAATATACGTAAAAAGAGTCATTATGTGTAAAAGTTACATAAATTTATGATGCTTTAAATACATAAAAAAATAACCCAAGTGAAAACATAAAATTTTTCTTTTCTTTTCTTTTTCCTCATTTCCTCCTTTCTTTTCATTTCTTTCTTTCCTTCGTCAAATAAAAAAGAAAAAAAATTAAATATCTAGACTAACCCTTCAAAATTCTTTAATGACATTCTTGAGTTGTTTCCAAACAAAAGGACTTAAACTCAAAATTAAGTTCTCTTATGCTTTGGGATAGCTTCTAAGTATTGTTATAGATTAATTGGATAAACGGTGAAATTGATTTTAGTGTGAGTGAAAATGAAATTAAATATTACAACTATAAGAAAAAATATTGTAAAGATCATAAATCATTGATGTGGTATGTATTTGAATATAAAATAAAAGTAGCTTTAGTTGTGGGTTGAATTGTAATGAAAAAGGAAAAAAATATATTGAAAATATTAGATCAAAATTTATAAAATAAAAATGTAAGATTATTTAACATTTATAAAATTACTAAATAATTAAAATTTCATTATATTACTTTATTATATAATGAACAAATTTATATTTTATATTATTCAATTACTTTATGTAATTTGATTATATAGTATTTATTTAAAATTTTGTTATGTATTTATTTATTTCTTGATATAAACTTCTATAAATTTATTTATCACTTTAAATAAATAAATTACTAAAAATTTTAAACAAACAAATGAATAATAATAAAATAAAAAATAACAATGGGTAAAAGAGAAAACAGATTGTTTAATAACAATCCATTTAGATGGGTAGTGGGATTACCAGTAATGATAATAGTGAGATTAGTTATTATAGTAGTTAGATTTAATATTATAATAGCGACTTTAAAGTTAATAGTGGAATGTGTACAGAATTTAGATGCAAAAGCACCAGGGGCAATAAGGTAAGAATAAAAAAAATCACTAAGAACATTAATGTAAGAGCGTATTGATAAATTATCTTTATATATATTGGTGGGTGTCAAATCCAATAAAAATAATTTTCCTACTCTAATAAGATTTTTGTATATAGTGATAAGTAGGATCGTTTTTTTAGGGAATGATAAGATATGATTTCCTTACAAAATCAACAAAATAAAATGGGAATCTTATAAATTCACTAAAAATAAATGAAATAGATAAACTAAAGATAGACTAAGAATGCAAGACAAATTAAATTGAAATAAATGTCAATATCACACAAACACTAGCCAAAGGTCTAATCGCAAAATTTATTCTCACAACTGATCACAGATGCAAAGATATATTCATTATTCTAGAATAAATTGGTTATTGGTGTTGGTACGACCTAACTCCCTACCCTTCCTTAGTTATTCGATAATCAAAGTACTATCGTTAATTATTTCCCTTATTGATTACATAAACCCTAGATATGATCTTAGTGTTTCAATATATCAATAGCATTAATAATGAGAGGGGGATCGCCAATTCTAATCAATAAACTCACGAGCAGGTTTATTAAGATTAGATTTTGAATTCTTCCTAACCAAGTTAATTGCCACTTTTATTAGAATAATCAAACAATTATGGATTTAATTTCCTAACTAGCTATAGATTATCCTATCAATCAAATGCGGTGCCAAACATTCAATCAATAATGATAATCATGCTTATAAGCATAGAAGAAAAGACAAATATTTAAGAACAATGAATAATATAAACACAAATTAGGTCTTACAGTCGTAGAAAATCTAACTTCGATATAAACCTTTGACTAGTTTAAAAGAATTTAACCACACATTGTCTTCCTCTCCCTTCGTTCTCAAAAGAAAAATATCTCTTTTAAAAGAAAAGTAAAAAATCCCTAATTCTTTCCCCTCTTTCCTTCATATATCCATTACAATTTTCTCAAATCCTTCTAAATTCTGATCAGTTTCAAATTCCCCTCGATTAGAATCCTAAATAAACTAATATTCTAATTTAAGCTATTTGTCTGTAGAGCATGCCCACGTAGTATCTATAATAGCTCTTTCTTTTCTCTTCTTGAGTTATTCCAATCAACTCCTTTAAGCCCTTTTTCTTGCTTCCAAGCTCTTTTTACACCTTAAACACAAAATAAAGTAATTATCATCAGTTATAACTCAAAAACCACGAAAAGATAAGAATTTAACAATTAAAGTCTCAACATTTATGTTTACTATCATATATTTTAATAATACTTATGATTTTACCTATTTATTTAATTTTTATTTAACTAATTATTATATAGATATGTAAATTTATTTGTTATATTAAATAATAATTTTTAAATTTTAAATAAAAATTAATAAAATAAAGCAATACAAGTGAAAAAAATATAAAATTCCAAATTAAAAGATAAACATTGCTTTAAAATAAGGATAATTAGAAAATTTCACTTTCACCACACAAGGGCTTGCTAGTCTGGAAAAGTGAAAGAATGAACAAAGGAGAGTGAAAAAAAGGGAAGAAAAAATTTGTTTTGAGTGTAGTTGTAGAAGAAAAATTTTTTTGAGTGTAGTTGTAGAAGAAATGAAAGGAAAGAAAATATGAAACATTATTATTTTCTAAATTTATTAAAAATTAAATCACTCAAATTGAAAAGAATAAACAAAAGAAAATGATAGTAGCGTGAGTCAAGTGAGTATATTTATAAAATTATGTATGATTTTTTATTTTAACTTCTAATGTATATAATAGTAAAATAATATACTTTTTATTTTTCTCTTTTTTTTATTATATCTAGTAACTAGTGGAAAGAAAATTAGTTTTTCTTCGAGTTCATTTTTGATAAATAATCAGTATATAAATTTATATATGATTAGTTTGTTACTTGATGATATATCCTCCAAAAGTTTTTAAATGTAAGTACAAAAAATTTTATTTTTAATAATATGATATCATATAATTTACTGATAATATGTAAATCTATTATCTTTTCACTTTTTTTTTACCAAACGTACTATAAATGTATATATATTTTTATTTTTCTTTTAATTTTCTATTTTTTCATACTCTATCCACCTATCGAGCAAACTCAACGTCCTGATGCTTCAGTTGGTTACCAAAAACCTGACAATATTAGACATAATTATTTGAATATAATACGTAAAAAGTAATAAAAACATAACATGATATGAATACATTCTCAAAATCTATATAATATGAATTATTAATATATCAAAATTTATATAAATATAAAATAATTTAAACACAATTATAATATATAAATATACAAATATAATATAAATACATAAATTATCAACGTATTTGAAATGCACATTGAGTGGGTAAAAGTGAAAAAACAAAACAAAACCTTCTCTTCCGCTTTTAATTCTACCGCACTCGCAAATTTCAATTAGCTGAAATATAAATGATCTCACCTTGAAGGGTCATGGGAGTGCTCCACTTTGCATCCGGTCTCACCGTAGTGGGAGTCACTTCGTCTACTCTTCATCCATATGCAGCCAAAGACGATATATATATATACGTCAAGTTGCAACTTTATATTGACTAATGACGTATCAAACAAAAAACGAGTGTACAGAACAAAAACATGGCTGTAATGGGGGGGGGTCTAATTTTATGATTCGGAGCATATGAGTTCAGCCGGTTGACTGAGCACTGTGTATTTAATTTAATATTCAACATGTCTCACAGCTTTTTTAACGTCAGAAAACAAGCTGGTTTTTGCACTTTATTTGGACTGAAAAAAACCATAAACAATGAAGCATTGGAAGACTTCACAATGACATCAAAACTTACATATATATATATATATATGTATGTATAAAGTAAACTAAAAAAAAGGCTACAACATTTAGTGACAGGGCTGTTGGTAAAAAATTGCAACTAGGACGATGTTAAATAGTTAAGAGACAGGACAAATTTATATTGCTGTGCCTGTCTCAGGGGGCATCACCAAAGGGTTGGTTAAACTCGAAAGTAGGTAGCTGTTACATCTTCATCTAGTGTGACTGAGCGATATGCGTTTATAATCAGAAGTGCGTGAGTTTCTCGTTTTCTGCAAGCATATAATTAGATCTCACAGATCACAATATGCTTTACGTAAATTAAGGTCCTTGGTTAACTAATCAATCAGGATTTTCATGGCAACATTTAGGTTTCCCCGACAAACCTGAGATTTATGCCGCCTTCATATAATTTCATTGGTCTTGATGGTAGAAAGTTAAGGTAGAGTTCAAATTGAGAGCAACATAATAGCACAAAAATAATATGGAAATATAAGAAGGACCCTAGGTTAATTTCTAATAGATCATTGACATGGTAGAACATGTAAATGCTAATTAACTCTAGTGGTAATGCTACTGATCTGTAGTAAATTAAGAAGGGTTACAAATACTGAGATTCAAACCCTAGACCTCTGGATATCAATTGGTTTATGAACTAATTATTCCAAGTTACCGGTTTAACTGTTCGACCATAAATAATGGGAAATATAGCACACATGCTTCCACGTGAATTTTAGATGTATACTTTATATACAATACTTGGATTAAACATAAATTTTCCCTTCTTTCTACCCAAAATTATAAGTTTCAAATTAACGAAAAAAAGAAATCCTATTATAGTTCGCCTTGTCATCAACAATATAAATAGATCGATATTGTTTTCCAAAACAAATTTCAAATCGACTCAGATTTGGTTTGGCTATTGTTTATCTCATTTGAGGAAGACTGAAATCTAAAGTTTGAATGCTGCTCTCCCTTTGTATCTTATATATGTACCAAAACAAGAGGTCTCAATCTCATAAAGTTCAAAATAAAATTGACAAAAAACAATCCGAGGAAGAAATTAACATAAACACCAAACACCATCTGCCTACCCTTAGGAACACTTTTAGTAGATACAACAAAGCTCCAAAATACTCAAAAACTCTTAACCCTTAAATGGGAATGCTTCAAATTACACTAAGGATTTCTATATATACTTTTTAACTGCTGGATCTCACAACATTTAGAATCAAGATTAAGGCATGTTTAGGATTAAAGTGGGAATTATTTTTGAGCCTAAAAATCTCGTTCCAATGTAACTTCGATTAAAAAAAACACTTTTCAACTAAAAAACATGATTTGCAAACATAACTAAAAGCCCGTTTTAGTTAATTTTGCAATTCAATCACAATTTATAAAAGTAAATTGAAATGGTTTATTAAATTTACATCTTTAAGTTTTTATCATTGCACGCACATATTTTTTGACAATTCAGAATTTGATGATACTTTCTAATAACAATGTTAAACATTCAAAAATTTTTAATCAAACATACTTTTTTTAACCAAAAATTGTTTCCAACCAAAGCAATAATGCTAAATTAGGTCTAAAACATTTATTTGATTCATCTTTGTGTAACATTTAAATTAAGAATGTACCTTTAGCCATTGTTGATTAAGAATACGACCTCGCTCTAAGTATATGTAAACGAACACTCCATATAAGCTTTCTAGTCTATTTTTTTATTTCTTGATAATTACCTTATGATGGTGAATAGGTAATTTATATAGACTAGATGAGGAACCTATACTAAAAGACTAAATAGAGTCGTATCCTACCATCAAGGAGCCTGTATTCTAATTAGTTACTAAAGAAGAGTTTAATTCTTACCACTGGAGTAGTTAAACTGAATAGGATTCACTAGATAATATCACCTCAATATTAATTAAAATATTTATCTCAGTCCACTTAATTATTATGTGGGCCACATAAAGTCCAACTTTCTCCTACTTGACCCATATAATAAACCAAGAACTCGAATAGGTGATATTCAAATCCAAACTTTAATATGGCTATAAGTTACTCTAGCCCAACTCTAACTCAATTAAAGATTCACATAACACGAATCATAGCGGTAGCATTCTAATTCAAATATTCCCTTTTATGTATTACAATGCATGATCCTCTTTAGAAGAGCACTTTGTTAGATAATGCTTTATAAATGAATTTTTTGTAATCATTCGAGGTTTATTTGACATATAAACTTTATGTGCACAAACTGAAACATGTACTTAAACTCTAAGAATGTGAAATTAACAAAATCAAAGAAGCCAAAATACATTTTAACTTAATTTAACTAGCCCCATATGATCCACATGAATTTTAAACTGTTTTGTCAACAATGCTTTAGTCATGCGATCTGCTATCATTAAATCTATACTGATGCTGGATATCCATTATTTATTTCTTTATAGTCTCTAACAACAAGCTACTTTATATCTATTTGCTTGCTATGACTTTCACTTTTATCATTTTTAGAAAAGTATACTGCATAAGAGTTTTTACAATAGATCTTTAATGGCTTTGTTGACAATTCTCAAACTGGAGATAACATATCTTAACATTATTGCCTGTGATATTACTTTATAGTATAATTCCTTTGGCAACTTCTATAGTCTAAGGCCATGATTACTTTAACATCTGCCAAGCACTTTTACTATAAACCTTATGTCAAGTTTCTTATAAACATGATCATATATAAGGCTCCAATACTATATAAATATGCTATGCCTTTCATATGCTATTTTTTCCAAATTATTTGGTGATATTGGCTTAAATTGAAATATCCCCTTTTACAATTTTATGCCTTTGCAAGTGAATAGCTTTGTACCTAATTCTTTCTAAAACTGTCTTGATATAGGTTTCCTGAGATAAATTTAATGTCTTTCAAACTTATCTCTATGAATCTTTATGCCTATGACATATGAAGTTTTACCTAAGTTCTTTATATCAAAGTTTTGAGAAAGAAAACCTTTGTCTTATGCAACAAAGTCGAATCACTTCTTACAAGAAGAATATCACTAATATATAAGACTAAAATTATGACTTTACTCCCACTGACCTTAAGGTATAATCAGTGATCAACATTTTAATAAATGTTAAACTTTACATACCATTGGTGGGATGCTTGTTTTAGTTTACATATTGATCTTTCAAAGAAACCTTTAAGTAGAATCATATATACTTTTTCTCAAGATCCCTATTCAAGCAAGTTGTTTTCACTACCATTTAATGTAACTCTCAATCAAAAATGAGCTACAAAAGCTATGATAATTTATAATGAAACTTTCATAAAAAAAACTGGAGAGAAAGTTTCATAGTAATTAATACCTTCTTTGAATGAAACCATTATCCACAAGTCTAACTTCATATCATTTAACATTACCAAATGGTAATTTAATGAGTTACTAGATTGGATCATTAGCCATTGATTTCATCTTTTTTATCATAGCTTTATGCTAAAGCATGAAATTTTCACTCTTCATGGCTAGTGAAAACAAGATCATCTTTATATTCAATATCAAAATTAGACTTTTATAGGTATACGACCAAGTCATAGAAATAGTTAGTTTCTTACCCATTGGATATCTTAATTCTATAATCATTTGTACCTTTTGTACACATTTAGTTAGTGGGATTAATAATTTATTGTAAAGGTTGTACTTGATTTGATTATACTCCAGTTAATTCTGTATGTTTATTTTGAGAAATAATCAAGTCTTTTATAAAAGATCAATCTAAATAATTTATTCTCCAACATCAACCTTACGAGAAAAGTCACTCCCACTGGACTTATGATCTATAAGAAAATTAGCATTTTCAGCTTCAACAATTCTAGTTGAATATGGAAGACATTTAAAACCTGTACCGCTTTAAGTTAATTGCATAGTCGATAACTGCTAACTATCCTTGGATCTGGTTTTTTTATGTTTGGGTTATAAACCTTCAATTTAACTGAAAAACCGAAGTTCATAAATGTCTTAAGTTAGATTCTAACTATTCCGTAATTCTAAGAAAGTTTTAGAAAATAATTTAGTTAAAACTCTAATAAAGACATCGACAGCAGTTTTAATGCATCAATCCATAAACCTGAGGGAAGGTGTATGATCTCTAAATATTATAATGCTTTCTTTAGCTCCTTTTAGTGGATTTGTTAGTTTGCTTTTTACTTAATGCAGCTAACTTAAATGTCAAACTCAAGAGTTTTAAGAACTCTATTATTGTCAATTCTCCTAAAATTCTATATGCAAATGTGACACAATCTTTATACCACAACTCTAAAAGAGTTTTATCTATGGTACTGCTTTACTACCATAAATAATATAAATAGTTAATAAACTTATTCTCACAATTAGGATCCAACTTAATGATAAAAAATCCAATAAAATTTTTTTTTGAAATTTCAATAATAAAATTTAAAAAATTTAAATTCAAAACTCTTTTACCTAAGAAAATTTTCAAAACAAAAGATGAAACCCTTTTTAAGGTTTAAAACAAATCTTGATTTCAAAATGATCTTGATAGTTCTTAGTGATTTCTATAATAGATGTTCCTCCAACTTTTCCTTTTGTTTTTTGACTTTATGAAACCTTAAACAGTTATAGAAATATAATTCGTTCAATATAAGTCTAACCACCATATATTATTAAGAACATCACTAAAAGAGATTCATACAACATGAGGTTTCTTTTAGTTTCTAGTCCCTTTTATACTTTAGGCAATTTTTTCCAGATGTTTTATAGTTAAAACAAAATAAAGGACTTAGTGTCATTTTCTTTATTGTCATTTTTCCTTTTTTCACCTTTATAACAGATTTTGCCTACTTATCACTTTTTATCTTGAGTCATTAGGCTAACTGAATCTAGTTTCTCATTTTTTAATCTCTTTTCCTCTTGAAATATATAACTGAGAGTTCATTGAAATACCATTTTCTTTTATATGTGTTTCTCATGGTCATACTCATTAAAAAAAAGCTGAACATAAAAGTGTTAAGAAATTTACTAAAAAAAACTCAATTCCAAAGATTTAAGTTGAGCAACAATATCTCTCAAATCCTATAATGTACTTATGCACAACTTTTAAAATTATTGTACTTTATTCCTAAAAGCTTCCTTATTAGAGTAATAGCTAAAACCTTTTCAGGTTTAATAATATGGTCTTTAGTGGCTTTGTAATAATTCTTGACCTTATAGCAATTAAGGTGAAATCCAAATTGATTTACTAATGTAAGATTTGATGTAGATCATCCTTAAACAGTTACATTGCTCTCACTATACATCGAAGTCTATTTTTTTGTTGCGTACTTTATTCGTTGAGGACAAGTTGTTCACCCAAAATGCTAAGTCAATGTTCTTATACCAAAAAACAACTTAATTTACTTCTTTATTGGAGTAATTTTTTATCACCAAAAAGCATTTCATTCTAGTAGCCTTATTTATCACAATGGTAAAAAGTACTACAAAATGCAAGGAATTATACTTTAATTGAATAAAATACTTCATATTCAAAATGTAAATCTAAACCTTCTTTTGCGTAGAGGTGCATCATACATATGAATTTACATAACTTTAATGATAAAATAATAACTTTAAAAACACCAAAATTAAATAATCCATACATGTAGGCCTAGGAAAATTTAGCTTTAATGTTATATTATTTTATCTTTTAACCATTTTACGAAATTAATTATTTCTCTGTGGGGCCAAATAACTAATTTCATGGTCTAACACTTTATGGATGTTATTTTTCTTTACATAGTTTTTAAATAACTACTATCTTATCTAAATCAATTAACTAAAGATGTTGTGACTACTTTTAAGTCAATGATTTAGAACTTAATAATAACATCCAACATGTATACATAAAACTTATTGCATATAACAAATAATACTTTACCAATGCCATTTTCTTATATAGTTATTTAAAAGAAGCCTTATTTTAAATAACTACCAATTGTCATTTAAATCAACCAACTTAAGATACTGTGGATACTCTTAAGCTAGCGATTTAAAACTTTAATAATGACATTCCTAATATTTGCAGAATTTTTTATTGCATATTAAAATTATAGCAGAATATATTAAATCATGTTAACCTATTGTAATTATAGCATAAATAATTACATATTGATATCATCTTCCGTGTGTAGTTATTTAAAAAAATTTTATTTTAAATAACTACTAATTTAACTAAATCAATCAACTTAAGATGCTATGGCTTTCCCAAATAATTGATTTAGCTTCTTTATAATGACATAATATATATATATATATATACACTATAAATAATTGCATAAATGATTTAATAACTTAAATATATACCAAATAAATTCATGGCATAAATGGCCCTGGAACGTTGGGACAAAGCCCTAGCCTTTCTTCTTCCTCCAATTGGGTTGTGTCCGACACAGTTGGATTTTTCTGACCCAATCGGGTTTGCTTCTTATTTTTGGATAGTTTTTTTTTGTGTTATTGAACCTTTTTTGATGCAATTAACATCACTAAAACATAATTTAGCATGAAATCTACATAGCCCATGCTTCAATTGTTTATAAAATCACAAAAATCATTATCAAATAATTAAATGATTTTCACAAGACCCGATTTTAATATATTACAATTTTTTTAAATTTTTTTCTTTAATCATAGTACTAAATAACATAGATAGATGATTAATCTATTAAAACCCTTTATCAATTTTGGTTTTACATGAATTGATCAAAAATTTCATAATGAAATTTTAATAAATGTAGTATACAAGCAAATTTATGGTACATACAAGAAATATATTTCGATACATAAATACAAATTATAAAGTTAATCATAGCATGTTAAAATTCAGTTTCATACTTTTACTATATTTATTATAACTCGTTTATCCTTAACATAAATTATTTAATCGTTTGTGAATAAATAATATATGCATGAAAAAATTCGTTTTTAATGAATCTCACTGGATGGTCTGAAGAACATGGCTAGAAAGCCTAGCTCTAATGCAACATGTAAGATTTAAATTAAGAATGCACCTCTAGCCATTGTTGATCAAGAATGTGACCTTGCTCCAAGAATACGTAAATGAACACCCTGTATAAACCTTCTGGTCTAATTACCTTATGATGGTTCACAGACAATTCATATAGACTAGACTAGAGACTTATACTAAAAAACTAATTAGAGTCGTATCCTACAATCAAAGAGTCTGTATTCTAATTAGTTATTGAAGTAGAGTTTAACTCTTATCACTAAAGTAGATAAACTGAATAGGATTTACTAGATAATATCACCTCAATATTAATTAAAATATTTATCTCGGTCCACTTAATTATCATGTGGGCCATATAAAGTCCAACACTTTGTAGATACTTGATTTTGGTCACTCATTATGTTATTTATTCTTAAAGAATGATAAAATTGTTTTACAAGAAAAAAGCTTCCAAATAGCAAATATGACCCAAAAAAAGTAACTATATCACCTTACTGATTTTGTTTTACCGAATGTTCTTCTCTAGAAATACCTTGTTCAAGAACAACTAATATCCAAAATAGCTATTGTTCAGAATAACTGTTATTCAGAACAACTTTTGTTTAGAATAGCTGTTACTTAGAATAGCTCTCGTTCATAAGAGCTTCTATTCAGAACAACTGTTGTTTAAAAAAGCTGAGATTTGAAACTGTTTTTATTTAGAATAGCTATGTCTTGGAACAAGTCATTCATGGACGAAGGCTTTCATAGAAATGACACCTCCACCTAGAGTTATTCTACAGAAGACGTTTCACTTAATACTATTTAACTAAAATAGAAGAAGTGAAAATACTCTGGAATATGGCAAGGTTCTTGGCTTAGTTTTACTATTGAGATATTTTGGAGAGTTTGGTTTAGTAGATCATACGTGGAGGTAGTTAGAGTTTTTCTTTTAACATTTTTCTAAAATATGAGTGCTTTTTCTTTTCTTTGAGAAGAAGTGGTGAACTTTTATTTATTACTCACCATTATCAATAAACTTTCAGCTTATATACTTTAGTACGTAAACTATCATTGTACCTATTAAAAACATAATAACTACTATGCCATAAATACAAATATTGCAACTCCTTTCTTTAAAAGTCTATAAATAGGAGTTCTCTTGACTTTTATATGGACTTTTGAAACTTTTAGAAAACTTGCTCTCTGAAATTCTCTTAAACTTTTCACTTCTTAATTCTTTTCCCAGTAACACTCAGCTTTACTTTACCATACCAACCGCTACTTGCCATTGCAATGTTTTATGATCTGCTTTAGTCTTTTTCTCCGCCATCTCCTGGCAACATTCCGTTCACCTATTTGCAACATTTCCTTTCTTTATTAGAGAACCCTTTGCATTCTTCTTCTTCTAGTTTCTCGTGTTATGCGATAATTTTTTTATATGAGATAATTAAATATTAAATTGTAATAATTGATAATAAAAATTTACTATTCTATTAATAGATCACCCAATTGTTAGAAAGAAACAACAATCAACGTATGAACTATGACAAGAATACATCAAGCTTGATGGGAACTTGAAGATGACAATAATTCATAGAGCTTCTGTTTGGATTTCGACATTCTCTGGCTTTACCTCGGTAAAATTGTCAATCGCATTTGAGATTCAATCGCATTTGAGAAAAGGCCTTTCAGATTTGGATCCATTTTGGCAAGTTGGAATGGACCACAGGGAATATCGAATCCAGTAGTTTTGCTACGAACTGACACCAGTGGATGCAAATTAATTGCCGAATGCCTTTTGGGCACGGAAGAATCGTTGCTTTTAATGCTCTCTCCTCTTTATATAAGGCTTTTCTGGATTAGATTATTGAATGCCATTGAGTACCTATATCTCCGATTTGTATTAGTTTCTCCTTCTTTAGCAGACAAAAAAATGGCTCAGCTTGTAAAACTTGAGATGCAAACGGAGGTTAAGTCTTCTGCTGATGAGGTCTACGATATTTTCAGGCGCAAAATGTACCTGACGCCGAAAATCTGCCCTGATCTGGTAAAAGACGTAAAAGTTGTTCAGGGTGACTGGGAGACAGTGGGTTCAGTCAGGCAATGGAAATATGTTGCTGGTAAACGAATTATTATTATTATGATATATATATATAT
>JBBYHO010000001.1:5843683-5855659 GCA_038382025.1 Adansonia gregorii | reverse complement strand
TATATATATATATATATCTATATACATATCCTATGTGTGTTCTGAGTTAAAATTCTGCAGATCATATAACCAATATTGCTGATGGAATTTCCACTGAATACGTCCTCAGAAAAGCAAAGCTATATATGCTCTCATCGTCCTGTAAAAATATTTAAACTTTTCATTTATGAAGATCTTAATTTAATGCATGGCTGTAGGAACACATTCCTCTCACTTTTTCTTTCTTTCTGAAAACATAACGCCAATTATTGTTATTGTTTTAGAAGAACCCTTTTCAAAAGGATAATCAACCCCACAAAATAAGTTGTTACCGGTTCTTTGAGCACCACATTAATATTATCGTTATGTATATAGGCACAACAAGATAAGCACTCCGTTTGGATGAATTGTTTTTTATTTGGAAAATTTTTCTAATGCTAAAAGTCTTGCATTTATTAGATAAATAATGATATGGCACATGTCTCAATCAAATAATCATTTAGTTCTAAATGAAAGCATAATCAAGGAAGTGCTCATACACACGATAAACTATTAAATGTTCAAAACTATAACTTTTTAAAAATCAAATTCAGGAAAAAAAAATTTTTAATAAAACAAATGAAAATCACGGAGAGAGAGAAGAAAAGAGAGAAGATAAAGGGAAAGGACGGGAGGGGAATGCAAGTGGGTGATTACGCTGATTTGCTTGGTTCGAGATGGATCAATCTCGATCTATCCGGGGTCGTGAATCGACCTTCACGTGCCCTTCTCCCATCCTTCTCTCTCCCTCTCTCTCTCTCTCTCTCTCTCTCTCTCTCTCTCTCTCTCTCGATCTTTTCTTCATTTAGCTCTCTTCAATTCCTTTTTCTTGAATTTATTATTAATTTTAAAAATTAAAAAATCCCAAAAATTCTTTTTATTTTTATTTTGATTTAAATAATAAGAAAACCACGTATCTTTAACATCAAATATTTGAATTATTTCCTCAAAGGAATTTTGTACACGTAAAATTTTCATATTGACGATATTACTAAGAGTTTCGATTATTTTGCAGACCGATTCAAAACGGAACCTTACTTAGACGGTTCGTCACTGCCTCTTTGGAATGAGAGATAAATTGTAGCCTGCAAGTTTTGGGAGGAAACTGAAAAGTTGCATAGTTATATAGCATAGGATTTTGTTAACACATTTCATGACCTCGTAATTTTGTTTGATCAATCATTAAGCGACACAACAAATATTTTTTATTTTATTTTTTACCAAATTATAACTTACCCATTTTGTAATAGAAAAATGTTCAGATAAAAACAATTAGGAAAAGGAAAATTGGTAAATACTTTTAATGATTTTTTTAAATGAAAACAATGAGGTTTTTCATTCAAAACACGTACGAATATTTCATTAAGCATTTTTTCTATAACATTAAATATTATTTTATACTATAAAGATTGTGTAAAACATAAGTCCATACTTTTAGATTGTTGAATGGGAATGAGTGGACGGGACAGTAAAGAGAAAAGAATGAACACAGTTCATCCAATGTCGAATAGATTGGTTGTGTTGTTTTATTCTCTTTACTTTCCACTCCACTTCCCATTCACAATTTTACTTTTGCCAAATCAAGAATTTTATTCAGAGCAGCAAATGGATCATGAACACCTAAAAGTCCCATTCACAATATAAATAATAATCCAACTGTGGAATCTGAAAAAATAAAGTAAAATAAAATAAAATAAAAGGTAACTTTGGGAAAGCTAAATGGAACATTCCAATTCAATTATTAAAGTTTAAAAAGTTGCTGGGCAGCGTTTGGCATCGTAAGTTAAGGCATTGCCCAAAAACCAGAGGTCATACAATGTATATATAGAGATGGTACTCCAGAATCTTGATATATAAATGTATACATTTCACATATGGAGTAGCAAATAATATTATAATGCACAAATATATGCAGTACTGCTGATAGAAACTTTTTTTTTTCAAATATCTTGAAATATCAATATTTTATTTGTAAATTTCAATTCATTTTTGAAATATCTTCTACTCGAATGTTACATATTGCTTTATCAGACTATAAGCAACGGGTAGAGGATCCTGTATAACAAAACAGCATAAAATATTTTTAATGTGAATTTAATTCTATTACATATTGCTTTATCAGACTATAAGCAACGGGTAGAGGATCCTGTATAACAAAATAGCATAAAATATTTTTAATGTGAATTTAATTCTATTAATTCATATAATTAATTAATATTTAATAAATTTAAAATTTAAATCTCAATAATTATAATTTTTTTCTCAATCTCCAGATTGGAGATTACAACCTTCGACAAGGTAATCCACAAAGCACTGAAGTTAATTGACAATACTCTCCGCATAAATTGCAATAATAATATCTCGAAAGCTGTTGCACTCTGTTTCCTCCTGTGCAATTTTAATTAGGAGTTCTATTCCGATATATTAATCAATTTTAGCGGCCCACTGCGAGAATCCAATCCATTAAGCTTGAGGAAAAAGCTGAGGACAATGGTCCACAATTTTCCTCCAATCATCATCCTTGATTGCTCTATTTCGCAATTTAAGTGCGAAGTTCTTTTATTTTTTTTATTTTTTTCAGTTTTTTAAAGGGTCCGAAGTGTTTCCATCATCCTTCTATATAAGGAATCTTCCAACCGCAACATTCTGCAAATCCCATTTTAGCTATAGTTTCTTGGCTTTCCTGGCTAGCGGACGAAGTAAACTATGGCTCAAATCAGGAAGATGGATTGCCAAGTAGCAATCAAGTCCCCAGCTGACAAGTACTATGATGTCTTCAGGAACAACGCCCAATTGGCACCAAAGATGTCCAATCGATTAATAACGGAGGCAAAACTTCTTCAGGGTGACTGGAATTCTGTCGGTGCTGTCAGGGGGTGGACTTATGTTTCCGAAGGTAAGGCCCTGAACATACGGCTCACACGATCGCATGTAACCAAACTCTCCACTTTGTTTTAGAAATAATATTTGATTGTTGAGAATTTGCGACAAACCCGCTCATGGGTGGACTCCTAGTCTCAGAATTTTTTATGGGTATAAAAATTCACTTGGCTACTTAAAATAACATTTAAAAAATAAAAAATATATTTTTATTTATAATTAAATTTAAATAAAATTTTTATTATTAAAAAAATTTTGAATTCAATCAATTTAAATTATAAAAATTATTATCAAATTTAATCGTATGTAAATTGAGTCAGACGAATTACTTAATTCATGAATATATCTAATTTATGACATACCAATTACAAACTGTATTTCTCAATAAGAATATGCACATCGAAACGTTACGAATACTTTGGCAAAAAATTTTCAAATATTTTTGCTTCAAACTTTAAAAAAACTTCTTGTGGCGATGACTAATTAATGCTAATTGTCTGTTGCTCTGATCTTCCAGGTAAGTCTGAGACTATTAAAGAGATATTGGAAAACGTGGACGACGAAAATAAGACGATGGTTTACAGATTGGTGGAGGGTGAAATCATGAATGCTTACAAGAGCTGGAGGACCATCTTTAAGGTCACGCCAATGGGTGAGGGAAGCTTGGTGAAATGGACCATGGAATTTGAAAAGCAAAACGACAACATCCCTGATCCCGTCCAGTACGCTGACTTCTTAACTATCTTGACCAAGA
This sequence comes from Adansonia gregorii, assembly GCA_038382025.1. Taxonomy (NCBI): domain Eukaryota; kingdom Viridiplantae; phylum Streptophyta; class Magnoliopsida; order Malvales; family Malvaceae; genus Adansonia; species Adansonia gregorii. The sequence continues at coordinate 5,852,007 of JBBYHO010000001.1, read as the reverse complement.
ATACTGATGCGTACCTTCTTAATGCCTAATTAAAATTCCCATTTGGAAATGGGATTGAAGACAGTACCATCGATCTTCACTTGAAAAAAAAAAAGACACATATCAGTACCTGATGATGTATATGTGTCGTTGTTAACTAATAAATAATCATAGTAAAAGGGTCTTAAATATGTAAAATAAATTCGCTTCCTCTATCACGAGAAAGGATGATGGCGAAGTATTGTGTATTATTGTCCACGGTGAAAATATAGGGCCTTGAATCCTATTTCGTATAGTATTAAATATAATATAAATATAATATAAAAAAACAATTAAAATATAAAAAATAACATATGATTTAAGGGATTTTCAAATAGGATTCACATATTATTTAATTTATTTCTTTAATAACTTGTTCAATCGCTTTTTTTTAGTTTGTTTTAAACGTGACTCATATGTCATTCAATATTTTTTTTTTCAATGAATATATAGTATGATGAATTTACTCCAATACTATATTATTTCCTTTTTCAAATTTTAGACTAAAAATGCTATGGCATCACAAATAAATTACATTTCAATCATATTTTTTTTTTCTCTTATGAATGAGAACTTTGATTTTTATCAAATAATTTTTATCAAATATTGCATCATAAATTATATTGCTTTAATCGCTTATTCTAGTGAAAAGACTTGCATTGTTTACCTTTGAATTATAATAAGAAGTTCATTTTATTTTTCTTTAAATATATTATTTGTTTTTGTTTTGCATTGTACTACTGTTGAATAAGAACTTCTCTTACTTAAAATTTTTATGCAAAGAGTAAAATGTAAATATTTGATTTTAATTACTAAAATATTATCTCTTAAAAATTATGAAAAATTATATTGTTACATACAATATTAAAAAAGCAAGATTGTTTCAATAAAAGCTCTTTCATTGAAAATCACATCACAGCAATCATTTCACCAAATGCTAATTCTTCCAAAACTGCTTCACCGAAAATTATTTCATTGAAGAGAAAAATTGAAAATAGCCTAAGCATACGATGAGATTTTGAGATTTTTGAGTTAATTTCACAATGGAAATGTTACGAAGAACTTAGCTTGGCGGACTAAATATAGAAGTAGTTAAAAAGTTCTTCTCTTGTCTTTTCTCTTTAGTATGCGTGCTGCTTCCTTTAATAACAAAAGGTGAAATTCCTAAATTTACTATTCATTTTAACCTATAATACAAACATCTAGAATAAAATATTAATACTTCAATAAATAACTATTTTTATCATTATGTCTATTAAATGCTCACGTAATGTAATTACCATTTTTATATCTATATGTACCATGTCTGACAATTCATTTGGTGAATTTTTAGTAGTTTGACAAATTCATTCTCAAATTCAGTTTCTCTCTCAATCTTCCCTTCCGCCTTATTAAATCTTGCTTCGTTGTCGCTCTTTATTTTCTACACCTTTGTCTACGATGATCCATTGCCCCGGTCAATATACTTCAAGGCCTATTCCAATCTTCCTCTTCACAACTTCTTATATATTTTGTTTTACGTGTTTGCAACACTTTCTCTCCCTAATAAAAACCCCCTTTAATAAATTGGAAGTTGCAATCACAAATATTTCATTCTTATTTTTTAATACTTTGTATATGCTATACATATATAAAAGTAGATTCTTATGTTCTTTCAAAATAATAATAATAATAATAATAATAACGCTACAATAATGGGACATGCAAGAACATTTGCGGATGCTTTCTCTTGTATAAATAAGTCTCCATCGCCCAATAGATTGTGTTATTTTATTCTCTTTACTTTCCTATCCACTCATTCACATTCAAAATCTAAAAGTAATACAATGCAGAATCCAAAAAAGCTACAAGTTGTTTTGGGAAAGCTAATGGGACATTCCAATTTCTGTAAAGATGAAAAAGTTGCTAAGCAGTGTTTGGTTATCGTTGGCCAAAAGGTGAACCAAAGTAAAGATCAGTTCATATATCGGACAAATGAACAAAAAATGGAACTCGAGAAGCTTTTGTTGAGAATTTAATACAAGTGGAACTTTCTGGAAATGATTTTATTATGTTTGAGATGATACGTTGCAAGAAGGGAGTAATATGATTTGATCGCAAATCTTATTGATATCGAGTGCTTTATGCAAAACTAAGTGGAGATAAAGAACATAAATACATAAATAGCAATAAGTGAAAATAATTGAGATGTTTTGAAGAATGATGCGATCACGCAGCAGCAGCAATAGTGGAGGAGACGATCGAACAGCGCCAGAAGCAACAGTTAGACACAACTGGAACTGTTTCCTCGGAGAAAAACAAGGGAGGTTGGAAGAAAAATAAAAGAAAAATCTTTTGTTGAGAGTTTAAGTACAAAGGAAACTTGCTAGAAATGATTTTATTATGTCTTAGTGGATACATCACAAGGAGAGAGAAAAGTAGGTAAAGGTTGGAGGAAAGATAAATGAATTTACCAAGGATGAAAAAAATTAGATTGAATTATGGGTCTAATTAGTTTAATTAAAAATTAAATTTTTATCATTCGATGATAAATAAAAAATTAAGAGTCATGTAAATTAGTCAAAAATTAATTCAACCCATAAAAAATTAAAGAAAATTGAAGAAAATAATTTTTATCAAAAAAGAATTTGCAAGTGATTGTAACTCATAAATTTAAAGTTGTACTAAAAATACACCATTAAGACAAATAAATATTCCTATTACTTATTTAATATAGTTTTTATTTATTTAATATTAAAAATATTTTTATAAAATTTAAAATTATTTTAATTAAACTAATCAATTTTATGGATAAAATATCTTAAAACTGTCTTGATCGATTGAATAGTTGGCGATCACATCAATTTAATCTTCAAATGGTTTTTTAGCCTATTCTTTTTTTCTTCTAAATTCAATCTTTTACATATGGAATGATAATACTTAAACTAATTGTTTTATTTATAATTGTACTAAATTCATGGATCCTGTAGACATTTGGCCATTTGGGTGACGAATTTTTTCCCTTTTTTTTTTTAAAAAACTGGATATTAATGGTTAGCACTTACTGATTAGATGCCTTGGAAGTTGGAAGTAATACAACTAACCCAATCTAGTACGCGGCGATTGACGTGACACTTTAATAATTGGGTGGATTTATGACTGATTAATGAGTGCAGTTAATAATTTCTCCAATTTAAGACTTTAGTAATTAAATTCGTTTAAAAATGTTTATTTAATTGGCTTATAATTTTTTATTTTTAAATTAAATTGGTTGAATAAATCGATAATTAAGACAAATAATATTACTTTTATTCAAACACAAACGAGTTACACAAAAAAAATTAATTCGCGCGATCCAATCTAATTCAAAAATAAATTAACCCTACCCAATAACGCATAAACAAATTAAAATCTAGAACCCAAAAAAATCAAAGCCGTAACCCATAATCCAAATTTGAAATTGAAACTTAAGAGCTTTACTCTGAGCCTTTGACCTTCTCCTTTGTCTCTTCGTCAGAAAAAACTGAGGAAGAAACCCTATGTATTTCTGCTTCATTTCTTCTTCTTCTCTCTCTCTCCCCCGTTTCTCTCTTCCTGCCTTTGTTGCCCTCAAACTACCGTTGCTTTGGGCCGCTAGGCTTTGCATCATCAATAGTCGACACCATTGCCACAGTCTCCTCAAGGTATCCCATTCTGTGATTCTCCTTTTCATCAGTAAATCTGGTTAGTCATTCTGAATGAATAAATAAATTTGTGGTAAGAATGAAAAACATCCCCCAATTATATATATATATATATTTGAAAATAAACTATCTTTATTGTATTATGAAGGGAAACAGTACTTTCGGCAAGAAACAAAAATATCAATTAGACTCAATTATACACAATAAGTAGGTCGCGTAACCTAGTGACAACTGATTTCGCAAGCCTATCAGCAAAGTCATTAGCAACTCTAGGAACAAAGACAACCTCACAATTGCAAAGACAAGCAATACTAAGAGCAATAGATCTAAGCAGATTCCTAAAAGTCCATGGAGCATTGGAAAGGCCTTTAATCCAATTAACGGCGCTCAAGCAATCACTTCCAATGATGAGCTTGTGAGAGCTTACCCATTTGGAAGCAGATAAAATAGTGACGACTTCTTTAATAGCAGCAAGTTCCGCACCATAAGGATCAGCTTGACCGATTGATCTCGAAAATAACAGCTTAGCGGCCCCTTTATCATCTCTCAAAATGCTCACAATACTAGCAGGCCTGGGATTACCATAGATTGAACCATCGACATTAAATTTCATGTGCCAAGCTGGAGGAGTCGACCATACAAATGAATTAGATTTTTTTCATAGTCCGGCAAGGAGGGGATAAGGAATTAGAAGAATTAACAATTTCAAAAATACTCCCTCGAACACTTGCCATTTTGCCTTGAACCACATTGCAAGTCTAATTTCGAAAGAATCAATCAGCTGCCATAAGTCAAGATTATCTCTGTTAAAGACCATAGCATTCCCGTCTAACCAAATAGACCATATTATGGCAAAAAATCCATTCTCCTTCAATTATAGTTTATATGAAAATATGATAGAATCCATCAAGCCTTTTAATGAATTTTCGGTAAATACTGTAAATTCTAAAAGTGTTATTGGACTTTTTACTTCAAATTATAATAGAAGGATCTGGATCTACTCATGTGAGCTTGTATTTTTTATCAATTTCTAAGCTAGTCACGCATAGATGCTGTGGTTGAATTTAAGGGCATGTTTGCTTCTTTCTTCAATTAAAAAAAGAAAAAAAAAAAGTTAAACCCAAAACACCAACTAAACCAAATCAATTAAGTTTGATTTTATCATTTTGATTTTGAAATATGTTTGATCAGGTCAATCTATTTTATAAATTTATTTATTTTAATCGATTTTAAAAAATTTAAAATCGAACCTATCAAATGTTCACTCAAAATAAAAATCTGGGAGGTCAAGAAGGCAACAGATAGAACCAGTCCCCAAAGCGAAAAATTTGCCGTTTTAATTTGATGATTAATTAGAACCCTTTTAATTGAAAGAAAAAAAAACTTATCCAAAACATTTGTAATTAATTGTACGTAGTTTTTATTTTAAGTAATTCAAACATTAAATTAAATGTTGTATATGATATATGTTTGATCCTTTCTTCTAATATATGTAAAGATATTACTTTTTTTTCTCAGCAAAATAGATTACCTATGCTATCTTTTCTTTTTCTAAAATTAAAAAAAATACAATATAAATTTGACCTTTGAAGCAGGGAGATGCAAGTGACCTAAATTATATTCCTAGGCAATCAACTTTAATTTTTTAATTTACTTTTATCTAATTAATATAGCTAAGATAACTTTATAAATTTATTTATGTATTTTTATGTTATTTTCGCAGAATCAGCAACAAAGCTCACCAGACAATTCATAGTGTGCGTGGGTTGAATTAGTTGAGGCAATTTGCTCTGATTGCCCATGACCTACTTTAACAATTTTTTACTAATTAAGAGTTAATATTAAGATATATTATATTACTTTGATTAATAATTAATTAGCTTTCCGTATTTGCAAAGCCCTTTGATCATCCCTCTTCCCCTAAACACTTCAGACATTTTTTTTACTTAAAAAATTATTAAATTTTAAAATCATGATAATTGGAATTAAAATTCAATCTTTGCGTCAATTATCACCATTTATTTTTCTAACAAAAAAACCTATACGTCATTAGATCCTAACAACTCTATAACAAATTAATGTGCTGCCTGTCCTGATTAATTAAATGCCCAACTAGGACTTTAAAGATTTTTTGTTTCCTAAGTAAGGGATTTTCTATGTCAACCAAATCTTTTGAAAGGCATGACAAAGTTATCCTATAAATAGACAACTATGTCCTTAACTTCCACAAGCAAATGGTCACAATTCATATAGTTAATTATATTTGACTGTACATATGTAGTAATCTTATGAACTGATTTGCAAAAATTTTAAAAATTATAATATCAATATTATCATCTTATATTTATTAGCATTACAGTTTTATAATTTTACAAACGGATAAAATTAATTATCATAAGTTCATTGGACTATAAATAAACAATTAAATTGATTAAAATATACCTTACTATGATTAAAGCTAATTGCATGATGCACAAAAAACTCCAAGTAGCTAGCCTCCCACATATCAACCATAGTACTGAAATGTTGCAATAATTTTTGTTTTTTTTATATTTAAATATTCAAATGGAAAAAAAAAATTAAAGAATAATAATTATAATATTCTTAAATATAATTTTTTATTTTTATACTGACATATATTTTATTTAACTTTTCATATGTATTAATAAAAAAGTTGTAAAGATATTTTTTTTCCTAAAAAGTAATGCATTATGTGTAAATGAAATTTATCTAATTAATTTAAACAATATATTTATTAAAAATAAATAAAATAATTAATTTAATAAATTAAAATTTAAAATTTGATTTTGTTACTCGTAGAGCTCATGGTAACACCGCAAAATTTTGTCCCTTATCCAGGTTCTGATATTCCAAAAGCCCATATCACCATTTAAATAATATTAAAAGTTTAAAAAGATTTTTATATTAAATTTCAATAAAAAATTTTTATCAAATAAACAGTAATTCAAATTATACTATAAAGTTTTTATAATTGGATGGTGAAAATGAAAATTCTAAAAAAGTTAAATACCAAAGTGTGATTTACTTTTCTTTTAAAGCCAAAATTTTATTTTATTCCATCATAATGCTATGTGAACAATATCATGAATCATGTGAGGTGATGTTACAATTCCAAATGCCATGAACATAATGTAATATTACCACGTCATCCAACTGTTAAGTCTCTAACAAGTGAGTTTATGCCTAAATTGATATTTCTATTAGTTTGGTAATCAAATTCAAATCCTGAAAGTGGTTGAGTGACGATAAAAAAATTAATTTTTATAATATTAATGTATAAATTGATAATTCTATTAGTTTGGCGACCAAATCTAAATCCTTAAAATAGTCGAGCGATCACTAGTATAATTTACCTAATTTTTTATAATAATCTAAGTGTATTTAAAGGAAAAAAATAAGAAATGAAAAATATATCATCCTATTAATCCTGCTTGTAAAGATTTTTAACTCTACTAACAGTGCATAAAATAATAATCCATAAACATATCATTTCTTCTATATATATTTTTTCTATTTAGCTCGAGAAAAGAGATTAAAATTTAACATTTTAAACCTAACGCATCCAGCTGAATCAAATATACAATTGCAAATTATTTTTCCACTCTCATCTTTTAAAGTTGATTATAGGCAAATTTATTATTATTAATTAATAAAAATATTTTATTTTTAAATAAATGAGATAGAAAAAGATTTAGACATTAAGAATTGAACTCCAAACTCACTTATAAATCAATTAAAATAAACTTTAAATTTCTTTTAATTATTTATATATTATCTTTCTATCAGCAAATCAATTGTACCTGGTCGATTCAAATTCAAAGAAATATTTTTAGCATATTGGCATTGGCGGTGTAAGAAATACGTCGTGAGAGCATATGACTGGTCAATCAATAAGCTGGATGGCCAACTTCAGGTCAAACCTCTGATTTATAGTACCAAATTCCAATAACAAGAAGCCACGTCAACAGTCACTGGATAATTTCTATGTGTACTTTGAGCTGAGCTCTCAATGCCTTTTATGTCCGTGTAAGATTAACGTCGGATCCAATCAAAAATATAAAAGGTAATCGTGCCGCTGAACAGAAAAAATTGAAGCTTACAACTTTGAGCAAATCCCTTTTTAATATATATATATAGAATTTTATATTGAAAAGACACTTTCTAGTACACATTTTAGATTCTTAAAGCAATCCGGTGGTTATTTGTTGGAAGCTCCATGCTTCTGATTGGAAATTCTAGGTTTGTGAGACTGTATTTATTTTAATTAAAACTATGGCATACCAAAAAAAATGCAAACTCAAGTTCAGGAATACGAACACTCTCATTTGATTTCTATGAATTCTTTTGTTCGGTCTTGAACAATCTCAAAATAAAACATTAACTTCTAGCCCAGGAGATATCTACACCACCAACCCTCTAAGTCTTACAGTTCTTACATGTTTTTCTCCATTAGAGACTTTTATTTTTTATAAGTCTACTAATTTGTTCATTAAATAACTTGACCACATAACGATGCCAGTATCTTCAATAAATTCAAACTTCCTAAAAAAAAATCTTTTATCGAATCTTTTGAAAATCGAATCAATATGCTTGACGAGTCAACCATTTCTCCTACGAAAAAAT
>JBBYHO010000001.1:5823882-5835960 GCA_038382025.1 Adansonia gregorii | reverse complement strand
CTTTTCGAGGCACAAACAATTTAATAAAGTAGGATCAGCAGAAATTAGGAAAATATGGCACAATTTATACTTAACACTAGTTGAGATGATTTGAAGCAATTACTTTAGCTTCCATAGAATCAACATTATCGAATTTCTAAAGGAACAACAAATTTGTGCTTGAATCATGCGCGTGTGCAACATACACCAAAAAAAAAAAAATCTGATTAAGGTTTCAGCTTTCATCTAGGACCAGAAGACACAACCTTGTATTGCATACCAGGAATGAAATCATAAGAAGAGTACTGAGAATTTTCAAAGCACACACATAAAATCATACATGATGGCACTGTGTAACTTACTGCATGATAGGCATATGGCGATTTCCCCTGACGCTCGAAGTGTTTAGCCATGATACAAAACTCAATCGGACCCCATTCCTCAGACTCAAAGCAATTGCCTAATGCTGCTTTATATAACTATCCAATCCAAACCATAGAACATATAAACCAAAACATAAAATTCAAATCCTGGGGAAGCAATAAAACCAAGAGAAAATAAAGAGGGCTACCTTAGCAGTGTCAGTTAAAAGCTCAGTTCCAGCAGGATAAGACGCATAGAATTGATCAGCCCTTGAATAACCAGCTCTGGTTCTGCAAAATATACACCAAAAACAAGGCCAACCCATTGAAAGAAAAACGGCTTAAAAGCATGAAAATATCCATCAAAACTAACAATTGAACGCACGTGTTGTTTGTATAAGCGTAGCTCAAAACAGCGACAAAGCAATAGAATCCAGTGTAGGACACAATTCTTCGGAACTTTTGAATCTTCAGAATTTCCTTGCAGCCGTCATAAAGATTGTAGATCATCATGATTGTTTTCTGAAAATTTCGAAGTATTTCAATATCAAAACCGAGAATCATGAGTATCCTTCAAGCGAAAAGTATTGAGAAATAATTCTCAGTAAAAGAAAATGAATTTCAATATCCGAGATGAAACCAATTTATGATAGTATTATATTTGTCAAGCAAAACTAGAAAATCCCATCATGTACTGGCATTTGGAGGCGCGAATGTGGTGAAAATAATCAGACGGGTAGGCGAAAGAAGGCGGAAAATTATAAAAGAAAACCAAAACCCAAAAGAAAAAAAAAACCCGTAATGTGATGCCATTGAAAAAACGAGTTTGAGGTTTGATACGCAGGATTGATGGAAAGGCAGAGGCAGCCTGTGTAGAACCCATAGGAGTTCTAAGAGCCATTTGTTGAAAATCTTGCCCTCCCCTCTTTGCCTCAGCCCTTTCATCCTTGTAGAATTTTTAACAGTAAAATTTTGGAAATACAATACATTTCTCTTTGCGATTGAATTGAGGGCCTAACCTAATCGCAGCAGTTTCGCGGGGTGCTATAGGCAAATTACAATGGCATTAGCGGCTGAATAAAATAAAACCCTACGTCAACATTCTCGATCACTCGGTCGACCAAGTGAGGGCATCGATTAAGTGATGCTTACGTGGTCTTGATATCATTTTAAAAAAAAAAAATTTTTTTTTGGTTAGTTTTTGTCACATTGTTTGTGTCTCATTTATTTATTTTAGAAAAAAAAAATGAAATTAACATGAAGCAAGTGATGGCAGTTTCCAAGTCCAACCCAACATAGACATGAGATTCCGACAACAGAAGCTTTGTTTGATTCTCTGTTCTTCTAAACTCTCAGACTCAGCTCTCTTGTCGCCGTCGCCAATGTTCACATACGTTTTCACTGAAATTCCTTGAGATCGTTCGTTCCCCTTGCCTCATCAACTCTCGTAGACAGCTTACTTAATTCTCTACCTCTTACTACTGACGGCATTGCATGTAGAAAAGAAACCTTATTGTCATAACCCAGGTGCGTCCTAATTGCATAATCTCCATCCATATTTATCTTTCAATTTGTTTTGCTGTGCATTTCTTTTACGTTTCCATGTTTGGTTGCGAGAAAACTGCTTGCAAACAAACTGCAAAAGAAGCCCGTTGGCTTCATTATTCAACAGTCAACAATCTTTTCTAAATTGTATTGGGGCTTGCATTTTTCTTTTTAACTTATATTTAATACTGTTCTTCTTGAAGCCAATTTTTCCAGTCTTCATCATGAATTTGCTGTCACTGCAAAAGTGTAGATAAGCTCTTTGGCTGTTTACGTCCTCCTGACCCTCTGCCTCAACTCCCTTTAAAGAATTACGTCCAATAATTTGAACTCCCAAATCAGCCCTCCAAGTCCACAAGATACGAATGCTCCTCCCTTCTAAGACTATCTTGGTCTGCTAAACAAGCATATTCTTTGTAATCACCGAAGATCTTTGATCATAAGTTCTGTCTGCTTCATTTGTCATTCTACATTCATTCATCATTCGACGACTCTTAAGCAGAAAGGTTTGGTAAACCTCTTTATGCTCAAGGTTGCAGACTTCTTGATGCCTTATGCTAGGTTTTGCAAATCTAATGGAATGTAGAAAAGGTTACTGGATAAATTCAAAGATTTGTTTAAACTTGCTTGTATCCTCCCTGATTATTTCCCTCCCAAAATTTTAGCTTAAGACCATGGTTAATGCTAGTCTCTAGTGGCTCAGGTTCTGGGTTCTTGCTGCTAGAAATTTTTTATTTTTATGTCTATGTATCTTTGATACTGAAAGAGACAATAGCTATAGCAAATAAGAGCTAAGAAGAACTAGGAGTGCGATTTTAATGGAGGCAACAGGATGTAGCGGAAATGACGAAAGGTATTCTAAAGCTGATAAAAATATTAATTGGTAATATATTTTCAACAAGTTACTGATGTGGAAAATGGAATTTGATTTACTATGATATATAAATAAGGATTCAGATATTTAGGTGTCAAGTTATGGAAAACTGGATTTTCTAGCCCCTTGAATTAGTTGAAGCCAAGACACCTACCGTGTATAATGAGATGAATCGAGCATTAACTACAAGGGAAAAATCCATCCTCAACTATTGGCTCATGCCTAAAATATTTATATTTAAAAAGAATCCTAATTGCAATAGCAACATGTAATCTCTATGGAAATCCTGTACTTTTATATGTGCTTGTTTGTATATTTATGAGCAAGATATACCCGTAATTGTGATTTTATCGGTAATAACTTCATCTTGAGTAGGCAAAAATCAATGTTTTATCTGAAAGGAAGAGGACATAATCTCTACAGACTTGAGATTAGATTTTTAACCGATATCCGTCTTATATGTAATTGTTACTCTTGAAAAATGATAAAACTTCCTTGATAATATGTGGATGCGTTTTGTAGGGAGATGTTGGATGTGGGTAAACAGTGGTTGCTTTTTTGGCATGCAGGAAGGTTATTGCCCCCGGTTATCAGGTTGGCCAGATCAAGTTGCTGCCATCTCACCTCCTTGATAAGCCTTTTAAAACTTAATCTATATATACTGCTAAACATACTATAAGGTTCTGGTCACTTCTCTCATCATGGTAGTATATATGAGTAATCTTCTTTGTTTTATGATTATCATTCCCTACTATAATACTCTTGACTGGTTTTTAAGAGGACATGGTTATGTTTTGAGTTGACTTTATCTTATTTATAGGCAGCTTTCATGGTTCCTGCTGAGTTGCCTGCAATCCAGCATTATGAACACTTTGTGAATCTGCTAGAGAAGATGGATGAGGTTGATTGTAAACCTTCTGTTGCTTTACCAACAGCAACAACCCCACTGAAGCAGTCATGTCTGATTCATAAGGCTTGTATATCATCTGGTGCCTTTACATGATGTATGATCATCTTGAGTTTTCTGACCTTCATGGACTTGGAGGATCTCCAAACTGGCAGCGTCTCACATGTCATTGGAACCCATAGCATAATATCGGAAAAGGTAGAGTTTCCTTCTTTATGTATTGCTGCGGTGGATTTGTGCAATTTAGAGAGGAAAGTCTAACAGTAAGGTTGTCCACTTTTGTTGGGCTAGAAAATGATAAAATGTATGCAAATATCTAATGAGCTGTATGTGTCAATGGTGAAACTCTATTGAATGTGATATCTTGAGATTGCATTTCAGTCATCAATATAATGGTGGATAACAATAGTTCTGACTGTCTGGTGATTATTTTCTTCTTTTCCATCTCTCACAGAAGTGATCACATTATGTGTTATCCCTGTGTGTCTCTGGTTCTCTTAAAATATAAGTTTTCATCTATTTAGTTGCTAAAACTGAAAAGTTGATTATGCCATCTGAATGATTAAAAATTTACGGAAAATATATCACAAGGGAAATCATTCCTGTCAGTAGCTGTGAGACTGATAAAGAAGACAATATTTTAAAGAAATTTGTTATTTGGTTAAAAAAAAAAAAAACACTGAAATACAGTCATAGGAGTTTTGCATTTGGACTACATAAATGTGTCCCTTTTGCTTCGTTTGTGATGAAGTATAATGTTCGCCTAAAAAACTTGTGTGTTTCACTGCATTGTCAACATTCTCATGACCTTTTTTGGGCCCAATTTTCATGAAATACTAGATATATTGCAAATGCAGCTTTATTTAAGTATCATTTGTCGCATTTGATTTTGGCAGAGGTGATTATTCCATTCTTAAATTCTTAGCAGGAGTTACTCTTTTTGTTATGTGCAAATGTTGTTATGATGAATTCATGGAGAAACATAAATCTTACAGCTATATTAAACTTCAACAAGCTCAAGAATGCAAGCGGCTGACTTGGATGTTTCCTCTGAACATGACTCCTATATGGCTCCTCGTGTTCTTGCCATGTCAGTTACTCCTATCCCAGGGACCCTTGCTTTTGCTTTGTAAGGGGATATGTCCTCCACGCATGTATGTAGAATTTGCTACACTTCCAGCTGTTTGAATTCTCTATAGTTGCATTTCATGTTTAAATAGATTAAGTCCTTGATTTAATGGTTAGTATTGAACAAATTTTTTTTATTATATTTTTTTTAACTTTCATCATGATTCTGCTCAATTTTTTTCTTGAATATATCTTTTAGTAATGTAAAAAAATTTATTCAAAAAAGAAGAAGAAAAATAGAGGCATGATATATGGAAGTGTGCAAGACTCTAGGAATGAAAGGAGTGTCTATAAGTTTATGGCACCTACTACTGAAGAAACAATTGTAGGAAATCAGAAGAAAATCAAAATGATAGATTGAGGTTGGTTACTTAATCAGACCCAAGCTTATCCATACTTGATGATTATTTGGACAACGTAATGGTGTACTTGAAGTACTTATTTACAGTAATGTTGCTCATTGTTGGCCAATGATTTTTCCCTGGTTCCTGAGCTGACAGATTACCGACTTACCTCCTGGAATGATACCTGTTAGAGCACACGTCATTGAAGGAACTGATGATAGCTTTAATATTATTTATCCGGTGAGGCATATTCTTGTACTTATCCGTTGAAATACTTCGTTTTCTGTTTCCATCTTACTTGAAAGGAAAAAGAATGACAATTTTTTGATAACTGAAAATGTGATGCTGTATAGTGTTAGTTTTGTAATATGTTTGGTGCCATTTTGGTTTGCCTTCACAAGCATTTTCTCTTATGCTTTTGGAGTCAAAAAAATATTGATGCAGTAGTTACTGCTGGGGAATGCTAATCAACCCATTTCATTTTAGAAAAGTCAATTAAAGAGAGAAAAACTAGAAAAGTAGAATTTGGTTCTTTGCTTATTCGCCTGGTTTATTGTCATGACTTTGTAGAAAATCCTTATGAGCCTTCCTTGCTTCATAGTAATGAATGCTTAATTTTTGTGTAATTATTTAATTATTGTTCTCTGAACAATAAAAGGGGTGAAGCAAGACAAAGAAATATACATGTTATACTTTTATAGTTGCCGACCGCCTTAATAAAAGATCACAGTCGATCGCCAGTAACCTTGAGGACGATCGCCTATCCGCGTCTGACACCAATCTGACACCTTCGACGGCGGCTTAAATGCGGAGTTGACATCTACTGAAAGGGCGGCCGGCCGGCTGGGCCGACCACATGGCGACAAGGCCTGACACCTAGCTCGGCGTGGATCACATCACCACCAAATCACCTGACATGATGTCTTCAAGCAAATACTATAAAAGGGAGAAGCAAACCCAAAGGTAGAGGTCACTCTCTCCATTTTTCTGAATCTCCATCTCTATATCTCCAAACACCCGCATACTAACTTAACCATCGGAGAGGGCCCCCGAGTACCAACTCCGGCACCCTTCTGACCTTCTTTGTGTTGCAGGACCCCAAGTGACCTCAACAATACATAACATGCATTCAACAAATGCAGATCGTTAAGTTGTGCATGAACTTGATTTTGCCGATGTATTTCAAGTAGGGAAGAAGCCAATAAATTGATTGGAACCTTTTCTTTTTGTAACAGATGATGTTAGACGAGTTAGAAGCAGGGAGAAGAGTGCATTTTGTATATCCAGCCATTGAAAAATCTGAGCAATTACCGCAGCTCTGTGCTGCTTCTGCAGATCTTGAGACCGTATCAAATCAGTTTCCAGATTATAACTGTGGGTTGAGAAGCTTTAGGTTTGGAGAAACAGATATCTTCCTTTCCACTCAAGTAATTGAGATTGCTGTTGATGTTCAAGATGCATCTATGATGGTTGTTATGAATGCTGAGAGATTTGGAAAAACCTCAGTTACACCAACTCAGAGGACGAGTTAGCCGCGGGGCCAGAAAGTCTAAATTTATATTACTAGCATCTACTGCCAGTAGCCTAAATCGCCTGAAGTTGCTTGAGAAGTCATCAGATGGCTTCCACTTAGCTAGTGTGGATCTTCTGCTTGGTGAACCTGGTGATTTACTCGGCAAAAAACAGTCAGGGACACCTTCCTGAATTTCCTTATTGCCAGATTGGAAATGGATGGCAATATTTTGCAAGGGGCACATGTTGCTGCATTCGTAAATGTCATTCCTCTTGCCCTTGTTTATTTAAGTGTTTTTTTTTTTAATTCTTTCAACTTAGGCATGCCTTCCCATAGGAAATAGTTTTCCTTAGTAATAGTAATCCATTACAGGGAATATGTGCACTTCATTCTTGATTTAGATGCTAGTTTTATGTAAGCAATTAAGCATTGCATGTGGAGGGATTTCCGCATTTCGGTGGACAATGTCTCAAGCATAAATGTTTCCTTTTTGACCTTCAGTGTTTCAGCGAAATAATTATTTAAATATGCACTACTAGCAGTAAAATCACTACAACCAAAATCCAGCTTTAGTCTATGATAATAGTACTGTAGAGCTGGTTCACAACTACTGATAATTGCATGTCTCTGCTTTGAAATCCCAATGTTAGGCTAATGCTACATGTTAATACCGTGTCGCATTAATTGGCCTCACTGAATGAGTTATACTGTAAATTCTGGTGCACTTCGTGCATCTGTAATACAAAACCGACGCTGGTTTTTCTCCATGCAGAAAATCTTTGAGTGATTCGCATGACTTGGAATATTTTCCAGCACTCAAAGCAGAACTCAACATCATGCCACAGCCACTTTTGTCTTCTAGGGTGCATGGTGAACTCAAGTTTTCATAATTTTATATTGAACAGAGATTGCAAGCTTGGTGTCATGATCCTAGAGAGGAGACATGAATCTCACATTGGTTGTATACTAAAGTTCGACTTGGAGCATACAAGTGTTCACACCATCTTCAACCTATTAACTGTCTGTAGTGGATAAAATCATAAAGCCCAATGAATAAAGCTGACAAGACCTTGCTGTTTGGTGCGGACCTTGACATTTGACAATGGAACTTAGACCTTGCTTATGTAGCATTTTCTTTATAGGTGGGTTACTTGCTCTTTTGCTGTTATGCTAATTTGATGTGCTGTAAATCCAGAATCAACTAGTAGAAGCTGTACAGTTTTCAGAAATGGTCTATTTTGCTGTAAATGGATGAGTCACAAATTTTTTTTTTTTTAAGTAGGAGACTGAATTACAATTGTACGAGTGTTCATACTATTAGGACATGTTAATTATAGCATCATTTAGCCACTTTCTACGAAAAGTTGGACTCAGGCATATATTCTTCAAGATTTCAGGAATGTTTAATAGGATTGATTCCTTTCAGTACTTATACTTTTAGGGTCAAGGTTTTTTCTAAGAGCCAAATCAGTGTAGTTGATACATACTGATTTTAAGGTAGAAGTTTCGATTTTTATACTTATACATATTAATTGCATCGATTTATACCAATTAATATTAATTTATACTTATCTATATTGGTTGGTACAAAAATTTTTTTATTTTACTTATTTTATTTTTAATTAATTTCAAATTTCTTATATTAAATATTTATAATTTTAAAATTTATATTTGTATATAAATATATGTAAATATATATAATTGAGGTATATTTGCATGTTTATACAATTTATACATTTTATTGAGGAACTTAAAATAAGTTATAAATCTATACATATAGATGAAAAATATTTTAAAAAATACTGATAAACCTAAAACAGCATGTCAAATCACATCGGTATCGGTATATATCGATGCTAAAACAAAAATGATGTATCCACTAATACGATATTGGCTACTTTGGGCCAAACATAAAAATAAAAGAAAACTATAATTTTTTTAAAATTTATATTTTTATCTTAACCAACAATCAAAAGATAAATGCATGATATATTTATTTGATAGACCATTAAAAGATAAATGATAATGCATTAAAAAATTTTAAAAATTTTGGGGACTAAGCTAATAATTATATTTGTCCCCCAATGCATAAAAATAAGACATAAACAAAAATAAAACACTAAATAATTATAAATTTTATTTTGAGGATCATTTTAATTATATTTAGTATATAAATAAGGACAACTATCTAATACATTAAAAGTAAAATTTTCAATTTCACAAACGAAATTAAAAAACTATTACCTATTTTATTTATTTATTTATTATTTTTATATATACAAAAAAATATAAGACATATTTTAATTTCATTTGTAAAATGAAAAATTTTACTGGAAATGTACCATATAGTTATCCTAGGCTCTTTCAAAATTTTTGAGGGCACAACTACCCTCTGCCTTTGCCTAAATTCATATCCTCATTTGCGTGTCAAGGCTTCGTGTATTGACATTTTATTATTTTTCTTCTGACAATTTAATAAAATACTCTTTAATAAGTTTTTTTTTTTTCATTTTTTATGTAATTTTGATAATTTTTTAATTATTTTTATGAAAATTTTGAACAAAATTACGAGTTATGTAATCTTATATATATATATACATATATAGAAAGGGTTATAGTTTTTAAAATAACATCTACTGAACGTTCAAACGTCTATTCACATTTCTTTTTCTCAAACATGTATACATTATTATTATATTGAAACAATGATTATTTTTAAATAGCACAAGCAAGGCTGAAAAAACTATCATATATCGTTGTAACATATATTAAAATAAATAAATAAATTTATATGGTGAATAAAAAGATGTGACAATGTTTTAAATAAATTCGTGAAATAAAAAATTTTTATTAACAATGTATTATCTATAATTTATATTTATATCTATAATCTTCAATTTGCATAAAAATATAAATGTGAAGAAATTTTTTAATTGACAAAAATAATTATTTTCGTTTATCATTTTTTTTAAATTACCATCATAAAAAATTTTATTATTAGATTTATTTAATTTATATGCTAAAATTTTATTTCATTAAAGATTTTCTTTAAAATACATTTATTAGAAAATAAATTAAAAAATTAAATTTAAATTGATTTATCTTGAGTTTTTTATTAATCTTGAATAAATATATTTGATAAATAAAGTTAAAATTTACATTGAAATTTTTTATCTTCATAATTTTTAATTTTAGTTTAATATTATAAAAAATAAATTTTATTTTAATTTAATGTAATTTACATATGAAATAAATTTACACATTAATTCAAATTTTAATTTATATAAACTTTAATAATTTTATTTATTTATTAGATATATAAATTTTTTAAAAAAATATACAGATAAATTAAAATTTATGAATACACATAAAACTAAATACTAATAAATATAAAAATAAAAATAAAAGTCATTCAAGCAGTACCTATATTTTAAACTTCTTATTATATAAAAGAAATTAATAAGATATTACAAACACGGGTTGTGCTGCATGAACCAGAGTTTTGCATTCGAACAATAATAATGCTTAATCAAAGCACAAATAATTAATTTTTAATAGATTCTGAGTTTAAAATAAAAATTAATTAATTAAAGAGACAGTGCGAGAGAGAGAGAGAGAGAGAGAGAGAGAGAAGGAGTATTTTGTGTTGCGAGGTGGTGAAGACGGACGGTCCCACATGTTTGTGGACTGTAAGAGAGATTTGGGAACATGGGATGCTTTGGGGTTGGAATAAGAAGAGGAAAAAGGAGCGATGAGGGCAAGGGGGGGGGGGGGGATCCCCGGAGTGTTAGAACCGAACAAGCAGACAAGTGGGGGGGCAAGTGGAGACCCACACCTGGTTCCCAACCCAATCATCAAAGGTGGGCTCCACTGGGTTTCCTTGTTCCATGTGTTGTCCCCTCACCTAATCATCATCAATGTCGGTCCCACCCCGACCCCCACGCACGCCTTGCCACTTTATTTTCTCAAGTCCCTTTAATTCTATGTCATTCATCATCCATCCATCCATCACATGACTTCGAATAAGTAAATAAATAATCATGTCGATATAATCAGTAAATCTAGTTTAAACTAAAGTCATTGAAAAGTTTAAGTAATTTATTCTATTTAAATTACATTATATTTAAATATAATATTTTATAATTTAAATTGATTTATTTTAAATTATTATTTATTTAATTAAATAATTTTTAATTATAAAATATAAATATTAATATAAAAATATTTTTTTATTTTATAAACAATGATGTAAATCATTAAGTCGAGTTGAATTTAACTTTGAATTATATTTAAAAAATTTTTGAATCGTGACACGATGAATAAGCAAGCCTAGCTTAAACTTGTTTAGAATTGGGCAAGTGTAGTCTAGTTTGATTCAGGCCCCGTCTCAATTCTTAAATAAAGTTTTCAAAGTTTGGGATCAATTCCACCGGATTTAAGTTTATTTTTTTAAGTAATAGTATTTTTAGTTGATATTAATTATAAGATATATTTAAAATTATAAATATATATAAATTTTCATACTAAAAATGTAAAACTTTTTAAAACTCTAACAGGTTAAATCTAACTTTAAAAAAAATAAAATTTTTATTTTTTTTAAATTTTTTTAATTCGAATCATAACTAATCTTAGTGTGACATTAATAAAAATAATTAGATCTTGACTTTAAAAATGGATAGTAATTTTTTTTTGGGTGATGTTAGTCAAAATGTAAATCATTGACAAGAGGACTTTAAAAAAAAAAAAGATTTACATCCTAATTTATCTACACCAAATTATTTGACTCACCTAACCCAAGAAAAGAAGTAAATTGGGGTTTTAAACAACACTTGACTTTGTCACCAAATATTAAAAGAAAAAAAAGAGAAAATTTGGGTATATGATTGTCATTGTCACACACAATACGCTAATTCCATTTCCATATGGTGAATACAAATATATGTAGTGGTTCTTCGATTAATGGCATGAACAAAATGCCTTAAGTACCCCAACTTAAATTAAATTGAACCAGCTTGGTGAAAAAGGACTGTCCTTTTTCTCTTTTTTTTTTCTTTTTTTTTTGGTGTTAAATCAATCACCTATATGATTATGATATTTTAATGACGCAAGGGCTTTAAACTTCAAACTACGTTATTATAAGCTTTTCTGAAAAAAAAAAAGAAGAAAAAACTACATTATAAACTCATACCCTAAACTCCACCTTATGTTACCCATAGCCATTATCCATGTGTATACGTATAACCATTTTCATTTTTAGATTGCTACTTGTTGATGGTAATTACGAAATTAATCATATTCTAATTTTAAAATTGTTGAATTTTTTAGAAATGAGAATACAATATATATATATATATTTTAAAACATTCGTTAAAAATATCTATATATATTTTAAAAAATTATGTCTTATGATTTTAAATTTTTAAAAT
>JBBYHO010000001.1:5806354-5821383 GCA_038382025.1 Adansonia gregorii | reverse complement strand
TACCAAATGAATTGAAATGAATGGTAATAATTGTTGTACTGTTTAAGTATGGTTTAAAAAAAGGTGGTAGTAGTAATAAAGAAGAGTGAGATCCTAAAATAAAAACATGAACAAAAACTGTTGCAGGTAGCCATAGGCAAGCCTTTCTTTCTTCGTCAATAAATGTCCATTGCTTCCACTTATCCCTAAATTAGGATTTCTACACCTTTCCATTAATGTTGAAATAGGGCGTTACAATTCCTCTGTACCCGTCGTCAACACCTTAAAACATCATTAAATTCCTCAGTATCCCACCCCATGCATTAACTATTTATTTCACTCGTTTTGTTTTCTTTTTTTGCACTTGAGCTTCCCAAAACAATAATAATATTATTTGAATCTGATAACTGATGCCTGCATGCACGGATTAAAAAATATTTTATTATTATTTAAGAAAATTTTATATATAATATATTTTTTATTGAGTTAACAAAATTATTAATTATATATAATTTTTAAATACTATCTTGACTGATGTCACTAGACTGTTGTTAATATTTTTCATATTAATTGATTATATCCTAACCCAACTCACCATTTTTCCTATGTTACCCCACCACTGATCTCAAACCATTGACCAAAAAGTCAGACAAGTGAATGACCCAGATGCCCCGAAGACCATGAAAATGAAATGGGGCTGAGGTGTAGAATGTAAACCCTCCCTCTGTCCTTGAACTTGAAGGGCAGTACTCAGCGTTGGGGGAGAGGGGTGGCTGCCCCAAACCACTCCCAATCATTTTCAGCTGACCTTTGAACGAACCATGAGACTCATCCACTTGTACAAACAGAAAACCTGCCCCCCATTATACACTACCAAGAGTTTTCAATCCACCTGACAAGTGTCTTACATCAAATGGGGTCATAGTTTTTGACTTTGATGAACATGGTCAAAAACCCTAGCCCTTTTAGCACTTCCGCTCTCTCTCTCTCTCTCTCTCAAGACCTTCAATTCATATTTTTCTTCCTTTCCTTCCTTACTAAAAAATGTTTATTGTATTATTTATTATATCTATTTAATACTTCCCACTTTTAATACCTGTCACATTCACTGCCCCTTCTTTTTTCTCCTTCGGTTCGTTTCGTTCCATTTCATATTTTTGTGCCTCTTACTTGTCTCCTTTTGTTTCCCTTTCTTTTTAATTTTTATCTTTCAAAAAACTTTACCTTTTTCCCTTCTTTCTTGATCTTCTGCAACTTTCATGGCGGTTTTGCCGACATGCTCTTCTCACTTGGATTTGACAATATCTGTTCCTGGCTTCTCTTCTTCCCCTTCTCTTCCTTCTTCTGGTAAGCAAAAAAAAAAAAAACAAAAAACAAAATCCTTTTCTTGTTATCTGTTGTTTCTTAATTCAGATAAGATATATATATCAAACATGTTTTTTTTCTCCTTTTAAAATCCCATATTTTATGGAGCTTCATCAGCCTTTGATCTTCTATAGCCGGATTCCCTGCATAGTTTTCAAAAAAGGGTTCTTTCTTTCTTTTCTCTCTCTCTCTCTCTCTTTTTTTCTTTTGATATGATCGTCCATATGGCTGATGAATTTTAATTGATTTTGAATAATATTTTGATATACCTTCAAAGGTGATCAAGGGGGTTTTACGGTGAGAGATTTGGATATAAACCAAGTACCACCGGGAGGAGGAGCAGAAGAAGAATGGATCACAGCAAGCATAGAAGATGAAGAAGAAAGTTGCAATGGAGGCCCTCCTCGAAAAAAGCTTCGTCTTACAAAAGAACAGTCTCGACTTCTCGAAGAAAGTTTCAGACAAAACCATACCCTAAGCCCTGTATGTAAAAATTTTCAAAACTACTATTACCTATTAAAACTTATTAATTAAGCTAACACCAAACACCGACATTTGTCGTTTAACATAAAATATCCAATAAATTCATCCTCAGACCATCTCTTTTATTTAATGCCTTTTTGGAGTTTTGTGTTTTCAGAAGCAGAAAGAGGCATTGGCGTTGCAGCTGAAGCTTAGGCCAAGGCAGGTTGAAGTTTGGTTCCAGAACCGTAGGGCCAGGTACTGCTTACTCTACCCTATACGTATAGACATATTCCTATGCATAAATATATATATATATATATTACTTCATTTAAATGAGTTCCCCCTTTTTTCTTTTTTTCCTTCGATTTTTTTCACTGGGTCCTTGTTATTTTGTTGGTGGGTGCGATTAAAAATAGCTTAGGGTAGATATCATTTAAAACGTTGACAGAATAAGAATATCACTACGTATATAAACTGAATCAGATTCTACTGGGATATTTTTCGTACGCTAATAATATAAAGCAGAAAGTTAAACAAAGATTTTTTCTTTTCAAAGTTTTAGTTATTATGGATATAATAAAATATTTTCTGATGTCACCGCAACTAGATTCTTTTCATTTTTAGGCAGCAATAAACCAGACGTTTATTTATTTGAGTTATTAGAAACATGGGGTGCTTCACCTTCGCATGTTATTTACATGTATAAAACAATTAACAGTTATTTTACAACACAACATCATTTACTAGCAGAAAATAGGTAAAGGGTACGTTAGATTGATTCAGTCTAGGCAGATTTTTTTTATGCTTGGCGATGGAATAGTCTTGTTTTTGACCAAGCAAACCCCGCAGAATGGCCGCCTTTGGTTAGGGAGATGAAGTCATGGCAACGCTAACCAGTCTTTATGGGGTTCAAATAGATTCATTTTTTATGGGCTTCTCGTGTCATTTCACTGACAAAACGGTTGTCTTTGGACGTTGATATATCACTATCACTCTGCAATATACATACATACATACATATATATATATATATATATATATAAGTTGGAGTTATTAAAAGCAAGTTATAACACCACGTTAGCACCGTAAAATTCTATCAATTAAGTCAGGTTTTTAGGACCTTCAGACAACTAGGAACAAGTAAGAGTAAAATAACTTCTTTTTTCTTTCCTTTAATACTAGTATATATCGTTTTTGGTCGTTAATGCATGCCATAAGAAGCAAGGGGAAATATCTTGCCATTTGTCAGCTTTATGGGCTTCCTTTTTCTTTAAGTTAAATGAAGTGAACTTATCTTTCAGATAAAATTTCGTAGGATTTGGTGCTGCGAAAGTAAGTTGCAGCTGCAGTTCCATATATATGGTCTTTTTTTTTGTGTATTAATAGTGTTTAGAATGGATAAATTTCATTATTTTCCTCAAAAATAATTTTATCATTATAAAACTTAGCATGGAATTTAGATGAATATAATAATTAAGAAAGGACAATAAAGCGGGGTAGCTACAGAGATGTAGAACACTTTCAACCTTTTTTTTCCCCTTAATATTTCATAGAGTCAAAAGCAATCATCGAAGCATAAACAAAACCTATAACAGGTTATAGAAAACGACAACATGACCGACAAATATAGACGAACAGATTTATGGAAAACTAATGATGTGGTTTGATTTCATACAGCGGATGGAAAGCTTTGAGGATCAAAATAATGAAGGTTTTGTCTAAAAAAAAATCAAAATATTATAACAATGATAGTATCAAATTGAGAATAATTCATGTCTGTTGATCTGGCCCCCGTCTGCTATAGTGAGATCATCATCGACCCCCCGTCCCTCTCCCCCTCTCTAATAAAGTGCTGCTTTGACCAATTATTCTTTGGACTTAGTCATGCACTGATGAATTATTACATATGTATTACATTATTGAATGAAATCAGTGAAGGTAAAAAAGGGAACCCCCCAAGCTTAATTTGCTATTATAATCTTGGTTTTTTTATTCCTTTTATCAATGCCATGTGGAACTTAGAACAGATTACGGAATAATGACTGTTTCTTTTCTTTTATAAGGATTGCTGTTTGTTTTAAGTTATAGATATTTGATTTGGCTGTATGTAATGGTTAGCATTTAATAAGATAATAAATGAACTTAAATTAGATATGAATAAAAACCCAAGTTTGAATTTATTACCCCTCCATTCATGATGAGTTCAAGGGAAAAAAGTGATAAAGGAACGAAAAGAAAATCACAAAAAGATTTTACTTATTTAAGAGCTTTTTCACTTTGATACTTAAATGCAATATATGTTTTTAAATTTTTATAGGCAGCTAGCTAGGTTGGTCACGCCACATGAAAGTGTTAGGACCTTGCACGTCAGTCGTGTCATATATATATATATATATATATGTATGGGATCAACCAACCACTTGAAAAAAGGAAAAAGAACAAAAGGAAAATGTTAAAAACAAGGCTTTCCTAATCTTGCTGAACTTAATAGCAATGTTTTTTTGGGTGCTAATTTAGATTGTACCAGAAATATCTTTATTTTTCTTAGAAAAAAAAAAAAAAGTTAGATAGAGGTTATTATCTTGGTTACAACTTACAACTTATTAATTAATTTGTATGTATGTTAATCGTAAAAACCAAATATATATATATATATATATATATATATATATATAGGAGCAAGTTGAAGCAGACGGAGATGGAATGTGAGTACTTGAAACGATGGTTTGGATCACTGACTGAACAGAACCGAAGGCTTCAAAGGGAAGTGGAGGAGCTTAGGGCCATGAAAGTGGGGCCGCCAACCGTGATTTCGCCTCACAGCTGTGAGCCTCTACCTGCATCGACGCTTACAATGTGCCCTCGGTGTGAGCGTGTCACCACCACCACTGCCCTCGACAAGGGCTCCGCGAAAATGACTGCCGCCACCTCCACCACTGCCGCCACATTGTCCTCTAAAGTTGGAACATCAGCCCTCCAGTCAAGGCCATCTTCGGCGGCTTGTTAGTCAGGGCTTAATGACCCACTTTAAGAAGTTAATTTTAAAAAGGAAATGATTTAGGGAATGTTCATATTAGTTTACACCACAATTGTATGGGATAGAGACTACATATTGGCATCTAATCTATACAGGGATTTTTCTTGCTTTTGCTTTCTCTTTATTTTATTGATCAACCGTTTGTTTTGCCTGCATGTCTATTTATAAATATACATTTATGTTTTCTTTTCAAATGCTATTAGCCGACAGCAACCTTACTCTCCAAAGAAAAAAGAGGTTAGAAAATCCATAACTTTTTCCTTGTAACCAGTATTTTGCTTTAAAAAAGTAAAGAAAATAAGAAAAAGAATATGGGAGTTAGAAAGAGATTAAAAAAAAAAGGAACTCAATTTGGTTTAAATTAGTGATAATATGATTCTAAATCCTGCTATTAATAATTTGATGCTAAGTTAAGATTATTTATGCCTCCCTGGAGCCAATTTTCAACCTAGGTCGAGGCTATATATGAACACCATCCTAATTAAGTCTAACATTGCTACCGAAGCGATTGAAATAAAGTCTGGTTAATCATCACGAGCTCGTCTCAAAACAAGAAATTTCAGTTGGATTGTGAAAAGGGAAGGGAGGGGGCCGGTTGGCATGCATCGCAATAATGACTGATGGCAAAAAGTTGGGCAAAGTTACTTTCAAATGATACTGGCAGGAGAAACAAAGCAGACCAATGCGCTCGAACTTGGTAGACAAACGTCTCTCGTGTGGTGGACTAAATGCTTATCGTTTCCATGTGCATATATGCTAAAAAGTGTGAGAACCCTAACGTCTAGAGCTTGTCTCAGATATCGATTATCTTTAAACTTTGTCGGCTAATTGATTCTCCCCGGAAAAACTTGGGTTTGATCAAATCACGACGCCTTCCACCAAAAAGATGAGAGAGGTTTATAACCAGAACCCAACTTCCTAAACTTGCATTAAGAGCTTAGGGATCTGTAAACTTCATGGCCTAAGATTTGTTTGAAGCACTATCAACAGCTGCCCAATTTGAACATAACTGCTTCTCACAGCTTTTTGTGGGTTATCAATGTATAATTATTTAGTCAAGGAATTTGTTGCAATTTTTTTATATATCAAGAAAGGTAAGATCGGAGGAGACTCATCTTCAAGGCCTATCAAATTACTACAAAATGAATAGATTTTAAACATGATTATAAGGAAATGATCAAAGAAAATGCCATCCCTATTTTGAAGATAAAAAATATTTAAAAAAATATCGTTACTAATTTAATAGTATTCAGATAATATTTATTTTAAAATTTTTTTAAAAGACTTTAGTTTTAGAAGATAACTATGAAGAATAATTTTTCATTCTAAAATATTTAAAAATAATTTTTTATTTTTTAAGATAATTATTGATTATCTTTAATTTTTTAAAATTTTATAATAGATGATGATAAAATAATGTATTGCTTCTGATTTTAATTTTCATAATTTCAGTAAAAAAATTGACGAATCCACCAACTAGACCCATCACATTTGAACACAAAATCTTAAGTTATTAGGTCAGATATGTGTAAATATATATATATATATATATATACAAGCCCATTCATTTATTTTTTTAATTCTTTTTTCAATGTGAGATTTTTTAATATTTGAAATTATTTTAAAAAATGATGTATGAAAATAAAATGTCTAGAAAAGTCATGATAATAAATAATCCATTTTCTATTATATATTTATTTATAAATAAATAAGTAAATACATTACTATCTTATATAACTTAATAAAGTTTAATATAATGGAACAACAAAACTTAATTTGTTAAAAAAATTCAAACTATAAAATAAATAATTAATATTCTTACTTATTTCTTTTTTTAAATTTTCACCTCTAAATAAATCAAAAGATGATAATAGCATATGTAGTTTTTATATATTTCATATAAAAGTTGGAATTGGCCCAAAGCCTTCCTTCAATCAAGGCCTAATATCCCTCGGCCATTTTCTCGTAATGAAGTCTGCAAGAGTAAACTTGGACTTCACTTCTTAAACAAAAGCTCATTTTGGGCCTTTAGTTTTCTCCCTTCGAAACATAAGTCCTTGCAGAAACCGAAATAGTACAGATTTATTTTTGGGGGTTTGGACTTTTGAGGACAAGGACCGGACAAATCCTGATGAATGGACGTTTGGCTGGGCAACGACAGCGGGGAAAACAGGAGGGGTTCTTCCCCCTTTCACATAAAACCCAAGGAGACACCCTATGATTCTGTCTGGGACAAACACCTTACCCTACAACCCAAATCTTATTTTAAAATCTTAATTTAATTCAACTGATTCGTATAATTATTATAATATTTAGTAAATTTTTAATATGAATTGAGGCATTATATGTAAAAAAAATCTTTTTTTTCGTGAGACATAACCTAAAATTAAAGCTCCTTGATTTTGAAGGCATTGATATATTTCCTTCCCCTAGTTCGCTAAGTTTCTAACAATATATATAGAGCTTGTTTTCAATTTGACAATCACAAACCATTTTGAATCAATCTGGACTCCCTTCCAACAGAACAATTTGAGGTAGGAAACCAAATCACATGGGCCTCTAAAAGTCTGACTTGTGCCTCACTGTCACTGCAACAGGTTTTGCTCACCGTCATGTCTGCGGTGACACATGCTCAGAAAATTTGTCACCAAAAATTTTGCATCCGAAACCCAAAATCTTTCAAAAAAAAAAAAGCATAAACTAAACATGTCCCCAACTCCAGTCAAATATGTTCACTTATTTTTCTCAGTAAAATCCACAGTGTTAAAATCCAAAGGGAAATGAGATTGTTCAATACAAACCCTTAGCTTTCTTTTGGAGGAACAAAGAGAAAGATGAATTATGACAAATGCTAATTATGGGAGAAAAGAAAAAAAAAAAAAGGCTAGCATTTTAGCCATAAGGGCAAGGTTTTTTTCTTTTTGGTCGGAGTGACACTAATCTTAAAAGAATGTTCTTCTCATGGAATGCTTTGGACTTAATAAACAATGATGATTTAGCAATGCCCCACCATTGCATGAAAAGTGAAACCCTCCATACTCTTAAACCGATTTTTCTCATTGTTGATATCGAAGTTTATTAATCTCATAACTTTCTTTCATCTTTAATTATTATTATTTTCTAGGTATGATTAAACCCTATCTTAAACGTTATCATGGTTCGAGATTGAGATCGATATGTGTCGAGAAAACTACTTGGTACGAATCACGTGCCCAGCCAGTAATGGTGGTTTAAGTTGTCCCCATAACCATGCATGTGAAAAATGGTGAGGGTTTTTGGACCATTGCATAGCGTGCCTTAAGATGACAAACAAGCCTAATTTAAGGGGGAGCTGGCTTCGGACAAGTAAAAGGCAACATATATTTATCTGGGAAATCCTGAAAATTGGACCAAGTAATTTCGTCCTCGGTCCAAACGAGAAATGAAACAAGCCCCAATGACGAGGATCCGTTCCTTGACGGGTGGGCTGATTGTTAGCAGTTTGCACGTGCATTTGTTGGATGCCAATAAGAGGTACCAAGTACTGGCTAATGGCTGTAACTGGAGCCACCCCTTTAAAAGAGGTCATTAATTAGATTATTTTATGTTTGGGGTAGGACTCGAAGTACAGGGTTGAATACCCTAATATTAAATTGGCTGCTTCTAACGTCAGGTATGGTACCCTTCTTTTTACTTTGCATTAATTTCTGCAATTTTATATATCCACCAACACTCCTATGTGTAAAATTTAATAATGAATTGTAACATATATAGGTAAAAAAATTTAGAATTTAACTCTACTAATTTATGTATTCATTTATAGAAATTGTATCTAGTGAGTTTTAAATTCGAATATTAGTATTTATAATTTTTTTTATTATTTCTAAGTTACAACTTATTTATATGAAAAAAATTCATAGATAAAAACGGTGATTAATGATTAAAAATATAATGAAAAATTTTATTAAAAAAAATCAAATATATTAGAATGGTTATTAAAATTGTAGTGATAAGTTATATGGATGGATCCAGATACAATGAATGAGGTTTGGAACTTATTATTCTTTATTTTTTTCAACAATAATTCTCAGTGCATTTATGAGATTAATATTAATTATCATAATTTTTTATAAGGTTATTAATATTATTGCATTATTAACAGTTATGATATTATTATTCTTAATAAAATAAATAATAATATCACTTAAAAATATAAATAATAATCTCAACAAATGTCTTTATTCATTTCTTATTAAATTATTTAATTTGAAAAGTATAAAAAAAAAGTGATGTAAGCTTTTTGCTTTGTTTAATTTGTCAAAATCGTCATTTCAATTTCTAATTTAGAATTTCAATTTGGATCATTTCCAATTCTATACATAAGATGATGTTTGCTTAACAGGTAATTATTAGATGATTATCACAAAGCAAGTTAATAGTTTTTTTTTTTTGGTAAATATATTAATGAAATACGCATCAGTTCTCTCTAATCTCACTTATAAAAAAAAAAAAAAAAATCTAGGCATGAAGATAATTTTCCTTCTAAGTTTTATGAGATTTCTAGTTAGATATAGCTCTTATACCTAATATCAATTAGTGCTATTATTTTAATAACAGTAAATCAAGGAATTCTCATTCCCATAGAAGATATTTTGGTTATGATGAAATAAAAATTTTAATGTCACCTCATTATAATTTTTAAAAATAAATATAAATAAATTTATTTTTAGTGAGTTGACTTCATAAAATATAAATCAATAAAAAATTGTCTTCTTCTAGGATTGGAGAAAGGGGGTAAAGAGAAAGGTTTGGGTAATGACCAATAATATGGCTATGTTGCTAAAATAACAAATTAATTTATGCAAAAAGACCAAATGTTGACAATAATTGAAAAGAATCTTATATTTTAGTACTTCTTGAGACGAACAACCCATTGCTTGTCTAATATATTAGGACCTAACTTAGATATTGTACTTTTGGCTAAATTAGATGTTACAACAAAAAAATACTAACAATTTTATCATGTTCACGTTGTAATAAAATAGAGAATTGTCTTGATATTTTCCTTGAGAAAATCGTTAATTTTCTTCTGAACCCAATCTAATAAGCTTACCTTTAGGTCTTATATATGAAGCAAGCATCATCAATGGCATTGCATAAAGGGCATACTTTTGACTAAGGTCTTCCTTACATGCTGGTTCATGCATCTACAGTCTCAAAACCCTACCATATTTTTCGGCAAGCCTCTTTAAAACCATCCCCCCACCACTCAAGTTGAACTATGGTCCTAGATTCTTGTTCGTGATTAAGGCTTTTTTTGGGAACCTTTTAGCACCAAAAAAACGTTGCGCGTGGTTTAAAGATAGCTACCTCAAAGGAATAAGATGAAAAAGAAAAATTATTAATTACATCAACCTAAGATCTAATCTAAATCATTTGATTCAAACCTTAGGATTTACACTATGTAAGTTTCCTTGAACCATTTTCTTTTTAAGAATCAAGGTTTAGTTTTGTTTATTGATGTTGTCACTCGTAAAAAATATAATTTACAAGTTTGAAATTTGAATCTCAATAATTATAATTTTTTTTTCTATTTTCAAAAAACGATTTACTTTATACAAAAAAATTAAAAAAATGAAAAAAAATGTAATAAATGTGATCAATTCAAAATATATTTTATCATTAAATTTAGCATTAGCTTTACGGGGGAACTTTTTATAATCACAAACTGATCTTAGCATTCCCCATTCGCCGACAAGCAAAAGAAAGGGATTTTGGGGCATGTGTCTGAATATCTCTTGCCGGTATGAGCTTGAGGATGAGCTTAATTTTGATGTACACATTGGGAAGGGAAAATTGGGGCTCGAGATGGGGAGAGAGGGGAGGGGCTTCAGCACCATACGCGTATGGTTAGACGTGCGAATGGGACGACTAGCACGAGGGGTGCATTGGTGGGGTAGAAACTAAAGCCCAATTGGGTCGACAACCTCGCGTCTTTTGACTCCACTCTTGTGCACCCATACTCAATGCGTACTATCACTATGACTATCGATAATATGACACCCTCCCCACCCCCTCCCTTTTCTATTTGCCTTGCTTTTTCCTATCTCACATCTCAATCATTTTCTTCCACTTTGATTTCGAATCAATCATCAATTATGTTTTTGTACATGTCCCACAGTAGGGAGATATTTCTTTTTGGGAAGTTAAAATTTGCATAATCAGGAAAATTAGTGAGAATCAGAAAGGTTTTTCTTCGTTCAGCCAAAAGATCTATTAACAAACCAAACAGAGATAAAGAAACCAACACCAAAGGTAGCAAGTTCAATTACAGGAACTCAAAAAATTGCTTAAATCTTAAACTTCAATGATCAAAACCTGACGATATGAATCACAACAAAACCAACCTGGTCCCATCATATTAAATTATAAGGGATATTTTTATTAACTCAAATAATTTTTTTTATTTCAAAGAAGGAATAATTTCAATCCTCTTATTAAGTAAAGAACTATATACAAATTCCTTCTTTTTGACAAAAAAAATATATACATATTAATCGACTAACTAATCTAAAAAAACGAACATCAATAATATCATTGAACAAATGAGTCTTTACTATGTCAAGGGAAACCATCATTTATACACCTTTCATCGATGTCAATGTTAGTATCACAAATTAGTTCGCACTAATTTAATTGATAAATATTTGTGTCTTTCGACAAAATTTTTTTTTTTAATATTTTCACTGCTATCATAATTCATAAGCATGCAGTATCTAAGTTAACTCAATAATTTGTATTTAAAACGAATTATTTGGATAACTTGAAATTTGAAATCAAATATTGTTTCCTTTGAAAAAGAAACTACTCGATCAGTAGAAGTAAGTCACGATAGGATTGCAGACAAAAGTTTCGGCTTTTTCCAGGAAGATTAGCAATGGATCGACTAGCTATAGGGGACCATTCTTTGGCATGTACCTTTTGGTAGCACATGAAATATTGCTATAAATTATGCTTGTCCCTATATATATATATATATTTAAATTCATTTTGTTTTTGTGGTCGCAAATGGATCATGGAGCAAGAAATGGCCATTCAAGAGATTTGAATCTGGTTGTGGGCATGTAGTATTTATTGTGATTGTAAATGTAATAAATATTTTTTTATATCAATTAAGATAAATACGAATCATGAAAATTAATAAAAAAATTAAAAACATAAAATAATAATTATAATATCACATTAAGATTACTATTTAAATTAGTGGGGCATTCCATGAATAAATATATACTCAAGTCCAAAAGAAATTTTGTTTGTTAAATAAGACCAACCGCTAAGTCCCCTCCCAACGCGGAAGTAAGAAAAAGTGAAGGAAAAAAAAAGGATCTATGGAGAAATAAATGAATAAGAAAGAAGATAGGGTTGATCAGTTTGAAGGGCTGCAATGCAATGCAAGAGAGAGTTTATCTATATAGTTTAATTTATTAGTTTTAGGAGAAGAGATGTGCACGTGTGTGGTGACCCGCGTAACAAAGTATATATGCATTTGCATGTGGATTCTCACCTGTCCTATCTATTATGGTTACAAAGAAAGAAACTTTACACTTGCAGGCGCAGCCAGCGACTGAGTGCGTTGCTTTGAGTAAGTGAGCAGTGTTTTTATAGCCTTGTACGGGTCCCTAATTTTTTGCATGCTTTTTCTCTGATCAAGTACACTTGGACCCCCCGGCCCGCCCCATATCCTATTCAAGCCTTTCCATGCTTTTCTTTACCAGATATCACACTTATTTCTGCCATTAATTCGCCCCCCTAGACATGATTTACAGTTTAGATTATTTTAATTCGAAGTGTAAATATAAATATTCGACATGAATATTATTTTTTTAAAATAATTATTATACATTTAAGAATTGTATTTTATATGTTTTTATTTAAATATACTCGATTTTCACATCTTTTTAACTTGCAAACTTTTGATAGAATTTTCGAATTTTGAGGATTACGTTATAGTCAACATTGATACTATATGTTAGGAAAAACAATTGGTAAAGTACAACGCATATTATTTGTTCAGACCATTTGAACATATTCTTTAACATTCTAGAATTTGGTTTATTGTTCATTGTTGGAAATTGATGCTGAGCTGTTGGCATAGGCGGTTTGATGTTGAATTCCATCCGCAACAAAGTTTTAAGTGTGGTCTTTTGATCAGATGCTAACTACCCTACATGCATGTAGTATATGGAACCCACTTTTTATCTGAAAGAGAGAGGTTCATTTAACTTGGAAGATCCTTCCTCTATTATTGATCTTTGTGGAATCTTAAGTTTTTTTTTTTTTTTGCAAATTATTATTATTGTTATTATTTTGGTTTTTAGATATGAAATAAACACATTTTCCAAACAATAGAAGTTTCTGCTCCCTTACCCAAAGACCTAGTATTTGGTAGTTTAATCCTAGTTAGGATTTTCAAATTTTGATCAAAGGGGTAATTGATATTTTGGGGATTTAACCAAAAAAAAAACTAATTTTCTATATAAAAAAGTTTTTTCCCTAAAAAAAAAAAGAATTTTACGGTGGGTAAGCCTCACTGCCAAAAGTTGCTACTTTTGTGTAATAGGGTAATGAATTCAATCATGCAGGGGCACAAGGAGACTGATATTTTAGGTATATGAATGTGATTGATGTTTGTAACTCAAGAACTTCCATTATTCCGCATGATAAAGATGATCTAATTCATTATATTAGCTTAAGGAATTTCTCTTCGCTTTATTAACGCTTTTAATTAATCCTTAATCTTAGTTTGATTAATCAGCACCATATACAATCATATTGCTTATATTGGGTTTTTTTTTTTTTAATAATTGAAGATTTCATTAGAAAGATATTAAAGTATCAAAGAAATTTTGTACCCAGAACAAAAGAAACAAAACTTTCACAAAAGAATTACATGATTCTAATAAGTTAGCCTATATACCAATTCCTTTTTCAAGCTAACCTTTGTATGCCGTAAAATTGGCTAAAGTACAAATATTTTTTTAATTGATTAAAAATCTGGGTTTTGTCTGTTTAATTCCAAGCACATGATGCGGCTGTCGTGGAACAATCGAAATCAAGTTGCCGTCCCATTAAAGCAAATTGATTATTCAAAAGAAATTTGTTCATAATCTTGTCAATGACAATAAGCTAAAGATAGAAAATGTTGAAGCCGAATTAAGTTATGTGCAAATGGTAAACTTCTGAAGTTCTGCTTTTCTTCCACGTAACCTTGACTAATCATTTTCTAAGTGTCAAATACTCGAAAACTGGTTTTCTACGAGTGTGTACATACATTGACAAGTGCTTAACCTAATGCATGAACAATCACTCTGAATAAGATATATAGGACATTTATTCTAAGACAAAAAAAAAAAAGTTTAACATCAGTGTCATGCTTTAAATTATGATTGTAAACATATTTTTAGTAGTGTTATGTTTATTGCTGC
Organism: Adansonia gregorii; assembly: GCA_038382025.1. Taxonomy (NCBI): domain Eukaryota; kingdom Viridiplantae; phylum Streptophyta; class Magnoliopsida; order Malvales; family Malvaceae; genus Adansonia; species Adansonia gregorii. The sequence continues at coordinate 5,807,073 of JBBYHO010000001.1, read as the reverse complement.
TATAAATCTGACAAATACTATCATAATTAAACTTTGCATTGCGGCCAATTAGCAACCCCATTCGCTTCTCCAAATATTATATAAGTGACTTCAAGCTCTCGGAACTGTCAGGATCCTGTAATCCGAAGTAATGTAGGATAAAAATAATGAGTTTTTGGCAAATCATCAGATAAGAAAGATGGAGCGAAGCAGCGATTTTTGAATGAAATTCCACAATTACTTTACCCATAAATTGAGATGAATGGCAAAGCTGAAGCCCTTTCTTTTATGCTTCAAATCTGAGCACACAGACTGGCAGTGTGGCCATTGAATTTGTAGTATCCAAGCAACCATGCCCAATTGATCTCTACTAATTTAATTCCTCCAACCCCCAGCTTTTGGGTGGGTTCAAGCAATGCCAAATTTCTTTGGTGACCTCACTTTTGACTCTTTTTTCAGTTTTCCCTCCTATGTCTCTGTCATTCGAAGAAAATTTCTAATCAAAGAATTACATGATGATTGAAATTAAAGAAAAAGTAACTAAATTGGGAATATTCAAATACATACATGAAGAATAAATCAATTAAGATTGGGTATACAAAAATTGAAAAATACAAGTCTACATGCCTTTGACTCTAGATTGCCCTTTTTATGAGAACATTTGTTAAAATTAATATTTGGGAAAAAGTTCATTTTATTATAGTAATAAATAAATTATATAATAATTTCATAATTTTTTT
>JBBYHO010000001.1:5736600-5748048 GCA_038382025.1 Adansonia gregorii | reverse complement strand
ATCAACTCAATTTGACTAGATTACTTTATACAATATAGGCGTGTGTATGTATATTTCGCCCATCTTGATATAATTTTATTCGAGAAATTAATGAGAAATTTAGTATATAATGTTTAGACACAATTAGTCAGGCTTTATTTTATTCAACAGAAAAGAAATGAAAAGAAAATAATAAAAACAAATAGAAAATGCCCACAGCATTATATATAGGGGAACAACTAGGGGGGGAAAAAAAAGAAAAAGAAAAGCCTAATTGGGCACGCCTTGGTTTGGCATCACACAATTTTGCAGATGCTGTCTTCTCACCAAACCAAATTCCGAAACTAATGCTACCAAACCCGTCTTAGCTGTAAAAGAATTGGTCATGATACATTCAATCCCACCCTACCTTTTTTATTTTTATTTTTTACATATAAAATTCTATATTTATAATACGAGTATATCAAAAAAAATTACAAATATTGATATTTAAAATTCATAATTATTTAATACCATCTATTAACAGTATTTATATAAATTAATCAAATTAAATTTTTAATTCATTGAATTTGAGTTTTTTTTCCCTTAAATTTGATTACCAATTTAAGTTAAAAGAAAAAATCTAATGGATTAACATCCTTATGATCGTGAAATGGGAATTGTAATTCACTTTCTAGTAGACCTTAACGAGGATCTATCCTTGTTAATAATTATGAAAGATTATGATGTTTTCGTGACCACAAAATAATCTAGAAAATTAGTTCATTTAGGTTAAATACTTATTTTTAAGACATATTAGTATTAAATTTGAAATTTAAATCCCTTCAACTATAAATCGTCATGATATTCTCAATATATAGGGTTTTTTTATATAAAAAAACTCGAAAATTAGGACAAAATTATCCTAATATATACTTTATTATAGAATAAAATTAACTTGAATGATCGATTAACATTTTAATTAGTCATTATTTTTTAAGAAATTATCTTATCTATCGTGAAATGTTAATATTTTACAAATAAAGTTAATATTGAGATACATACGTATATTAGGATTATTTAAAAAAATTAAATAAATTAAACTTGTGACAGACTGTTAACTACTTTTATAAAGTTTAATATTCTACTGTCAATAAATAAACTTCTATTTTAATTGTGATATGATAATTAATTTTATATAAAACTTAATAAATAAATAAAAAATTCTAAGTGTAACGGAATTAGAAAGCCCTGCCCATAGCTTTCTTGTAAATTAAGGGGAAAAAGAAGTTATTCGTTAAATAGAAAACGATCATTTGAATGTGATAAAAAAAAAAAATGTGTAGGAAGGTACCGGAACGGGTCAATAACTTGTAAAAGGATTTTCTTTTTAAGTGGTCGGGTCAAAAGAGACCCGCCAACCTGACCCAGTGGAACGGCCAAATTCTAGATGTTGTCAATTTATCGTGCATTACACGCTGATAGAAAAAAGCGTGTTAAAGTTTTCCATTTTTCGGCGTTTTTAATGGATTTTAACTGTTAACTCTTTTACTACTCAAGTTTTAATTTTAAATAAAATATAGATTTGAAAGAGAAAATTTGGTTAAAAAATTTATTTCAAACATTTTTAATAATTAATTATTAAATTAATAAAAAAAATTTAAAAATAAAGATATATCATATAATTTTTATTTTTATAAAAAATAAAACTTAATTTCTTTATACTTTATTAATCCAATTATTGACAACAGATCAATTAGTGATAATACTTAAATGTAAAATTTAGATTCTAATATTCGTATCTTTTTTATTTTATTTTATATTTTTATTTTTTTATCATAAAATTTTATTTTTAATTTAATATAGATATAATATTAAATGAGATATTTTTTATTTTTGTTCTGTACCACATCCTTTTTTTTTAATTTGACGCAAACAAAATATTTGATGATATATTATATTTTCGTTAAATTTTAGGAAAAACATCAATACGGAAAAAAAAAGTTTAAAAAGGATAACAATAAAAATGTAACATGATTATTGACTTATGTCATCACTTGTAACTAACGACTTGAATAACAAAAAAAGAAAAAACAGATTTTTATAATAAATAAAAATTATATGTTGGATTTTTAAAATATTTTATTAAATTTTTATTAATAATTACTGATAATTAATATTAAAAAATTAATTTTTAAATCATTAAAAATCAAAATTTAATAATAAAATTCAATTAAATAAAAATAAAATATTAAAATATAATAAAAAAATTTTAATTTAATTTGATAAAAAAATCGAATATCTGACCTAACTAACTAAGCCTCAACATTTTTAAATTTAAAAAAAAATATAAATTAATGTACCTATTTAATCAAAGTAAGTACCTCATTTATTGCACCGTAATAATTCAATAAATGCAATGGTAAAGTTGAATTTGACTTTGTAATTTGCTTAATTATGAAACTTGGATTCATTTGATTTCTCTCGCCTCAACCAAAAAAAAAAAAAAAAAGAAATTCAAGTTGAGAAGTTATTTTATGATATAAGAAAAAAATATGTCATATAAATTGTATTTTACAATTACCTTATGACTTGAGATTAGTGTCTTTGATAATGATATTATAATATGTTATGAAAAGCGTTATTCAGTATTTTAATTTAAATTAAAAATTTAGATAAGAAATTTGACGTTATAAAATGTATGGGTTCTGAGTGCATTCGCATGTCACTCTAATAATATTCAATATATGCATCAAGAAATGTGTAAAAATTTAAAAGAGAAAGCTCTAAGTAGATATATGGTAATTGTGTCTTATATTTTATTGTGTTAGTTGAACAAATTGTAAATTTACTAAAATAATTAATATATTAAAATTTTATATACAATGTGATATGCGTATTAAAAATACCATATTAATCGAGTCATATTTATTAAATATGTAATATTTGTATCGTATTTTTATATTATGTTTAAAATTATCACATTAAAATAGTGACATTAAAATCAAATTAAAATAATTGATTGAATTAAAAATTGATCTAACTGATTCGGTATACTATTTCAATCGCCCATTAACTGAAGCAGTAGAAAAAAGGATAAAAAATAGGATAATTTTAAAAAAAAACTTATTTATATATATTTATAAATTTTTTTAAAAATTAATGGATTTAAACTTGAACATATTAATTTTATATTAATGATAATACGATTAAACTATAAAAATATATTTATTAATTATTTATTATATTTAATATTAAAAATTATTAAAAATTAATATAAATAATATAATTAATTGAATCAATTAAATAAAAAAATCAAAAGTTGAACTCAAATGGCTTTTTTGTCCTAAACTTTTAACCTTCCCAGCTGAATCGAGGATAAAGATAAAGGATATAAAAAAGAAACAAAATTAAAAAAAAAAGAATAAATGAAGTAAAACGATAACCTATCACTCGATAAAATAAAAAACTCCCATAAACCCTAATTAAATTAAAAAACAAGGGGGGAAAAAACGGGGAAAGGAAGACTAGATAGAGAATATTATAGTGTTGAGGGAGAAGAAGGGGGAGGGAAGGAAGGGAAATTAAAGAAGAGGAAAAAAAAGATAAAATAATAAAGAAAGGGAAAAGCAAAGAAAGAAAATAGGAATAGAAATAATAGGAAAGGGGAAAGAAGAGTGTTGTTGATAAAGAAGAGTTGATGGAAATGCGTGCTGATTCCGGTAGAAAAGGAACCTTCTCTGCACTCCTCCTTTTCCTCCTTTTGATCCTCATTTTGCCTAGTATCTGAGCTTCTTCTTCTTCTTCTTCTCTGTTACTTCTAGTCTTCTCTTCTAATCATCAAGCTTTTTAAAAAAATTGTTTTTTTCTCTTCATTGCTTTGTTTTATTGCTAAATTTCTTTTTCTTTTTTCTTCTTCTTCTTCTTCTAGTGCTTGAATTTTTGGCCTTTCTATATTTGGTTTGAAAAACTAAAACCCACTACAAGTCACTGTGATTTTGATGCTTGAATCGATCCATGGATGCGCAAATCCGAGATTGGTTAAGCTCTGAATTTTTTGGCATATTTCTGGGTTTTTCTTTTCCTTTCGGGTCAACTTTCTATCCAATTTTTGAATTTTAGGGTCTATATTGTTGTCGTTGAATTCGTGATTGGGGAATTTGTTTCTTGGGTTTTATTGTTATTGTTGTTGTGTTTTTTTTATGTGTAAATATTGTGTTATGAGATTTGTGTAGTAAAAAAAATTTGTTTTGGGGGAAGATTGATTAATTTTCGTCTTGGAAATATTTTGTGATTCCGCGGAGAATTTTAATTCCATTTTCCTTTTACTGACACGTTTTGAGAAACTAAAGCAAAAAAAGAGTCAAAATCAATCAATTTTAAGCTCTTAAAACCCATACCCTAAAAAATAAAGAAAAACTCACCATTTTTATTGTGGGTTTTTATTATATTTTCAATATTTCCGTGTTAAACTCAAGATTTTTTTTCCCTTAAATACTGACTTAGATGATCAACATGGAGAAAAGAGGGTGATAGGAATTACTGTGGGGGGGTGCTTGGGATTCCTATGGGAGTACCTGATAGTTCACTATTAGATCTAATAGAAAAAGCTAGGTCTTGGAATTCGCGGGGAGTAAGTGATCTTTCCGGTTTCACTGGTGAAGAATTTGGGATGATGGAAAACGGTGCTTGCAAAAAAAAATGTGTTGTTGTGAATGTTATATGAAGTTTGTTGATGAATTATCCCTTAGATACCCTTGTCAAAGTTGTGGTCTTTGGTTGTGTTCTAAATGTGTTGAAAGATATGAATCCCCTGTTGTTGTTGATGTTGATCAATCGGATAATGTAAAGAGTAATGGTATTTCTAGGATGATTGGTGTTAAATCTTGCAAGTTTTGTTGTGATGGGGTTAATCGCAGGCCTGAAAGTGGAGGAAGGAAGTATTCTGAGAAAGTGCATCCTTCTGAGTCTCTCCGGGAGAGCCTGGAACCACCATCCCCTTGTTCTGTGAGTAATGAATCCACTAGGAATGATCGTGTTGCTCAATATCTCGAAGCACGTGATCGTGGGTTTTCACTGCGGCCGGTAACTCGCAAGACCATGACTCCATTTAGTGCTCATCCTTGTCCAGTATCTACTCAGCGATCTTCCTGCGGGTATACTTTCGCTTTTATCGCATAATTATGCTGAAATATTGTTTTTTATGCGTATAGGAGACACCCCATTAACCTCCTAAAGTTAGTATTTTTTTTTTAACAGTATTTTTTCATCACTTCCCCGCTGCTAGTGAATTTGATATTAGTTGTGTATTTATTGGTTTTTCTCTTAACCTTCTTGTTTGATCATTTTCCCTCTGGGAATGAATGTGTTTTCATCTGTGTATTTATTGGTATAGGAGTGATGAAGAGGATGCTGATGATTCTGATAAGCACTTTTTGAGCCCTTTGGCTGAATACTGTCAGGATGTTTCGAATATAGATTCTACTAGTATTAGCGCTGGACAGGAATTTTATAGTTTTAAATCTGTGGGATCAAGTCCTTCAGTTAGCCCCTCTAGGAACAATTTTACTCCTTATAGAGTTGGGCATTCTGTACAGCGGAGGCAACATGGGAGCCCAATGGCTCAGGATGTTGGTCCCTTTGATCAAGAAAATATGGCTCTTTTGGAAAAGCCAGAGACAGGGATTGAGGAACCGGGAAATACTGATGATCACTCTGACCATGAGTCTATCGCTCGTAATCAATATTCAAAGTTGCAAAAGCCATTAGATTTCGAAAACAATGGCCTAATATGGTATCCCCCACCAGCTGAGGATGAGAATGATGAGGCAGAGAGCAGCTTTTTTACATATGATGATGAAGATGATGCTATTGGAGATTCTGGTGCAATGTTCTCATCAAGTAGTAGCCTTTCAAGTGTGTTCCCAGCAAAGGAGAAACAAGAGGGAAACAAGGAACCTATTAGAGCTGTAGTACAGGGGCATTTTAGGGCCCTTGTGTTTGAGCTTTTACAGGGCGAGGGTATCAAAGTTGAGGATAGTGCTGGGGACTGGCTTGACATTGTCACAGCAATAGCATGGCAAGCTGCTGATTTTTTGAAACCAGATACTAGCAGGGGAGGCAGTATGGATCCTGGGGATTATGTGAAGGTCAAGTGTATAGCTTCAGGAACTCCCAGTGAGAGGTGTGGGCTGCTTTAAGTTTCTTCAGTTATTCTAAAGTTCAAATGTTCCATTGTTTTTCCCTTTTGGTTCCTTATTTTATTGGTTATTAAATTGTGAATTATGTCATTCTTGCAGCACTGTTGTCAAGGGAGTGGTTTGTACAAAAAATGTAAAACACAAACGTATGACCTCACAATATAAAAATCCTAGATTACTTATTTTAGGAGGAGCCCTTGAATTTCTGAAAGTTCCAAATCAGCTGGCATCTTTTAGTACATTACTTCAACAGGTTTGTTCAAAAAACTTATTCCGTTTATGCAGGTCAATAGAAGGTTTGTGTGATTAATCAATTGCATTTATGTCTGTTCATTGTTTATGTGTTCTAAACATTTGTCGACAGGAGAATGATCATCTCAAGATGATCATTTCAAAGATTGAGGCTCTTCGCCCCAATGTTCTGCTGGTAGAAAAGAGTGTGTCTTCCTATGCCCAAGAGTATCTACTTGCTAAGGAAATTTCATTAGTGCTCAATGTGAAAAGGCCATTACTTGAGCGTATAGCAAGGTGTACTGGAGCTCTTGTTTGTCCATCGGTTGATAATTTATCTACTACACGATTGGGGCACTGCGAACTCTTCCGGTTGGAGAAAGTATCTGAAGAACATGAGATGGCCAATCAGTTTAACAAGAAACCATCAAAAACGCTAATGTTCTTTGAAGGTTGTCCCAGGCGTTTAGGTTGCACGGTAATTTTTTCTATTTATGCCTATGATTCATTTTTTATGTCACTGAATTGCGGAAATTTAGAGCCAAGTAAACTTCCATCTTCTTTTTGAGTCTTGATAGGGTATACACTGGGTGTCCACATATTTTAGTTATGATATTTTGATGCTTTAGTTCCTTACAATCCTGAAACTCTACTGCATTTCCATTGTTTTGGTTAATTTTTCTTTGCTTCTCTATGTGGCACAAACATTTTTTTAGTTGTGGCCTTTCCAAATTTCTTGATTTTAGATTCTGTCCCTTTCTATGACAAAAATTGTACGGTCCCATCACTTGTTTTTCTTTTTCTAATAAATGCTTTATGTTCTTCCTTCTGTCCCTCCATTTATGTGTGTGCATGTCACTATGATACTATTGGCAATAGAGTGATTTTTTTATTATATGCGAGTTGTGCCATATTTCTCTAGGAGTATTCTAGTTACATATTCTGTGCTGATACTGGAAAAGGAGAAATGTGTAGAAGGATTATATGTCATATAGTTCGATGTTGTTTTTCCTCTCTTTCTGATCATTAAAGACTTGAGGGGTACTAATCGTTTTGCTCGTGTGAATGGCAGAACAGAATGGGCAAGTAAATATATGGACGTTTGCATGCATGCTGAAATAGAATATCAAACTTTCTTGTAGGAATGCATGCACTAATCTGTATTTTAATGAAATATATTTGATTTTCCAAAGATGTTTGGCATGATTGTTTGTTTCTCTTTATAGGTCCTGCTGAGGGGCAGATCTCGTGAAGCACTAAAGAAGGTTAAGCATGTTGTTCAGTATGCTATTTTTGCAGCCTATCACTTATCCCTTGAGACTTCCTTCCTTGCGGATGAAGGTGCTACTCTGCCTAAGATGAAAGTAAAATGTTCAATGGCTGTTCCAGAGAAGATGAAGGATGACAATAGTGTTTCAATTGTACCTGCTTCCTTTCCTCCATCTTCTTTCAACACAAAAGTCAATGCTTCTGTTCAGAATGATGTATCTCTGAGTCTCAATCTAGAGCAAGGAGGATTGGAATCATTGTCTGAGCAGTGTGATCAAATTCCTTTTTTTCCTTCATCTGTTGGTTCCCTTCTTGATGCTTGCAATGATGATTTACCATCTATTGCGGGTTTGGACATGTATTCTTTGGAACAATTCAAGAATTCGAAGCTGTCCACTATGTTGCCTTGTGATATTATTAGGGATTTTCCACGATCTGAATTGCAAGAAACCATGCCCGAAGAGGAGAGTCATTTTGGCAAGCTTCATGAATTGGTAAAATCTGAAAACATTGAAGAAGATGAAGCTTCTGGCGAATACTTTTCGCCTACTGACACGCACCAGAGTATATTGGTTTCATTCTCAAGCCGGTGTGTGCTGAAAAGAACTGTATGCGAACGTTCACGGCTCCTGCGAATAAAGTTTTATGGTTCTTTTGATAAACCACTAGGAAGATACCTTCGTGATGACCTGTTTGATCAAGTAACTCATTTCAGGCTTCGTGTGCCTTCATTTGAGATTGCCAGTTCTATGTTTCAGTTATTTAATTTAATTGGTTTTTTTTTTTTTTGCAGGCATCGCACTGTCGGTCATGTAATGAGCCAGCTGAAGCCCATGTCATATGTTATACTCACCAGCAAGGAAATCTGACAATCAATGTAAGACGCCTTTCCTCTCTTAAGCTGCCTGGTGAACGGGATGGGAAGATATGGATGTGGCACCGATGCCTAAGGTGTGCTTATATAGATGGGGTTCCTCCAGCAACTCATAGAGTAGTTATGTCTGATGCTGCCTGGGGACTTTCTTTTGGAAAGTTTTTGGAGCTTAGTTTTTCAAATCATGCGACCGCTAATCGTGTTGCAACATGTGGTCATTCATTGCAGAGGGACTGCCTTCGTTTCTATGGGTAAATGCTGTACAGTTTAAATCTTTAATAATTTTTGGCAGTTGAGTATGATGTTGATAGTTATGAGATTATCATTTCACAGATTTGGGAACATGGTTGCATTCTTCCGCTATTCCCCAATCGAAATACTATCAGTACATTTGCCCCCATCAATGCTTGAATTTAGTGGAGACATTCAGCAGGAATTTATTAGAAAAGAGGCTGCCGAGGTTTGTTATCTATTTCCCTCTTGTTCTTATACCATTGGAATCAGCATTTTTTTTCCCGAAATTATTGACTATTCTGTCTCCTTCTGTAGCTAATGGTCAAAATGGAAATGTTGTATGCGGAGGTGTCTGATGTACTTGACAGCATTGAACAGAAGAATAATTCTGCTGGCTGTCAATCATCAAATGCAAATGAGTTTCTGAATCACATTATGGAACTGCGAGGTCAGATTCAAAAGGAGAAAAATGATTACAATGTAAGCACACTGAATTTTTGTTATCAGCATAACCTTGAATATTTCTTGGTGGTATGCGACAGTGTTTGATATTTTGTATATCTCTGTTATCTTTGAACTATACTGTTGAAAGGTGAATTTTATTGTTTGTTAACTTTTTTTCTTTTTTGTTTGTAGGGTTTGCTACAGCCAGTTTTGGAGACTTCAGAACCGGGTTTATCAGCTATGGACATCCTAGAGCTGAATCGCTTATGGCGTTCACTTTTAATTGGTTTGTATGTTTGGGATCGGCAACTTCGTTCATTAGATGCTCTTATTAAGAAAGATTTTGCTGTTAAAGCTGAAGTGGATCATTCCGAGGATGTGAAACTTGGTGCTCATGAACAAAATGCCTGCAAATCCTCAGATTCACAGGAGCCTTCTAGGAATTACATAAAGTTGGAGAAGAACCCTATTTTATCAACCTTGGAATCTGTTGTGCCAAAAGAATCTGACTTGGCATTTTATAATCAAAAGAGAGAGGAGGATGTGCAGCCAGATGACAGCATTACATCTCCGGCATCTGCTCTATCTGAAAGAATAGATTCTGCTTGGACAGGTACTGATCTACATACATTGAAAGCTCAACTTCCGGAAGCATATCAAGGAGATGGGCTCCAAGCTGGTTTGGTGAGGCCAACAAGTAAGTTCAGTAATCTTCCATTGAAGAAGTTAGTATCTCCAAGGAGGCTTCATTCTTTTGATTCTGCATTGAGATTCCAAGAAAGAATTCAGAAAGGATTGTATCCCTCTTCGTTGCATTTATCAACACTCAGATCTTTCCATGCTTCTGGAGATTACAGAAATATGGTTAGAGATCCTGTTTCTAATGCAACAAGGACTCCATTATATACATTGCCACTAGAGGAACAAAAGTTGAATTTGTTACTCAGTTCCACACCCATTTTAATCACCTCTGCATCTCATGTGGCTGAAGGGGCTCGGCTACTTCTTTCGCAGAGGGGCCATAGTGATATTGTTATTGCCGTTTATGACAATGATCCTGCAAGTATAATATCATATGCTCTTAGTTCCAAAGAGTATGATCAGCGGGTTGCTGATAAGTCCAATGAAATTGGAAGAGGCTGGAGTTTTAGTGACAAGAGCATAGAAGATTCTTCAGTTTCCAGCTTTTCACCCTGGCAGTCATTTGGCTCTCTTGACCTGGACTACGTACATTATGGAAGTTTGGGTTCAGAAGATGCCACATCATCTGCGGGTGCTATGTCTGCTGATACGAAAAGGTCTCCACATTTAACAGTTTCTTTTGGAGATGATTCTTCAGCTGCTGGTGGCAAAGTGAAGTTTTCAGTGACTTGTTATTTTGCAAAACAATTCGATTCTCTTAGAAGAAAATGTTGCCCTAGTGAAGTGGATTTTTTGCATTCCTTGAGCCGCTGTCAAAAATGGAGTGCACAAGGGGGAAAGAGCAATGTGTATTTTGCCAAATCTTTAGATGAGAGATTCATTATAAAACAAGTGCAAAAGACGGAGTTAGAATCATTTGATGAATTTGCTCCAGAATACTTCAAGTATTTGACAGATTCTCTTAGCTCCGGAAGCCCTACTTGTCTAGCAAAAATTCTTGGCATTTATCAGGTTTTTGCACTTGTACTTTACCTATTGAAAGCTTTGTTTCTGTGCATACAATCAGGGTGTGGAGGGTCTAATATATCAACAAATGTATTGTATTTCTTTGTTGTTGGCTTGATGACAGGTCTCTGTGAAACACCTTAAAGGTGGCAAAGAAACAAAAATGGATCTTGTAGTGATGGAGAACCTATTTTTCAGAAGAAGTATTTCAACAGTTTATGATCTCAAGGGTTCTATAAGATCACGATACAATCCAGATACAATGGGAACGAACAAAGTACTCCTAGATATGAATCTGTTAGAAACACTGCGAACAGAGCCCATTTTTCTTGGAAGCAAAGCAAAAAGAAATCTCGAGAGAGCTATTTGGAATGATACATCTTTTCTGGCAGTAAGTCGCTTTCACCAGGGGAACTTGTAAAAATGGTTTTATCGTCTTTCAAATTCTTACTGCTCTATGTTTGAAGTAGGAACAAGTTTTGAATGTGATGCTGTAACTGAAATATTGATGATGTTAACCAAGTTCTTCCACCAGACTTGAGATTCCTTTTGGATTTGCATTTTTAAGTTAGCATTATTATTATTATTATT
>JBBYHO010000001.1:5723314-5734838 GCA_038382025.1 Adansonia gregorii | reverse complement strand
ATTATTATATGAATTTTATTGGCGAATTCTTTTATGTCATTTGTTAAAATTAGTAATAATATTTTTTATTAAATATAATATTTAATAATTATTTTGATAAATTTTAATATTATTTTAAAAATAACAATTTACATGATATAATAATTTTTAAAATATTCATTAACAAGAATTATTATATTAAATAATATATTTTTAATGTATTAAAATTTTGAAAAGTATTCTAAAAAAAACTCGATAGCAAAAATTTATAAATAAATTTATTATTACTTATTTTGCATATTAAATTAAAGGTAACTAATTTATTGCATTGTAATAATTCATTTACATTTAACAAATGCTATGTCGAAGTTGACTTTGTAATATATTTAATTATAAAACTTGCATTCATTTCATTGTGAAGTTTTTCCAAAATAAAAAGAAAAATTCCAAGTGCATTAGTTATTTTAATGATTTGATATAAAATATGTCATGTAATTTTATGCTTCATAATTATGTGTTTATTTGGAATTTATGTAGATATTTTTACTTTTTTATTTAAATTTGAAATTAAAACAAAAATTTTATGGAATTTTTTTTAAAAAAAATGATTGAATATTTTTTAATTGATAATTATAAATATTTATTAATTAAATTCGTATAATATTTAAATAATGAACAATGCATGAAATAAAAAAAATCGTAAAAGTTTTAAACATGAACGGTGACCAATGGAAAGGGAAAGCTTCAAGACAGAGGGTTTAAAACTTTAAAATAAATAAAGAAATAAAGAAATAATAAAGAATAAAGAATAAAAAAATACAATAAAATACAATGCTCGTATATAGGTTAATCAAACAACTCAAATAAAAAAAAAAAAAGAAAAAAAAAAGGAGGGGAAAAAGAAGGTAAAAGACGGGGGAGAGAGAGAGAGAGAGAGAGGGAGAGAGAAATATTATAGTATTGATGATAGAGGGAATATTGAATAAGGAAGGGAAATTAAAGAAGAGAAAGAGGTGATAAAATAATAGTCAGGGAAGGGAAAAGGAAGAAGAAATAGTGATCGTAAGTAAAGGGCAAAAGAAGAAGAAGAAGAGTGGTGTTGTCGATGAAAGTTCAAACAGAGTGTAGGGTTTTGATGGAAATGCGTGCTGATTCCGTTAGAAAGGGAACCTTCTCAGTAGTCCTTCTTTTCCTCCTTTTGATCCTCATTTTGCCGCGTATCTAATTTTAATTTTCTCTTCAAATCATTGGAAAAGTTTTTTTTCTTTTAATTTTATATGTTCGTTGCCTTAATTTATACTTTACATTTGTTTCTTTTTCCTGTTCTTTCAGTGCTTGAACTTTTGGTTTTTCGGGATTTGGTTTGAAAAACTAAAACTCGTATATGCCTCGGTGATTTTGATGCTTGAATCGATCTGTGGATGCATTCTTGATGAATCTGGGATTGGTTAATCACTAAATTTTTGGGAAATTTCTGGGTTTCTCAAATTTCTGTTGTATTTTTAATTTTAGGGTTTATATTGGTGTCGTTGAATTTGTGATTGGGGAATTTGTTGTCTAATTATTGATGTTGTTGTTGTTGTGATTTTTGATGTGTAAATATTGTTTTTGTGATTAGTTCATTGCGAAGATTTTGATTTAGTTTCCTTCTTGAAAATATTTTGTGATTCCTTGGAGGATTTCTATTTTATTTTCCTTTTATCACACCTTTGAGAAAAGAAAGTGAAAAAAATAAAAGGTCAAAATCAATCAATTTTAAGCTCATAAAAACACATACCCATCAATTAAAACCCACCATTTTTATTGTGGGATTTTGTTTTCAATATTTCCATATCAAACTGAGGATTTTTTTTCTTAAACACTGACTTAGAAGAAGAACAAAAAGGGGAAAAGAGGGTGATAGGAATTACTTTGGGGTCGTTTGGGATTCTTATGGGAATACCTGATAGTTCACTATTTCATCTAATAGGAAAAGTTAGGTCTTGGTTTTCTTGGGGATCATGTGATCTTTCTGGTTTCACTGGTGAAGAATTTGGGATGCAGAAAAAGGGTGCTTGCGAAAAAAGATGTTATTTTGAATGTGATACGAAGCTTGTTGATAAATTCTCTTTTAGATACTGCTGCCAAAACTGTGGTTGTTGGCTCTGTTCTAAATGTGTTGCAAGTTATGAATCCCCTGTTGCTATGATTGATGTTGATCAATCATATAATGTAAAGGGTAATGATTTTTCTAGAATGATGAGTGCTAAATCTTGCAAGTGTTGTTGTGATGGGGTTAATGTGAGGCGGGAAGGTGGAGGAAGGAAGTATTGTGAGAAAGTGCATCCTTCTGAGTCTCCCCGGGAGAGCCCAGAACCACCATCCCCTTGTTCTGTGAACAGTGAAACCATCAGAAGTGATCATCTTGCCCAATATAGTGAAGCCCCTGATTGTGGGTTGGTCAGCAGCAAGAGTATGACTTCGTTTAGTACTCATCCTTCTCTAGTATCCATTCGGCAATCTCCCAGCAGGTATATTTTGGTTTACATGGCAATAATTATGCTGAATTTTTTTTTAAATTTTTAAATGTATAATAGGACACACCCAAGCCTCTAAAGTTGTTTTTTTCTCTTGACCTTGTTTTTTCATCTTTTTTCCCCTGGCAGTGCATGTGTTTATTTGTGTGTTTACTGGTGTAGGAGTGATGAAGAAGATGCTGATGATTCTGGTAAGCATTTTTTGAGTCCTTCGGCTGAATATTATCAGGTTGTTTCAGATATAGATTCTCGTAGTATTAGTGCTAGGCATGAGTTTTGTAGTTTTAAGTCTGTGGGATCGAGTCCTTCAGTCAGCCCCTCTAGGAACAATTTTACTCCTTATAGAGTTGGGCTTTCTGTACAGCAGAGGCAAGAAGGGAGCCCAATGGCTCAGCATGTTGGTCCCTTTGATCAAGAAAACATGGCTTCCTTTGATCAAGAAAACATGGCTGCTTTAAGAAAGCCAGAAACAGGGACTGAGGAACCAGAGAATACTGATGATTACTCTGATGATTCTATTTTTCGTAATCAATATGCAAAGTCTCAAAAGCCATTGGATTTTGAGAACAATGGTCTAATATGGTTTCCACCACCACCTGAGGATGAGAATGATGAGGCAGAGAGTAGCTTCTTTACATATGATGATGAAGATGATGATATTGGGGACTCTGGTGCAATGTTCTCATCAAGTTCGAGTATGTTCCCAGCAAGGGAGAAACAAAATGGGGGAAAGAAAGAACCTCTCAGAGCTGTAATACAGGGGCACTTTAGGGCTCTTGTGTCACAACTTTTACAGGGCGAGGGTATCAAAGTTGGTAAAGAGGATAATGCTGGGGACTGGCTTGACATTATCACAGCAATAGCATGGCAAGCTGCAAATTTTGTGAAACCAGATACTTGCAGAGGAGGCAGTATGGATCCTGGGGATTATGTGAAGGTTAAGTGTATAGCGTCAGGAACTCCCAGTGAAAGGTGTGGGCTGCTTTTAACTTTCTTCAGATATTCTAAAGTGAAAATTTTTACTGATTTTCCGTTTTATTCTTATTATATGAGTTCTTCACTCATGAATTCCTTCATTCTTCCAGCACCCTTGTCAAGGGAGTGGTCTGTACAAAAAATATAAAACACAAGCGCATGACCTCACAATACAAAAACCCTAGATTACTTCTTTTAGGAGGAGCGCTTGAATTTCTGAAAGTTCCAAATCAGCTGGCATCTTTTAATACGTTACTTCAACAGGTTTGTTCAAAAATCTTGTTTCCATTTATGCAGGTCAATAGAAGTTTTTTCTGACAATCGCATTTGTGTTCTAAATGTTTGCCATTTGACAGGAAAATGATCATCTCAAGATGATCATTACAAAGATTGAGGCTCTTCGCCCTAATGTTTTGCTGGTAGAAAAGAGTGTGTCTTCATATGCCCAAGAGCATCTACTTGCAAAGGAAATATCGTTAGTGCTCAACGTGAAAAGGCCATTACTGGAGCGTATAGCAAGGTGCAGTGGTGCTCTTGTTTGCCCATCAATTGATAATTTATCTACTACACGATTGGGGCACTGCGAACTGTTCCGTTTGGAGAAAGTATCTGAAGAACATGAGATGGCCAATCAGTTTAACAAGAAACCAACAAAAACTTTGATGTTTTTTGAAGGTTGTCCCAGGCGCTTAGGTTGCACGGTAATATTTTGTTTTTATGCGTATGATTTATTTGTTATTATGGAATTTTGAACCACCTAAACTTTTCATCTTCATTTGTAGGCGTGATATGGTGTACACTGGGTGTCCACATATTTGAATTATGAGCATTTTGCTGCCTGAATTGCTTCTGTGTCCTGAAACTTTCTTCTGCTTCTTTATGTGGCAGGAACATTTTTAGTTGAGGCCTTACCAAATTTCCTTATTTAAGATTCTGTTCCTTTTTTATTACAACAGTAGTATGGCCCCATTACTCTTTTTTCTTTTTCTAATAAATGCTTTTATGCCTTTCCGTCACTTCATTTATGCATTCTGTGTCACTATGATACTATTGGAAATTGAGTGGTTTGACTATATCTGAGTTGTTGTGCCACCTCTCTAGAAGTGTTCTTGTTGTGTATTCAGTGCAGAAAGTGAAAAGAAGAAATCTGTTGAAAGATTAGATGTGATCAAACTCCATGATGTTATTAGTCGCTTTGCTGTTGAGGAGTAGTAATTGATTTGTTCGTGTGGATGGTAAAATAGCATGGGGCTGGTAAATATATTGTTGTTTGCATGTATGATGAAATACTATGTCAATCTTTCTTGTATGCATGTGTTCATCTGTATTTTAATTAAATATAATGTGATCTTCATGCCAGAATTTCCAAAGGTTTTTACCATGATTGTTTCTAATCAATTTGCTTTGTTTCTCTTTATAGGTACTGCTGAGGGGTAAGTCACGTAAAGAACTAAAGAAGGTTAAACATGTTGTCCAGTATGCTGTTTTTGCAGCGTATCACTTATCCCTTGAAACTTCCTTCCTTGCTGATGAAGGTGCTACTCTGCCTAAAATGAAAGTAAAACATTCAATTGCTGGACCAGAGAAAATGCAGACCGACAATGTTGTTTCAGTTGCCCCTAGTTCCTTCGATTCATCCAGTCTCAATGCAATGGTCAATGCTTCTGCTCAAAACAATGCATCTCTGAGTCTCAATCCAGAGCAAGGAGGTTTGGAATCGTTGTCTGAGCAGTATGATCAAAGTCATTTTTTCCCTTCATCTGGTGGTTCTTTTCTTGATGTATGCAATGATGATTTGGAACCTATTATGGATTTGGACTTGTCTGTTTTGGACCAATTCAAGGATTTAGAGATGTCCACTATGTTGCCTTGTGATATTAGAGATTGTCCACGATCTGAATTGCAAGAAACAATTACTGAAGAGGAAAGGAATCTTGGCGAGATTCATGAATTGGCAAAATCTCAAAACATTGATGAAGATGAAGCTTCGGCTGAATATTTTTCAGCCACTGATACGCACCAGAGTATATTGGTTTCATTTTCAAGCCGGTGTGTGCTGAAAGGAACTGTATGTGAACGTTCACGGCTCTTACGGATAAAGTTCTATGGGTCTTGTGATAAACCACTGGGAAGATACCTTCGTGATGACCTGTTTGATCAAGTACATTTCAGACTTTGAGTGTCTTCAATGGAGAATACTGGTTCTATGTTTCAATTATATAATTTAATATGTTTTCTTTGCAGGCATCTTGCTGCCGTTCGTGTAACGAGCCAACTGAAGCCCATGTCATATGTTATGCTCACCAGCAAGGAAATCTGACAATCAATGTAAGGCGCCTTTCCTCTCTTAAGCTACCTGGTGAACGGGATGGGAAGATATGGATGTGGCACCGATGCCTTAGGTGTGCTTATGCAGATGGGATTCCTCCAGCAACTCATAGAGTGGTTATGTCTGATGCTGCCTGGGGACTTTCTTTTGGAAAGTTTCTGGAGCTTAGTTTTTCAAATCATGCAACTGCTAATCGTGTTGCAACCTGTGGTCATTCATTGCAGAGGGACTGTCTTCGTTTTTATGGGTAAATGCTGTAAAGTTTAAATCTTTAATCTTTCTTGACAGATAAGTATCATGTTGATAGTTACAAGGAGTATGACTTCACAGGTTTGGCAACATGGTTGCATTCTTCCGCTATTCCCCAATCGATATACTATCGGTACATTTACCTCCATCAACGCTTGAATTTAGTGGAGATGTTCAGCAAGAGTGGGTTAGAAAAGAGGCAGCTGAGGTTTGTTATCTATTTTCCTTTTAGTTCTTATACCACTGAAATTTGCTTATTCTGAAATTGCTAACTGTTATGTCTCCTTCTATAGCTAATGGTCAAAATGGAAATGTTGTATGCGGAGGTATCTGATGTACTTGACAGCATTGAACAGAAGAGTAAATCATCAAATGCATGTGAGTTATCGAATCACATTATGGAAATGAGAGATCAGATTCGAAAGGAGAGAAATGATTACAATGTAAGCAACCTCAATATTAGTTACCTATATGATCTTGGAGTATTGCTTGGTAGAATGTTTGTGACTTACTGTATCTATGTTAGCCTTGAACTGTGCTGTTGAAATATGATTTTTTTATCAATTTTGACTAGTTTTTTTGTTTATAGGGTTTGCTACAGCCAGTTGTTATTGAGACATCAGAACTTGGTCTAGTAGCTATGGACATCCTAGAACTGAATCGCTTAAGGCGTTCACTTTTAATTGGTTTGCATGTATGGGATCAGCAGCTTCAGTCATTGGACTCCCTTCTTAGGAAAGGTTCTGCCGTCAAAGCTGAAGTCAGTCATTACAAAGATGGGAAAGTTGATGCGCATGAGCAAAATGACTGCAGATCCTCAGATATACAGGAGCCTCCTAAGATTGACTCACGGTTGGAGCAGAACTCTAGTTTAACAGCCTTGGAATCTAATGTGCTAGAAGAATCTGACTTGGCATTGTGTAATCAAAAGAGAGAGGAGGATGGCCAGCTGGATGAAAGCATCTCATCCCCTGCATCTACTTTGTCTGAGAGAATAGATTCTGCTTGGACAGGTACGGATCTACTTACTTTGAACGTTCAACATCCAGAAGCATCTCAGGGAGATGAGCCCCAAGCTAGTTTGATCCGGCCAACTAGTAAAATTGATAATCTCCGTTTGAGAAAGGTAGCATCTCCAATGAGGGTTCATTCTTTTGATTCTGCATTGAGATTCCAAGAAAGAATTCAGAAGGGATTGTACCCCTCGCCATTGCGTTTGTCACCACTTAGGTCTTTTCATGCTTCTAGAGATTACAGGAATATGGTGAGAGATCCTGTATCTAATGTAACAAGGACCTACTCCTATACATTGCCACTAGAGGCACAAAAGTTGAATTTGTTACTCAGTTCCACACCCACCTTAATCACCTGTGCATCTCATGTGGCTGAGGGGGCTCGGCTGCTTCTTCAGCAGAGGGGCCATACTGACATTGTTATTGCTGTTTATGACAATGATCCCGCAAGTATAATATCATATGCCCTTAGTTCCAAAGAATATGATGAGTGGGTTGCTGATAAGCCCAATGAAATTGGAGGAGGCTGGATTGTTAGTGACAGGAGCAAAGAAGGTTCTGCAGCTTCCAGCTTTTCATCGTGGCAATCATATGGCTCTCTTGACCTGGATTACATACATTATGGAAGTTTCAGCTCTGAAGATACCTCATCATCAATGGGTGCCATGTTTGCTGATACAAAAAGGTCTCCACATTTAACAGTTTCTTTTGGAGATGATTCTTCTGCTGCTGGTGGCAAAGTGAAGTTTACAGTGACTTGTTATTTTGCAAAACAGTTTGATTCTCTTAGAAGAAAATGTTGCCCTAATGAGGTGGATTTTTTGTGTTCCTTGAGCCGCTGTAAGAAATGGAGTGCACAAGGGGGAAAGAGCAATGTGTATTTTGCCAAATCATTAGATGAGAGATTCATCATAAAGCAAGTACAAAAAACGGAGTTAGAATCTTTTGATGAATTTGCACCGGAATACTTCAAGCATTTGCAAGATTCTTTTAGCTCGGGAAGCCCAACTTGCCTTGCAAAAATTCTTGGTATCTATCAGGTTTGTCCTCTTACTTTTCCTTTTGAAAGCATTGTATCTGTGCATCCAGTTGAGGTCTGGAGGGTCTTATATGTCAGGTTTAATTGTAATTCTTTTGGGTTGTCTTGATGATAGGTCTCTGTAAAACACCTGAAAGGTGGAAAAGAAACAAAAATGGATCTTGTGGTGATGGAGAACCTGTTTTTCAGAAGAAATATCTCAAGGGTTTATGATCTTAAGGGCTCTGCAAGATCACGGTATAATCCTGATACAACAGGGAGAAACAAAGTTCTGCTAGACATGAATCTGTTAGAAACATTGCGAACAGAGCCTATTTTTCTTGGCAGCAGGGCAAAGAGAAATCTGGAGAGAGCTATTTGGAACGACACATCTTTTCTGGCTGTAAGTTGCCTTCACCATGAGGACCTGTAAAAATGGTTTTGTCATGAATGCGATGATGTAAACAAAATTTGTGATGTTAAGCGAGTTCTGCGCTTGGACTTAGGATTCTTTTTCCCATTTATATTTTTTATTCTAGTAATTATCTATTGATCGTTTTCTGCTGTGCTTTTCAGTCTGTCGCTGTCATGGATTATTCATTGCTGGTTGGAGTGGACGAGGAGAACAAAGAGCTTGTTTTGGGAATTATTGATTTCATGAGACAATATACCTGGGACAAGCACTTGGAGACATGGGTTAAAGCATCTGGGATACTAGGTGGGCTAAAGAATGCATCCCCAACAATTATTTCTCCGAAACAGTACAAGAAAAGGTTCCGGAAGGCTATGACTACATATTTTCTCACAGTACCTGATCAATGGACTTCATGATCTGTTTCATCATTGGTTCATTGGTTCATTAATAAAGGCATAAGAAAATTGTTATTGCTGATAAATGAGAGCCTTCTCTTTCTCTCACTCCCACCTGGTATTTGCTCTTTTATCCATCTTTTTGCAAAATCACTTTTTTTGTGGGTAGAATTGGCCTACAAGTAAAAGATCTATGCATGTGGGGAGGGAGGGTACGAAGTTTCTTTTGAGGGCCCTTTTTTATTACCTCTAAAAGAAAGGGAAGAGTGGAGGGGCTCCATTGTAATGTGCTGTGTATCTTTTCTCGTTTGCAAGTTCAAAAATTTCTAGGAAGAAACGAAGGTTCCTTTTTGCTTAACACGCACTCTTTAGGATACTGCAGGTGAAGAAAACTTGGATCTTAAGTTGTTCTTCATCCGTGACCATGTGCCTGTACAATGTGCAAGCAGCATTAATTAAAGTTGGGAAGCAATGTTAGGTGTAAACTTTTAGTTAAAATGGTTTTGAAATGGTTGTCTAAAGATTTACTTTTTCTGGGCTAGCTACGCATCGACCGCTTCCTAAACCTGAATGTCTCCTTACTAATACAACTAAAACTTACATATCTTTAATGGGTTAACAAGGCCACGACCTAATATATGTTCTTCGTATGTTTTATCACCCAAAATGGTAAAGGCCTGAAAAGTTGGGCCTCCTTCAATTAAAATGTAAAAGCAAATAGCATCCTTTAGTGTTTTAAACCCCAAACCACGCGACAAAAATTGAAAGGGAACATGTAAGCACCAAAAATAAGCGTTCTATATAAGCCTCTGTTCTCTTTATCATTATCTAGTTATAGCTGATGCTGATACTTTGATAAATATTTAATCTTTAGTATCTTTATTTTAAAGTTGATCAAACCATATTTTAGTTAAACCGGTTAACGAAATTAAACCAAATCAGTATAACTTCCATATACTCGCCAAACCGATGAAGATAATATCTGCAAATAATAGCATGCGTTGATATTAAATAGATATCTTTCGAAGAATATATATATATATATATTTTTAATTTGAAAGCTTGCTCGAAAAATGAAAATGTTAGGACAAATAATTAAGGCTTATTGGGAGATCTTGATCAAGAAATTAAAAGCCTGTTTAGATTTTGAACAGAATCTTAGGCATAAAAATTAAAATTAAAATCAGACTCGATTATTTAATAAAAATTTTTGAAGCCTATAAATCTGGAAGTGGTATAATTGTAGAGAGTCGATTTTTAAAGGGAAGAGAGAAAACCCTAATAGACAAAGAGAAGATAAGTTGGGTTTAATAGAAATGAGATTGAAGGTGTAAAATAGTGATTTATTATGAAAATCTAATAATGAAGTTTTGAGATAAATGAAATGAAATGCCAAATAAAACACAAAGGTGAAAATGAACTTTTATCTATTTTAAACCATTCGGAAGTAGACGAAGACAAAGCATATAAAACATTTTTAACGAAATATAAAATAAATCACCATATAAATATATAGAGAGAGACAATGCAGGAAATTTTCCATAGTCACCCCCGGAAAAGGTTACATCTCTCACTCTAAAGCTCTTTCATGAATTCCCCTAAAAGCTTTGAAAGCTAAATTTGTTGTATGTGCACAAAAAACAAAGTGAGTATCAAATGTAAGGATGAGCTCTAGAGAGGATGTGGGAAATTTGACTGTCGAGGTCAGGACACCCATCTTCCCTGGCTTTGGCTCTGAATTTTATTTGGATTACGTTTTTTTTCTCATCCTTGGGTTTCTTAGGAACTAACTGCTATTTGGCTCCCTCCTTCACTGATTGGCAGGAAACTCACCCGTTTCTGCAAGGAACAAAACAAAACTTTCGTTAATTATGAGCTCAACATACCATTCCATTATTTAATCAACGGATAATTTGAAAATACTTAATACTTAATTCAATTTATTTTTGAAATTATCTTTGAAATATGATATTTAATATATTTAAAATTTAAATATCAATATTTCGGGCTTAGAAATATATGCAGGGCAATCTTTGGTGAAATGATTTGGATGTATATATGTCAAGACACGCATGCATATCTAAAAGATTAAAAAGAAAGTAAACTCAAACAAATTAATCATTCAGTTTAGTCAATTATTTTTTTCATAATTTTCTTCCTTGAATGATCTTGGGAAATGAATCAAATGACGTGAAGGGGAAAAGGTAGACAAGAATACATGTGGTAATTATAATTGTCAAAACAACATACTAATAAATTATATATGGAAAGAAACGAAAGATCGATATATCTTCAGTCAAAAATGTTCCTAGGTTGCCCTTTTTCCCATTGGAATTTTATTCCAATTAGTCAGGGATAAACAAAGACTCTCGGTTCATATTTAGCTGTTAAGGAGGCTCTATCATTGAACTGATAATTTTTTTGACCTCATATGGAAGTATAACATATTTATTAAACACAAAAATAATGTAATAAACAAAATATGATATATTTAAATACAATTAAATGATTAGTATGGTACATTTAATATATTTATTATATTCATATTTAATTAAAAAAAACCCTTGAAAGTTATATAGGAGTCAATACGTGAAATTTGTGGCAGTGTATTTTGTCTTCTATGGCAAATAATAGT
>JBBYHO010000001.1:5693792-5708347 GCA_038382025.1 Adansonia gregorii | reverse complement strand
TTTTTTTTTTTTGCCAAGAACTTAAGATTCAAACTGCGGGTGTGAAAACTGAATTTGGAGGCTAGTTGCTTACTTATCGATTTCAGGACGACGATGGAAGAAACCTTAGAAAAGTACCTTAGTCTACCACCAACCATTCTTTCTTTTCTCCTACACTGTTCTTGAAAGAGGTATCGAAAAGACTGTAGCTAAGTTTGATTTTGTCTCGTAAAGACAAAGGCTTTATATATATATATATATATATATGCTTAAGCTAGTTTCTCAGCATGTTTTTTTTTCTAATTATTTATATATGTTCGAATTTGAATGACAAAAGGGTCCAAATTGACAGTCGGCTCATCAACTTGGAAGTCACTTACTTGCTATATTTATCAAAGTTTTCCTATTGTTTAATGTCATTTTCCCAAGAAAATTGTTTTATTTACGATAACCCAAAACTTTCTATAAATGACAAAAACCACTTCCTATGAATACTTTTACAAGCACTCTTTAGAATTCAAGAGCAGCATCATCTGTCAAACTTTCATGCCTTTTTTTTTTTTTTTCCTTAAGCGTATATGTGTAAGCACATTGAATTTGGGACTACATTAAGGAAAAATAGTTTTCTCCTTAGCTTATAATAATTAGTAAGTGTTGGGCTTTCTTTTATTCACGATTTTATATATGAGACTTTTTTCGTTAGCTTCTACGAGCAATTTCACTTTGCATGGGAATCATATTGGTCAAGTTCTAAAATAGAATTAA
Organism: Adansonia gregorii; assembly: GCA_038382025.1. NCBI lineage: Eukaryota > Viridiplantae > Streptophyta > Magnoliopsida > Malvales > Malvaceae > Adansonia > Adansonia gregorii. The sequence continues at coordinate 5,707,603 of JBBYHO010000001.1, read as the reverse complement.
AAATATGGTCCCTATTGTTGGCTTGATTTTGATTACATGAATTCTAAGGTTTTCAAAATGTTAATTGTGTGAAGTACGGCCATCTTCTAGAGAACTATTTTTCTTTCTATTATAATAAAAAAATTAATCCGAAAATAAATAAAAAATTATAAATATTAATATTTAAATTTTAAATAAATTAAATATCACAAGTAATTGCTTGAAATAAATTAAGTTAGACTTTGAGTCTTTCTATATATATATATATATATTCAATTTAAAATTAAGCATACAGACATATTGACTTATCTTCGGCCGACCCTCTCTTGTCCAATCAATAACAACAACCGGAGGGAACGCCGCCATCCTAACTACAAGTCCAAGCCCACATTTTCCATTACTTCGGCTTTTTAAGTTAATATATATATATATATATATCTTGCTTTTGCCTTCTTGCCTTTCCTTTTTGACAACTTCGTTACTTCAAGTGTGATCTTATCTTTAACCGTAAACAATTACTTACTGCCTATAAATTGCTTCATTTTGCCTTTTTATCTGGAGCTTTTATGCATGCGAAATTATGCCAAGAAAACGAAATACATTAATTTAAAGCATGCATTGGCTTTTCTCGTGAACGCAGGCCGTTAAGGATCAAAGTCAGTTATGCGCTGGTTTTGATACTTTGACGCTACATGTGCCCGATCAGCAGACTAAATTTTGCTTAACAGAGAATAGGCCAAATCCAGCTGTGGTTTATATATGCATCCATATATATATATATATATATAGAGAGAGAGAGAGAGAGAGAGAGAGAGAGAGAGAGAGAGGTGAATAATAATAATATATCTATATTTTGTGGATTTAACCCACTGCATTTATTGGATTCTATCAATTTTTTTCTCCCAATTAATCTAAATTCAATCGATCTTTCCAACAAATTTTGGGGCGTAAATTATACGTTTAGTGATTAAAGTTTTCATGATTTTTTATTTTGATCATTCATTTATGAAAAATCACTATTTAATCATTAGCACTTCCTCCATTTTATTTTTTGATAGATCAATTATTAAAAGCTAAGGAGTGACATTGTCAAAACATCTAACAATTATCACACGTTATTATCATATCATTTGATATATCATATTATGTTATAATTTAAAAAAAAAAGTTGAATTTTGAATATTAAAAAAAGTAAATTATTTTTTTGAGAGTTTTTATTTTGATAATTTAAAATTTTGAAAAATTACAATTTAATCACTAATGTTTGTGCAAGTTATTAATATTTTGATATTTATTATCAATGTCTCACTATCGACTTGGCACTACAACAATTTGCCATCAATGTTTTTTGAGTTGAATATAATTGTTCTAATTTTTGTTATTTATATTGAAATATCTTAAGATGATGTTGAACTAAGCTCTCGAACTATTAAAAAAAAAAAAAGTAAATATATTTCTTACATGAAATGTGGGCATGAACTTTTGTAAACTACATTTTTGAAAAAAGAAATCTTAAAAATTAAAATCAATTGAAAAATTTGGTATTATGTTACAAAAAAAAAAGAATCATATCCTTAATTTCATTTAATAAAAGATCAAAAGTTTATTTATATTTTTATAAAGTTCGAGAGCTTATTTAACTACAATCTCAATATATAAAAATAATAAATAATTTATTATAGTGAATTTCATAATATTAGTGAATAAATTATTGTCATGCCACATTGACAGTGAGACATCGATAAAAAGATCAAAACATTAATAACTTTCACAAACGTTGATAATCGAAATGTGATTTTTTAAAAATTTAATAATTAAAATAGAATTTATCAAAAAGTTAAGTGATCTAATTGGATAATTTATTTATTTCTAAAAAATATAATGTCACGTTTATGCATCCGGTGGCTGTACGCAATACCTTAGGCTACCAACAGTTCATATTTCTTAACACCAGCAAGTGATCGAAGGCAAAGCAGTCTTGAATTATGAGATCAAGTGAATTTTTTACACACTCATCAATAAGATAAATGAATACGCAAAGAGCAATGAGACTGGCTTTGTATCTCATGCTCAACTCAGTTTCATGTCTGAAAGGAATAGACTGAATCCCAATTCTGTCAAACAAATTGAGTTAATAAAAAAAAAAAAAAGAGAAAAAAAAACAATTAACAAACTCTCTGTTCACGACCAACATCGTCAGAGCTGCTGTAACTTTCGAAGATGCTCCAACAATGAAGTCGCCTTCCGCTTGGCCCTCTCCGTGCCACTCTTGGTAAGCTCCGTCAAGGGTATGGCAGCGCCGAGCCTACTTATGCAGCCCAGATTCTCAGCATCTCTCTTGCATAAAGAAAGTAAAATGGCAGCTGCATTCTCTTTGTTGCGGGCTAAACCTGTTCTTAGAAGATCGATCAAAACAGGTATGGTACTGGCCTTTACTATAGCCGCCTTGGCATCATGGTTGCTAGCAAGAACAGACAGTATTGTCAGAGCCTCATCGATCATACAGTTCCTTGAATCTGTCAGCATCTTCAGCAGCGCTTTTATGATGCCAGCTCTGACAGCACGGCCCTTGTTCCCCTGATAGCTGCATAGATTGAACAGAGCACTTGCAGCATCTTTCTTCCCTCGAGTGCTTCCATGTTGTAACAAATCTACCAAAGCTGGTATCGCCCCTGATGCACCGATTATTATTTTGTTCTCAGCTGCAAGTGATAAACTAAAAAGGGTGGCTGCCGCATTCTCTCTTGCTTCCATGCTTCCACCTCTGAGGACTTGGACAATGGAAGGAATGGCACCGGCAAGCATTAGAAGAGACTTGTTAGTTTCATATATAGAAAGGTTGAGAATAGAAGTTACTGCATGTTCTTGCAATGACACATCATCTGTTGTTAAAAGGTTGACCAGAACAGGTATCGCCCCTGCATCTGCAATTAGTATCCTGTTATCTGTGCTTCTTTTAGACAGTGATCGGATTTCAGCCACAGCTGCCTTACGTTCCTCTAAGCATCGGCTTGACAGCTTACAGACCAGGGCCTGGATGGCTGCCATGTCACCACTAACATCACGGAAAGATCCATCACTCTTTTTGAGCCTACCATTTGCTAGTCCGCTTGGCTGCTCCATATTATGTATAGCACACCACTGATTTATTAGACTCCTCAGAACATAATTTGGGGTTAAATTTAAATTTTCCAGCTTCTGCTGAGTTTTCGGACATGTTACATTGCCACAATCTATCCATCTCTGTATGTAACATCTCTCATATGTCTGTAAAATCAAAAAGATGATTATTCAGGAGACAGGATTAAAAGAGATGTCTAGAAGGCAAAGGTTGACCACAGAAAAAGAAACAATCAGCAGTAGTTCCAGTGGGCTGGTGGCACACTATACCTGCCCTGTAGCCACAATTACCGGATCCCTCATTAGTTCCAAAGATATAGGGCATAGAAAATCATCAGGAATTACTAGTGCATCAGGCTTCTCGGTTTCTTCGGTACCCTTAGTGGCCACAATCTCTTGCCCTTTAGAATCGGTTTCATTTGATAGGCAGACCTCAGAAGGGGTCGAAGAGCTATTTACTCTTTCCAATATCACAGTTGCCTTATCTGAAGGATGGCTTAGAGTACTACAATTTTCTGGAAACCTATCCCGCTTTGCTGAAAGATCATGGTTGGTACCACCACATTCTTTTTCCGATGGCTGGGACAGGGCATTAGAAAATTTTCTCGAATTCAAAGAACCGTATCTTTCTGTTGCTCTTCTCAATTGTGCTCTCACCAATGATATCTGGAAAATGCAAAAGGAAAAAAGAAGTTGATCTTAAAAAAGCGAGTCGATAGAGTAAAAAATGAAGAACAAATATATAAATTTAGAAGCTAAACCTGTTCTTGAACCTCCTCTGAGATTTGGAACTGATCAAACGGAATTTTCGCTAAAGCTTTTTCTAGCTTCCATGTAACGCATTGAAATTGGAAACGAATTCTTTTGGCTGCTCCATCCTTAAGTTAAGATAGAGCAAATTTCAGAGACGTCCCTATAACATAACATATTAAGAAGAGATGCATGTAACCAGAAAAAAATTCCAGCAACAGCCGCTCTGCTAGCCAAAAGAAAAATAAAAGTTCCGTATAAAAATTAACAAATTACTTTCTCCTGCATGTTTCGTGATCTGCAATTCAGTTAATTAATTGGAATTGATACATTTACTGAGACAAACACTGACAATTGACAACATATCGATAATAAATTGTGCTTCCAAATCCTTTGGGTGAAATCTGAAAATTAAGAACCAGACTTAGCACTCAGATTATGTTATCCAAATTCTTATTTTTCCTAAAATAACTGCGTTTAAACACTTGTATTTTATCGCATATTGAGACATGAGTAAGGATACATAACTCGTCAAAGATATGAAAAAACTCTAAATATTAGTTATACCCGTGTGTCCCATGCCATATAGTACATAGAGTATCAACACTCACTTCGAATCCGGATATGGATAGATTAACTCGAATTTGTTAGCCCCAAGTATATAAATAAATATATATATATATATATTCAAAATGGAGTTAATCAATCACAGTTAAAGCAAATTGACCCAGTAATTAGAATGCGGAAAATATTCCTACTGCGGAAAAAAAAAAGTTGACTAATTCTATCAATTTTGCATCGGAATTGACCCCCGTCAAATCAAAATGAAATACATTACGAGTATTTAAGTCGAAAAACAACTGCCATTGCAGGATTTTGCAAAGCCAATTAACATATCAACATTAAAAAAGGATTAATCGAATCATAAACTACTAATCATTTCTTTAAAAAAAGCAAAGAAAAATTGGAGAGGGGGTTTACAGAGGAATTAACCGAACGGTAGGCGGAGGCGACGGACAAGAGACGCTGAGCAGCCTGGAGAGCCAGGGCGAGATCAGCCGACCATGAAGAAGCAGAAGAAGAAGAGGAGGAGGAGGAGGAGGCTAGACCACAATCAGACGGTCCAAAATCTCTGATTTCCTCAAGCAAATGCGTGAAGAGAGCTATCCTCCTCACCAGATCCGCGCAATCCTTCTTAAACATTCCAGCAGCGGCATTCCCGGAGACGATATCGTGGACAAGGCGCAGCAAGAAGGAGGGAGAACCGTCGACCTCTTCGACGGAGACGACTCCGGCGGCCATTTCGTGATAAAAAAAAAAACCCCAGGCGTCGACTCTTGGTTAGCTTGAGACGACCAAAAAAGATAAACTTTTTCCCTTTTTTGTTTTAAAGAAAAAGATTGACAGCTATAAGCAAATGCTGAAGCTGCATTTTGAGAATGATAATAATAATTGGATTAGAAAATGGATTAACAATTTAATGCTGAGAGAGAGAGAGAGATTCCCGGGGGAAGAGAAAAGAAAAGAAAAGAAAGGAAAGATAAAGATGGTACAGTTGGATTTGGAATATTGTGAATTGTAATACAACAACAGCGACAACTACTACCAGGCAATTTACACACTGCACACTTCCTCTCCCCACCTCGAGCTGTGCGTTATCGCCAAATTTTAACAAGCCCTTCAACCATACTCCGAAATTTTTCTTTTTTATAATTCACATATTTATAATATATTTATATTATTTTTTATATTTATAATTTTATTTAATATATTTTTATATTTATATAAAATTTTTAAATTTTAATATAATCATATATTTTTATATTTATATTTTTTATATCAAATTAAATTTTAATTATTATTTTATATCTAATTTATATTATATCTAACATTATCAAGTAACTCTAGAGTATGGATTATATCATTCTTTTTTATTATATTTCACATGTTTAGAATAAAATTTTTAATTTTATGAACAAAGATTAATAAAATTTTATTTATTATTATATTAATGTTCCTTTAATTGATTTTTCAAAAAAAATTTAATTTATTTTTATTATATTAAAATTTATTTTAAATTTAACACGTTACTTTATTAATTTTTTTTTAAAAATAATCTACTGATTGTAGTTTTTTTAAAATATCATTTTTATCGGCGTCTGTATTTTCCTTTTTCATAATAAAATTTACTATTGTCTATCAAGTTGAGTGCCCTTGGGTCCTCTTTAAGGGTGATTAATCTACTATTTATAATAATAATTACAATATAATAAATACAGTAATTATAATTTTATTTATTATTTTTAATATGTTAAATATTATTTTTATATGATAATTTTAAAAATACCCTTAAAACGCTTAATACACAAAATCATATGCCATTCTTTTTATAAAACAATAACGCATTCCTTGTTGTTCGCAAGAAGGCTTTTCCCGCCAGGCTGTAAAGTCACTTCTTATTGTTAAACTTTCATTTTGTCCACCACCATAAGCTGTGACTAAAATAAAGTAAAAAAGAACGCTGAAAAATATTGCACTTGCTTCACCTTGTTTTTCTTTCTTTCTCTCATGTTTTACAACCGAATTCTTTTTTAATTTTAAGAACATTATATTTTACCTTTTTAAATTACAATTTTTATTTTTTTTTTTACAAAATTAAAATTAATTGACCAATATTATAACATTTTTTTCTTGTTATGGGAGAATATATGACCTCAATTTGTCCATTATTACACTTTTGGGATGATTTTTTGCATTTGTTTAGATTTAGGGGTAAAGAGTAAATTTGTCATTATATTATAAGTAGATATTAAAATCTATCAATATATTTTATTTTAATTAATATTTGACATTATATTTTTGAGATTAATACTTTAATTCAATATTGAATTCTGTTATTTTTTTATTTGATTAAATTTTAATTTTTTTATTGAATTATACAGATCAAAATTTATTTTGAATAATTTGAAAATAGGACAAAAATAATTTTCTTGACATATTTTATCTTAATAATTAAAATTAATTAATAAAAATTAAAATATAAAAATAATATAAAATTTGTGTTTTATAAAAAAAATTTAACGTTTATTTTTTTAATATAATGATAAAATTCAGTAAGTATAATTTTAATAAACTACACTTATTTCTAAGTATTAAAAAGTCTTGTTTAGTTTTATATATCAATAATCTTTGGCCATGAGAAAACGTGCTCAGCAAAAACTGTCTTCAAAACTTTTTCAATTTTTTGGGGTTTATATCATTAATAAATCGAATTAGAAATAGTCCGACAAAGAAGCAAAAAGCAACTCCGACGCGGACGAACAACCGCGACGAAGTGGACAACGAGTAAAAACGGACGGCTCTGATTTGGCGGCGGTAAATATTGGACTTTTCGTCGTCTTTTCTTTTGCCCTTTAAGAGTGGCTACACATAATTTCTTCTGTTAATTTTTGTCGTCACGGGCGGATAGAATTAAAGGGCAGGCCGAGGCCATATCGGATATTTTATTTAAATATTTCCACTTGCAACTATTTGCATATTTTTAGAAAATTAAATAAATTCCCATCAATTATTGATTTTGTATATAAATAATTTTATTTCAAAAAAAATTATTTATCACATCACAAGAAATAATCAAATTATGAATATAATTTCAAAAGATTCATTAATGATTTTTTTAATAAATAAATGATTTCTTTTAAATGTTATTACACGATATACTATGCATGAAAGATACATTATTTACATATATACTGACATAAATAATTGTTTTATACAATCTTTCATCTACTTTATTTCAACATAGATGCGAGTTATGGAATTAATTTACTATATTTACTAATTATCTTTTCATTTTAATTTAAAAATTTTTATAAGAATATTTTGTATAAGGTTTATAAGAAATATTTAAATTGGGTATTTGAATGTATAGTTCTTAAAGAAATATTGAATGCGAATTTAGTTCACAATTCAACCAGTGAATAATTAAATTGTTTTTTTTTTCATTAGTCATAACTCTTTAATGAAAGCTAAATTCAAAACTTAATTCGCATGACAATTCTTCCCAAAAAAAAAAAAGAACTTGCACGGAAATTGGAAAAGTAGCTTTAATTCTTGAAAATATGGTTTCAAAATTGCCATTTTCTTAGATATAAAACCTAGTGATATATATGTATACATATATATATATATATATAAGGCTTGACACTTGGTGAATTTATATTTTATCATGTTATAATAGTATTTGATTATTTTATATTTATATAAAATTTTGATGCGTTAATAATTCATATTATATTAATTTTAAAAATATATTTATGTCATTTTATTTTTTAATTATTTTATAATGTCAAATTCAGGCTTTTTAATACTAATATAGATTTTTTTTATTCCCTAATATGTGCCACTTTTAATTTAATTTCAAAAGTGTATCTTTTTTTTTTAATTTCGCATTGAGAACTCGCTGGTTGAAGTAGCGAGAAAGCAAATACGATGGAAACTTGCCAACTGAGTTGGCATACGAACTCGCTTTAAGAAAAAATTATAAACAAGTAAATTAACAAATAGTTATTAAATAAAAATGAAAGCCAAAAAAATAATTTCAAAAGAAAGAAATAATATTTATTAATATTATTAATAAAGAGATTGAAATTATCTATCTACCCTTTTTTATCTGCTAATCGACTATCCCCTATATATATTTTTACATAAATTATGTATAAATATAAATTATCTATCGTGTAAGAAGGAATTTGATTTATATCTATACTAAATTTAATATACTCATACAACATACCTAACACTCATAATAACTTTAAATTATTAGCATATATCATTACTATCATATTAAAAATTAAAAATCTATAATATTTATTTAAATATAAATCTAAAATTCTATCATTTATCTTATTATTATAAAAAAATATGTTGAGAACACACTTTCTGACATGACAGATAATATTTGACTAATGACTACTAAATTTTTTAAACTCGAGAGATGTGATAGATGAATGAGAAATCGGATTCTTTCTGATACGATAGATAATTTATATATTTATACATTATTTATGTAAATATATATATATATATATGGGGGAGAGTTGATTAGCAGACCAAAGAGAGATAGATAGATAATTTCAATCTACTTACTAATAATTTTAATAAATATCATTTTTATTTGAAATTATTTTTTTTACTTTTACTTTCATTTGATAACTATTTGTTAATTTTACTTTTTTGAATTTTTTCATAGATGGCAAGCTCATATTATGTACATAACTTGCCATCTCTACAATTGTTCTCTCTTCGGTTGAGAACTCGTCATATAGTATAATGAGTTTTCAACAAATTATCTCGCCTTCCCTCATAGCGAGTTCTCATTATAAAAAAAAAAATACATTTCAAGAATTAATTTAGAAATGACAGTAAACCGAGAAATTAAAAAAATTTACAATATTTCTATAAAATGCCTGTCAAATTCATGTGATTATATTTAAAATTATATTAATGCACAATATATATATATATATAAATATGTTGAAAGACACTTCATTGAAATGTAACTTTCACTTACACATGAAATCTCATAGTAAAATAATAATAAAAGCATTAACCTGGTATCAATTTTCTTTTAAGTTTTTGTTTTTATTTAATTGTTTTAAATTGGAACCTTCACAAGTTTCACCCATTGAATTCCACCTAATCTTGCTTATTATATTGGTTCTCTTCTTCACTTAATCATTTGTCTATCATAGATTTCAAGTCAAATATAAACCTTTAAAAAATATATTTTTTTTTAAATTAATATGTTAAGTTTAATTAATAATTAAAAAAGCTATTTTTTCCAAAGAGTATTATCAACGTGAATCCCCCACCAACCATTCCAAGATTAGTTGCCCCAGTACTGCCGGCAAAGTTCGCATGCCATTATTATTAATTTTAAAGACCTCAGGTGGAGGAGGAAACTGTTGGCAGCTTGCAATGGAAGATTTATTCCACGTTGAATAGAAAAGTCAAAAATAAATAATTTATAATATGTTATTTTTATTAGTTTAGGTAATTAATTAAAATTTTTAATTTAAATTATTATTAAACTCATTTACTATGTCAGTAATTGGGAATGTTCATTCGGTTGATTTGATTATTAGCATTAGCTGATTTAATCGAATTTCTCAGACCTTTAACTATTAACCAAATCAATTTACTTGTGTGAGTAACTAATCGAACCAAAATATTTTCGGTTAATTTAGTCAGTTTTTGATTAACCGAAATAATTTGACTGTTTTTCCTTTTCTCCACCAAAATCTAAACCTTTGTCCATCCAAAATGTAAAAGCACAGCATAATAAGAAAGCATTACATTGTCTCATAATGACACAGAAAGGTGTTGGGTCAAGAACTCGAGATTTTGACTGTTGGTGTCTGCGTCGAAATGGGGTGGAGAGGAGAGAAATGAGAGAGGCTAAGAGTGAGAGTGAGATGGAGAGTTGGAGAGTTGGAGAGAGGAGAGAGGAGAGAGGAGAGACTGCGACTGAGATGAAGAGAGAGGAGAGGATGAGGGTTCTCAAAGTACACAACATCCAAAAGAGATTGTAAAGATATATCACTTGACTAAAAAGTTATTGTAAGAACACTACCTAATGGACAAATTATTTGGAAGCGAACTTTATATTGCCTATAACAAGAATGTTTTAGCTCTGTCATTTTCACAATTTCACTTAAAAATTTATAATTTTTTTTTATCTTATAAATATCATATACCTTAAAAGAATATTTTTCACACTTCAAAATCCATCCTATTCGTCGAGTTGCCTGCCTTTTGAAAACCAAAACCTCCGATCTCTAGAGCAGACTTCTTCCACCAGATCGCCAATGGAGCCTTCTTTACTAGCACCTTAGGTAAGCCGGTCGCCTACAATTATTATCATGAAAACATTGGTTCCGATTACTCCAACTCAACCATAGCGCATTAAGAAAAACACCCTAAATACTGTTTGTTTGGCTTTAATCACAAACGTCAACCAAAAATCCGTAAAAGACGACCGTACCTACGAAGAATGCAGCAACCATATTCTACAGTCATGAGCACAGACTATATGACTACGCGCCCACATGAAAAAAAAAAATAGATGATAAAAACTATTCATGCTCCACACTGCACACACTTCAACCACTCTCTTCAAGTTGAGAGACCGTTGATTTGCCTTCAAAATACCTTAGGGTAAACTCTAGCTGACCATATTAATCTCCAAACAGGTGAACGAAGCTCCACTGATTCATCCTCCCTAGTACCCAATTCCTTGCCATAAAATAGGCAGAATTGACTGAAAAAAATCCCTTAGTTTATAGAGTCGCTCCAGATGAATCGGTCCTTTTTGCACCACCTTTCTTTCACAATAACAAATGAAGGACTATTTGTGCATCTTCAGTTAGAAACATCTCCTCGAACCATATTCTATTGTCATGATCGATTGGATACGCGACCTTCGTCAGCTTCCCTCCCTGCCCGTACTTTAATAAGATGGGGGTTTATTCGTGCACCTATGAATAAAAACACCAATGCTTATCAGTCCCATATCCCTACCCTCCATCTTCCATCTTCAATCTTCAACCAAAATGTCTCAACAAAAAAATTTTTTGATGAAACTATGAAAGGAAGCTACTATTTTTTTCTTTAATTTTCTAAGAAAACGAAAATGGAAAAGAACACGGTTCTTGAAACCAAACAGAATATACTTTTCAGACGCAATATATATTAAAACAAAAGAGTGAAATTTTGTTTTTTTTTTCTTTTTTTCAGATGCAATATTTAATAGAATAAACGAATGTTTCCAAGCCCAGTTAATCAATTATTGACACCCCACAATTCCTTGTTTGGATCAAGCATCGATCCTTTCCCATTTCATATCGAATTACCAAGAATCCCACACTAGATCTTATCGTCATTTTGTCGTCAAAGAGGAGCTGTTTCAATAAGTTAATTCGTTTGTCAAAATAAATATAAAACGGTCTTGAGTTTAATATCTAGTTGGCACTATATAAAACGTAATTAATGAAACTGCATCTACGTTGAAAAGTGTTTGTAAATTAGACTGAATTAGAATCTATTAACAAAGAAAATAATTTATTTATTCTTAAATTTTTTGTTAAAAAAGCAAATTTATTAATAATTAATGTACTTAAAACTGCACCATTAATTTCTTTACATTTATTGCTCAACAGTGTCCGAATAAATACAATGGCATACTTTGTAAATAAATTAAGTGTGAAAAATTATCTTATAACTGTATAATATAGCAAACTACACTCTACTTATTAATATTCGATACAATTTTAATCATTATCAATAAATTTAATTTTAATTTAATTTTATTAATTTATAAATAAATTTTATAAATATAAATAATATTAAAAAATATATTAAAAAATTAAATAAAAAAATAATGAATGAAAATTTAATCCCAAAGTACATGCTTAATGCTGACATAAATAAATTATTTAGCACGTAAGCAAATAAAATTAAGTATATTTTAAATGAAAAATTGATTAAGAAAAGCCTTGAGTTAATCGAGTCAGCTCAGCAAAACTCATTTCCTCGCTTAGGAATTGGCTCAATGGTTCTTTCCGTACTTTTGTGAAGCGCTTGACTGTCAAGTAGTTTTCTATTTTTTTTTTCCTTCAAAAATTGGTTTAACTAATATCTTGAAATTTTTATTAATTTTTTTTTGGATAATTTGGTTTTGATTTTAACTTTTTAATTGCGAAAGGTTGACTCTGATTTATGAATTTTAATTGAAAAAGGTCAGAACAGCTGTGGTGACTCGAGATGATGGGAGATTAGCGGTGGAAAAGCTTGAAGCTTTACATGAACAGGTAAATATAGAACGAAAAGAAGGGCACAATGGAAAAGTTTGTATTTCTTACGTCCCATTGTTGCAATATCTCTCTAGTAAAAGATGCTGCGGCTAACTTTTCAGATAATTTATAACTTTTAATGATATTTATTAAAGTCCGCTGATAAACCTGCAACTTCCTCATATAATTTGTCTTCCTCTCTCAATTCTTATATTAATTACTAATTAACAAATTCATTTTGACGTAATAGTATTTATTTTATATTATATATTTCCTTGATTTTGTTAAAAGTTATTCAATCTTCTTCGCTCTCTTTCACACTCTCAATGCCTCGCAAGTCACACCCAACATTTTCTTTTACACGCATTTGCATACATAATATATATTTATATATTTATTGTTACACTATTTTCTTCATTCGTTAATTTAATCAATAGCTTTATTTATTGAATTAATATTTATGCATCTAAACAAGAGGATTATTCGTTTGTTGCCATAAATGCAATTTACAAAATCGTCATTTAAGAAATGCTTATATGGATGCTTACCTGAGCAATTTATCTTCTTGATAATGAGATAATATTCAAGTTATATTATTTACCGAGCAGTTTCATTTAATAAACTGTTTCAAATTTAAATTAAAAAAATCTACTGGAAAAAATAACATTATTTTTTAATTAAAATTGCTCTATCGATTTAAGTTTTAAATGTTTTAATGGATGATTGCTCTTGCATTTGTTCGAACAAAATTCCATATTATCTAACAACTTTCTTTTCAAGGGTAGGGAGCATAAGGTATCACCTACCAACAAAAGATTTGGACTTAGATTTAATGAGCAACTAATCTTCTGGGAAATTTTGCAATATAGAACATTTAGCTTCGCAATATAAAATTTTTTTTTGTAATGATATAGTGGAATGTTATATCGAATGACTTGCTTTTACTTTTTATAAATTTATAATTTTTTAAGTAAGATATATAATACGTTGATATTAATTCTAATTTTAATTTTTCAGTTTTGCTAATTATATTATATTGTAATTCATGATTGCGTCCATTTGTCTCTTTTTATTTGGTATTATTATTATTATTATTATTATTATTATTAT
>JBBYHO010000001.1:5674537-5689072 GCA_038382025.1 Adansonia gregorii | reverse complement strand
ATTATCATATATAAATTCTATCACAGAATTTTAAAATTTTATTATTAGCATATGAAATCATTTTTCTACAATTATAGCAATAAATTTGTCTATGTGTATGTTTGGGAAAATCTTTAAAATATATTTATTTTTGATATAATGATTATGTAATATATACTTCTCAGTGTATATGATATCATTTTATTAAAAATTTTTTAAAAAATAAATACATATAATATAAATATAATGTATATATCTATGCATTTACTATGCATAAATATAAATTCTATAAGTTTTGCAATAAATCAATAACTCAAAAATTTTATTATCTGATTTTAAATTTTTAAAATATCTTTAAATATTTTTATATATTATTCAAATATATTTTAAAGAAATATATGATTTTTTTTTCTAAAATTAATAGCGCAAGTGATAGCAGAATAAGTAAAATAAAAAAGGAGTTGGCACCGTCACATGCTTCCGAGTTGACTGATAGTTTCTGTTAACAAAAAAAAAAAAACAATAAGAAAATATCTTAACAAACAGTCGCCCTTTCTTGCTTGGGTCTTCTTATCATTTATTATAATCATATTCCTCTGCTTATCTTATTTATATAAAAAATATCAATTTAAAATATTATATATTTATATAAATTTTATTAAATTAATAATTTATATTATATAAAATTTAAAATATTTATATATTTAAATTATATTTATATAATTTTTTATGTTATAATTTATATTATATTTTAATTTTTTATTCCATTCGTACCACAATGTAATCATCCAGTCCAGTGTAGAAAGTTCCCGTACAAGAGGTGATTGTTAATGGCTTTTTTTTTTTTTAGAAAAAAAAAGGAAAAACCAAATTAATATCGGCATCAACTCAGGTTCCAGTTCAGATCAGACCACATTCCAATCATTGGCGCTCAATTGCTAATCAGATTCCTTAGACCTTTCGAACTTTATATATAGACATATATATATATATTTGATATTTATAGAGCAATAAATTTTTGTAAGAATTAATTTATATGTTTGATTTGATAAGATTGGATCGAATTTGAATTTATAACTTGCAGATTACGGTAATTTTTTTTCTTATTATCAAATTTCTTATACTTGAAGAAAAGAACAATTCTAAAAAGAACCCTATTAGGAAAAGTATGGGTTGATTCACCTTGAGGGAGAAGCATACAGTACAATGATTAACACCATCCCAAAGTTTAAAAATTAAATGATAATTTAAAGTGCATTAACCATACAAATTACTCATTTAACAATGCATTAATTATCTTGTTTTCAGTTGAATATTATATCATTTCAGTTCAATTATTCATTTTTAAATCGAATTAAACATCTGTTCCCAACTTAACACAACATCCCTTTGACTCAATTACTCATTTTAAATCAAATAAATACATTTTTATGACAGATTATTAATGAAATTATTTTTTTTACTGATAATTTGGATAATTATTATTAAAAATAAAAATTATTTACAATTACAATTTAAAAATATAGTGAATACTTATGCTACTTTCGTCAGTTCAAAAAATTCTCTTCTTTTATATCAGATATATATTACACATATAAATTATAGATAGATAAGAGTTTCGGCTTCATTATTATATATATATATATATATTAAAATAAGATTAAATTTTAAAGTGCTTTTAAAGTTAAAAAAAATTGAAATTGGGTAAAATGTTGTGTTGAAAAATAAATTTGCAAAGTAATTAATAAGTTTTTTTAAATGAGAATAAATAAAAAAATTCGAATGCGTTTTAAAGAGAATTCAAATGATAAATTTAAAATGTAATTTGTCACAAAAGTGACCTAGATGGGCATCCGAATGACCAGCAAAATATTGTTCTCTATATGAGTTTTAGTTAGGAAATTTGAGTGTGTATTAACGTTCATTTCATACAATTTTACATATTATTCTTGAATAATCATTGTTCTTGCTCTTTCATTCTATTTTTTGTTCAAGATGTGCTAAAAAATAATCGAAATTCATTTTAAATTATTTTCTTAAAAAAAAAAATTCTTGAAAGGGTTTTCTTCAAATTTCTTTACTTGATTGTATTAATCCAAACACTTTTATATAATAAACTTGTTTGTGACCCATGCAATGTATGAGTTAGTTTTGTTTATTTAATTATGTAATATGTGTTCTAATTTATACTCATGTGTTATAATTTTATCTTTAAATTGTTAATTTATTATATAAATATATATATCTATAAAAAAATATTAAAATTATGAATTTATTAAAATTTTAACTTTGAGTTTGAGAATCTTGGCGATGATTTGTTTATTGCATGAAAAAATTATTTTATGAAACTAATTTTAGAATTTATATTAAAAAAAAATTATCTATTATCTCAAGTTTTATTCATAATTTTTTATAATAAACTATTTGATAAATTTTATATTTTGGTAAAGGCTACCATGCAAAAATTTTATTGATTTAATAATAAAGATTTAGATAATTAATTATATTGAAAAAATTATTTTATTTTAGGAGATGATTATTTTTGTTAAATTTTCTTTATTATTTATTTAATTAATTAGAGCATATATTTATAAGAGAAAATAATTTTTTAAAAAATACAAAAATGTAGATATATATATATATAATATAACAGTTTTAATTATAATCAATGGTTTAACAGTCATACATAAACATTCAAGCATTTAGCTAGTTGATTAGAGCATGTTTTTCTTTTGTTAAGGCTCTATTTAGATGGATGACGTAGAGGTGAGATTAAATATTGTAGTGATAAGATTAAAATTAATAGTAGGATGTATGTTTAGATTTAATCGCTGTAATATGGTGAGAAGAAAATAAAAAATAATCATTTAATAAGTTTAGATTGAAATGTGTATATATAATAAAAATTTTAGTTTGCTTGATATTTATGAAATTAATAAATAATTTTAATAAATAATTAAAATTTATTAAAATTATATTTACGTAAAATAATAATTTTATCAATAAATGATTAAAAATTAATAATATATTTATTTTTTATTGTTCATGTAACTATTCATTTTTAATTAACTTATTTTTATTATATAATAATAAATTTTATATATTTATTATGTTATTTTGTAGAATAAAATATATTTATCTTATAACTATTATATTATAATAAATTTTATATATTTATTATTTAATTTTAAAAGGAATTAAAGTTTGCGGCACAATTGAATTACTCCACCGTGCTGCACCTATTGTGTTCCAAACACCAACGATCTCAGATAAAAGGCTATATTCCCTTAATATGCCATCTCTCCGCAGGCAAAAGTAAATACAAATGGACCCTAAATGCGTTGAGTTGAATACTTTTATGGATTGAGCCAAATGTAAGTACAATATTAATATTATTTAAATTTATTTAAGTAATGTTCAACTTAAAATATGAAATTTAAATTTTATTAAAATTTATTTAAGCTTGATAATCTTATTTTTTAATTAATTTATTTTTAAATATATAATTTGTAGTAATATAATATTTCTTTTATTTCAAAGCATAAACTTATTTTTTAAGACTTATACTATAATATGACATATATTTTTTATATGATAAAAATTATTTAATATACAAAAATATAAAATTAATATATATTATATAATTATAAAATAGATAGAGCTTAGACTTTGAAAGTTAGATCACTTCAAATTTAAAATTTTAATTAATATAATTTTAAATTATACTTATTTACATATCAAATATATAAATTATTAACTTAAATATATATAAAAAATATTAATAAAATATATATTGTGTACTAAATCTTTTGTGAGCCAGGTTAGACTAAGTTCAAGTAAAATATTAATGCATTTTGTGTGAGCTCGGGCCTAACTTGAGATGTAAACAATATTTTCTGATCAAACCTAGTTCGAATTATCAAAGTTATACTCAAACCCGACTTGGCTCATCCAAATTAAATATCTTGTTAAATTTGAAGCTTGGCGATGAAATATTGAAATCTTTTCTACCACCGAATTTGCTTTGAATAAATGTAGGGTGCTTGCTTAGTGGAGCTGAACAAAATTCCAAAGTCAGATGGGATTATTAGGGTTTGGTTTATCAGCAAAAACACATGCAAGGATGTGGCTTTGTCAAGCTTTTTGATTGCTTTATCAAGATCCAAATATTAATTTTTTTTCGAAAGACAAAAAAAAAACCTTTTGATTTTGGATTTGGTCGTGCTTTCCAGATGTTGAAGCTCCAAGACATCAGGAGGAATTGCGGTTGAGGTTGAGGAGATGATGCATTTCGAATGGGTATAGGGCTTTTGACAGATGACGCACAGCCTAGTGTTTTGAGGTTAAGGAGGGAAACAGGTATCTGGCAGTAGGGAAGTCGGATCTTTAGGTAATCTACAAATGTAATTTCAAAATATAAATATATTATAAATATAATTATTAAATTATTTGAATAAAACTACGGTTAAAAATATTTTATTTAAAATTTAATTTATTTTTAAAAATAAACTATTAATCTTATCTAAATCTATTTTTAATTTTAATATTTTTATTTAAATTCTTTTAAATATTACAAACTATTAAATTTCACCAAATAATCTAACTTTTAAATGAATTTGCTGTATACCCCGCTTGGCTACTTCATATATATATATATATATAGGTTAAAAATAATATTACTTTTTTCAGGTGACAAACTCTACGATGATGTGTCATATTTAAGCGAGGCAAACGTTACGTGGTCAGCGACCAACTCGTTCAAAAAATCCCACCTCAATTCCCGCACTTTTCCCTGTCAACTAAAAACCTCCAAAGGACTCTCTTCTTTTTGCCAAACACAGATACACACACACAGTCACACACAAATGGCTAATCTCGTAGAAACATATGCCTGCGCCCCTTCCACGGAACGAGGCCAGGGAATTCTGATCTCAGGCGATCCCAAATCCAACTCCATCCTTTATTGCAACGGGAGGTCGGTTTTCATTCGATACCTTGATCGCCCCCGCGACGTTGCCGTTTATGGCGATCACAGCTATCCTGTCACAGTCGCTCGTTACTCCCCCAACGGCGAGTGGATCGCCTCTGCCGACGTGTCTGGAGTCGTGCGAATCTGGGGGACTCATAACGACTTCGTTTTGAAGAATGAGTTCAAGGTCCTTTCGGGTCGGATAGATGATCTGCAGTGGTCCCCTGACGGGCTAAGGATCGTTGCCTGTGGTGATGGCAAAGGGAAGTCCTTTGTTCGCGCTTTTATGTCAGTAGTCCTTATTCTTTTCCTTTTCTTTATCTTTTTTTTCTTTTGGGTACAAGCTCTGTTTCATAATCAGAAACCAAATATTACTATTGTTTGAACAAAATTAAGTGAATATAGAATAGTGAGCTTTTGATTAGATTTCTTGTGATGGTGAATTTGAAGGTGGGATTCGGGATCAACAGTGGGGGAATTCGATGGGCACTCGAAGAGGGTGCTAAGCTGTCATTTTAAACCGACAAGGCCGTTTCGAATTGCAAGTTGTGGAGAGGATTTCTTGGTGAATTTTTATGAAGGTCCACCCTTTAAGTTCAAGTTATCTCACAGGTAGGTAATACTGTTTTCAATTGATTTTGATCGTTTATTAGGTAAGGTTACATCTAATTGATATTTTCACTATTCGTTTTTTAAATAAAAAAGTAAGAAATTAAAAAAAAATGAGAGAAATAATTAAAAAAACAAAAAAAATAAAAGCACCAATCAGATAGACCCTAAAAGTTTCAGGTATGGATGCCTTTGGTTTTAGACTTTTAGTGACGAAAAGATTTTTATTTGACTGACATTGATGGTTTGTTCTTGCTCTGCAGTGATTTTGTTATAAAAAAATTGATGGATAGTTTTGTCAAGTTCAACATTTGAGATTAATTCAATATTACTCTTAAAAAGTAGATGCCAAGTTCAACATGTGCTGCGTAGGTCCTTGTATTCTATTCAAGATCCAATCCTCAAGAAGCTCAGAAAATTCTGTTTCACATACAGTTTTTGTCCACGTTCTACATTGTATTTTTTCTTCTTGCATAGGTATCACTCCACTAAATCACATATTCTCCACAAGTGGGGTGGGAGATGATAATTTATTAAGGAAGCTTTTGGTGTGAAATTCTATGGATAATAAGTTTACAAACCAAAGAAGACATATACTTACACCTGTTTTTTGAACACTGTTGCTTGAAAGTTAAGAATTCATCCACAGTTAGAATGCGATTATTTGATAAATCCCATCTCTACAAGCGGAGAGATTGGAGAGGATGTGTTGTTTTTCTATTTGTTTCTCAAAATAAGTATTATCATGTGCTTATATAAACTATGGCCGACTGGCCATGGTGATTCAAATATATAAAATTAAAACTTTCAATGCAAGTCAATTTATAATGCAAACAAAGAAGCATTTTCTGTACCTTAATTAATCAGATAGATGCAAAATATTTGTTACATCTATTTAACGCTTATATTAAGAATAATCTTCTACTCATTCTCAAGAACTGTCTAAACTGAAAAGTGTGCACTAGAGAATGAACTCTTTAAAGGAAAGCTAGAATTTCATTTAGAATATAGTCTTCAAGTGGTTCTTAAGATCTATGTTAGTTTTAGGGTTGTTCAAGGTTTTTTTTATGATCTGCAGGGAGCATTCAAATTTCGTCAACTGCATTAGATTTTCCCCAGATGGTAGCAAACTAATTAGCGTAAGCTCAGATAAGAAGGGTATAATATATGATGCGAAGACTGGTGAAACAATGGGAGAGTTGTCAAGTGAAGATGGTCATACAGGTAGCATTTATGCAGTTAGCTGGAGTGGTGATAGTAAACATGTAAGTGCCTCGCTGAGTATTGATCTAGTTGCTTTAATTAAGGTCATTGCTCTATCTAAATAAATAAAGTCCATTGCTTCATTGAAAGAGCAATACTCAAAGCAACTGTGCTTCTGATCATTACTGTTGCTTTTGTGGAACTTGTTTACAGCCCAATTGCAAGTTAACAGCTTTTGAATTTGCTTATTACCAAATTGGTTTGGTTTCATTATTCAAATGTGCATTCATGTTTTATACCATTGCAATTTTGTAGGCATATTTACATGCAATTCAGAGATGTTGAAAAGCTGGGGATGGTGGAGGAAAACATTATTTTTTTTAGATTGTACCATCTTATGCATTCAGGAGTTTTGAGGCTTAAGATTTCTTAGGTCCCATTTGATAGGCGTTTTTTCTATTTAATTGTGCTTCTGGAAGCAAAAAGAAAGCAAATAAACTTTTTGAAGATTATCATCAAAATATGTAATGCTTTAGATAACAAAATTCATGATTCTATTTCTAAATATTTCATTATATTATAATTAGTGTTAAATTTTAGTTATTTGTTCATTATAAATTACTTATAATATTGTTTTTTTTTTACTTTTTGCTTTTGCTTTGTAGCAATTCTAAAAAGAGCATATAGAAAAAGGCAATTAGTAAAAAAATCAACCAAATGGAATCTTAATTTTCTGCTGTAAGTTGAAAAGAGTTTCACAGCTCTTATCTTTTTTCCGGATGCATAAGATGTTTGGCATCAGAAATTTTTCCCTCTTTGTTTTCTTTCTCTGTTAGGCATCAGAAAGTGTTTTGATTTTCTATTTTCTTAGTTTCACCAGATTTAGTTTCTTCTTTGGCATCTTTTATGTACTTCTTTTTACTTACTTTAAGAGAAAAAAAAAAAAAAAGAAAGAGGAAAGAAACCCAGTGTGTGCAAGTGCCAGGTCAAATTACTTTCAAGAGTCATTTTTGTGTAAACAGGAAACTTGGCAGTCTCCTTTATGTCCATCTTCCTGTAAGTTCTCAATTAAGTTTGATTTATTTAGCGAACAAGGTTGTCAGTTACAGTCCTGAATTTCCCTGTTCTATTTTTAAATTTTAACACTAACGGCGTGAGAGATTTATAAGGTTTGAGTTTTCATCACAAGTCACATGTTTCCCTCGATAAGCATGTTGACGAATAACAAAAGTTTTTCTGTAACTTTCTTCACTTTTACCACATCCAATCTCTTAATTGCAATTCTATGTTTCCCACTTATCTCTCTATTATTTTATTGATGAAATTAGGTACTAACTGTTTCTGCTGACAAGACTGCCAAGATATGGGAGATTTTTGAGGATGGAACTGGCAAAGTGAAGAAGACGTTGAAATGCCCTGGATCTGGTGGAGTGGAGGACATGCTCGTTGGATGTCTGTGGCAGAATGATCATCTCATTACAGTTTCCCTTTGTGGCACAATTAACTTATACTCTGCTAGTGATCCTGATAAACAACCATTATCTTTGTCCGGACATATGAAGAACGTAAATACATTAACTGTACTCGAAGGCAACCAAAAGATGATTCTGTCTAGCAGCTTTGATGGATCTATCCTCAGATGGATTCCAGGGATTGGATGCATTGGCAAATTACAGAGGAAAGATTTTTCTAAAATTAAATGTTTGGTTGCTGTAAAAGAAGAGATTATGACATCTGGATATGACAACAAGGTAAACTCATGCCACAGAACACACTGCATTTTATTAACAAAGTATGCATTAATAATCTCTGTTGTTCAACCTCATCCAACAATAAACAGAGGAAAATGCCAAAACAAAAAACTTTATTCTTCAAATGAAATTCAGTTGTTAAGGACTTCCAAAATAGCTTTTAAATGAAATTTATTTTACCTGTTTAAAATAAATATGTTTGCATTCGTTGCTGTAGGATTATGTTATTTAAGATCTTGCAGGGGAAAAGGTGGTCCTATGGCATCAGATCAATTTTAGTTTAGTTCATGTTTTGTTATCCATAAAAAGTGTGGTTAAATACATGTCACCTCACATGAACCGACGGTTGCATTTCAAATGAATGCCTCGAATGGTATAACTCAAACATTTGACAAGCTTTATTTGAGCAGCTTGTTGCAGCAAAGATATATGATTTTATTGCAACCTAAACTGGCACTGCAAAGACTTTGATAACATAAACGAACAGAAGGATGAAACTTTTGGCTGACTCTTGAAAATTGCATTTATGGCTAGCACTTCAGTGTTTTCTGAAGCATTTGCTGAGACTGTGCTGTATATCAACTACAACTTTAAACTTTATTGAAGAGTCGTTGATTGTGTTTGATAATAATGAAAATGGTTATTTTTTTCTTAGCAATACAAAGCCCCTATCCTTAAAGAAACAGCAGATATTTATCTTCTGTAGCAGTATGAAGAATTTTGAGGTATTTTTTTCATCATTGATGGTTATAATCTTGATGAATGTTTAAAGTGCTCTATCCATACATGGGTCATGGGTAATCTTATTTTATCATTCAACATTGGTTCCATCTCTAATTAGATAAGAGTTTTCATGGATTTATACTAAACGTGAACACTCTATAGCTTGAATACTAGTTTTCTTTTCTGTTGACTATTCCTCAGTTAATTTCAGGTATGGAAAATTCCTGTAAATGAGGATAAATGTGGGGTTGCAGAACATCTAGACGTTGGCAGTCAGCCAAAGGACTTGAGCCAGGCCATTAATTCCCCAGATCTGGCTTTAGTTTCAACTGATTCTGGGGTTGTATTGCTTAAGGGTTTGCAAGTACTATCAAACATTGACCTTGGATTTACGGTGACAGCTTCTGTTATTGCATCTGATGGAAGTGAGGTTATTGTGGGGGGGCAGGATGGTAAGTTGCATATATATTCTGTCTCAGGCGATTCTCTTACAGAAGAAGCAACCCTTGAGAAGCATAGAGGTGCAATTAGCGTAATACGGTATTCACCAGATTTTTCCATGTTTGCTTCTGCCGATCTAAATCGTGAGGCAGTTGTTTGGGATCGTGACTCCAAAGAGGTAGGTTGAACTTCAAATTAGTTTTAAGAAGTCCTAGCCTTGCATTAAAACTTGGAACTTGATCCATCCCATTTTTGAGATGTAAGGCCTGGGGGGTGACGACCGTTTGTCATTCCTTATTGGACACTCTAATCGCTTAAAATTTCCTAAGTATTGAAAGTAAATTGGGGAATACATATTTAATTAAGAGAGATGCTTCCTCCTTAAAATGAGTGGATGCTTCAAATGACAGCTTCTCCCCCCCCCCCCCACAAAAATGTCCTAGATTATTGTCGGATGCTGATGCATCAATCTTATTAATTTGGGGATATTGCTCCTGGAGAATCAGCCTTTTTCTTTTGTGTTTATCCTCAAGTTTCTCAGTTACAGTTGCTACCCCGAAAGCCTGTTTGGCATGGCAGCCATGGCTAGAATCCTGTGCCTGCTGAGACTCTTTTCGGAGTGATTGTGGAATCATAATTGTCATTTTGGGGCTTATCTGATCATTTCTTCAGTTATCCAGTTGTTTATATTTGAATTTGGCATCAATTGCTAGGTAGAAACCTGTTTTATTAACTCCAAGTGCTGGCATTAAGCATCTTGCCATGCAAGGATGTGGACCAAAAGCTCTCAGCTTTCTAAAGTTGCATTTTCTTATAGTGATTAATAAGATATTATAAAACTAGAAAGCTTATTTTAATTTTTTTATGATATCTTGAACATCATCATGCACATTTTTATAGGTACTCTTCTAGTTTATCTTCTCCGTTATGGCTTACTTTAAATCAAGAAACAGATAAAAATAACGTCTGTTGCCAAGAACAATCCACAGAATTTCTGATTATCTTGAACAACAGGATATCAGTGTTTTTAGCAACTAACTGGATGTGTTAACTATATTTTGCTAGAGCTAAAATATAGTTTTGCTAATCATCTTGCAGGTGAAGCTGAATAACATGTTGTTCCACACAGCTCGTATCAATTGCCTTGCTTGGTCTCCTGATAGCACTATGGTGGCTACGGGATCACTAGATACTTGTGTAATCATATATGAAATTGGGAAACCTGCTTCGAGCCGCATAACTATAAAGAATGCTCATCCTGGTGGAGTTTATGGTTTGGTTTTTATTGATGACGGCAGTGTGGTTAGTTCTGGGGAGGATGCCTGCATCCGTGTTTGGAAGATAGCGCAGCAATAACACAAGTAGTGCATAAGACATGAATAATGCAGGTTAGAACGTTAAAGGTGGTGGATGCACATTCCTTTGCTTTCTTACTTTGGGATATTTGTTAAAATACGGTATGATGCAGTTCCTATGTATTGGAACAAGTTGAGTTAGTTGCATTTTACAGTTTACAAATAATACATTTGGAAAGAGGTTTTTATCTTGTTTTAATTCAAGCATGACACTGAGAAAATTAGGAAGGAAGAGGAATGATTTTGCGCGCATATGCAGCAAAAGGAAGTGAGGAGGCATTCTTTTTGTAGGCTTCAATTAGGGACCCTTATTCTGGGTCTGAATTATAAAATTTTGGAAATCCAACTAGTTTGAAAAGAAAAGCATGCAATCCTTCATTTTCAAGTCCAGACTCTAGATATAAGAGAAAATGTAAATCAATTCATACTGCTGAGGACTTCATCAGTCGGTTTCATCATGTAAAGAGGGAGCATAGAGAGCAATAGTAGTTCTTAGTTGTATTACAACAAGGATTTTGCCAACAAGTGCTCTAACATTGCTCTATATATAGTAATATCTTCACCCAATGCATTGGTTATAATTAATGAAGTTATTAATTACTGCCTTTAATACAATATTATTACCATAAATAGTATATTAGCTGACCTTAAAAAGTACCCAAAGGGCATTCGTCAACAAAACCCTTACAACAATTCATTCATCATTCATTACTTTTTCATTAGGAAATGCTTATGGCAACTTCGAACTGTTTGGGGCCATATCTTGTCAGATCAGAATTATGTTAAAAACTTTAGTTTCCTGCTCTTTCTGCATCTTTCATCCCTGTGATCATCTATTTACTTCGGGGAAACAAACTTTGCTTATCTTTGGTGTCATGAAAAATGCTGATATGCTTTCATTTTTCTTTATTTATTTTGCTTTAGTTGGTATTTACGGTCCAAGCCACTGAATCTCAAGGGAGAAATGCTACTTGGGACTGCATTGATCCAAATTCCCAGCCAGTTAGCTGCTCTGGAGAGTAGACTATTTGGAGCACCACGAGGGCATGGCAATGTTTTATTATGAAATAAAGGAGGCAGAATTTGAAAGTAGGAGTGATATATTGATCTTTGATGTTCTACTGTTTCTTAAAAGGGAAAAAAAAAATTCATTTGGAATCTTTATTTCATTTTGGTTTCTTTCACGTGGAATTGGTTACCCTTTATGACAATTCTGTTTATCTGTAGTATAACATTATAAAAATAATGAGTTCTTTGCTCAATTTCATATAATCGCAGTTTGGTTGAATTTTTATTGCTACTTGCCTTTTATAATATTATTTAGTTATAACTTTTGTTCTTGGTTCATCCTCATACCATATCCAAGAAGATCTTAATAGGGGTTAAATTTGATTTCTCAGGACATAATTGGAACCCTCTTACACACAAGCAACTATATTGGGTCTACTGGCCATTAAATAAAGAAGTGAGCTAATTATATCTCTACTTAAACTTTGCTTCATCCCGGTCGGGTTTTGCTGGACTCATTGGTGTTCCAATAACCTTTGCTTCCCTTATACCAAACTTCTTAAGCAATTTTTTTTCTCAATGTACTTAATTTGGTTGATGAAGCTCCCATCCTTACATTGTTTGATTTTTAGACCAAACAATGTTCATTTCGAATTCGCCCTCCATTTCTTAGGTAAAATAGTAACCTAAACTTTGTATGATAAGGCAAGGAAGGATCTTGGCTCAGAAAACATAATCACATGGTTTTAATTAGATTTGGATCTGGTGATGAAATATGATTCATAAATCATGATTGCAATAAATTAAATGTTAGGTAGATTTTGCTGTCAAAGATTGCAAGGTTTAACTTTGCTTTGATACTGTGACTAAATTATTGTGTTTCATTTATTGGTAAAAGATATAAGGGATTCATTTGTGTTGGTACAAAATTAAATTAGTTTTATACATTTTTATTCAATATTTAAATTGTAAGCATTGAATTTTAAGTGTATTAAAAAATTTAATTATTTATTTGATAAAAAAAATTTACTGGTGAATATCTATGAAAAAAGATAATATTTTTTATTCATATGATAGAAACATCATATCGATTCGAAACTTTAAGCGTACAATAAGTATAATTAAATTACGTAATTCAATTATTAATTTATTAAAATATTAATTAAATAAAAAAGTATAAAAAAATCAAACTAATTTAATTTAATATTAATATAAATAAATCTTGCATCGTATATAAAAGTTAGGGGCTCAGGACCATACTAAATCAGGAATTAAGTGCCTCAAAGTACTAGTGTATCATAAGAATATTCTGGCCATGCTGCTATGCACAATGAATAATGCCCAAATTTGCGGCACATTTTGAATATAGATTATCAATTATTCGCTATGGGCTCAGGTGGTATTTTAGTAAAGCCCAAAAATACCGTCTCAAAATCGGCATTAAAAAGCCCAAAATTTGTAATTACAAATTTACCAAAATATAAACACGTGGCTAAAAAAACCTGTTGAACCTGGAGTTCTCAGCCGCTCCATTTCTTGCCATCGCTCTTGCAGAGTCCCCTATCGAGGAGGCCATGAACAACGAGCTAGTCACTTTTAAACACGCTCGAGACCAGAAACTTGACCTCGTTGATCATAATAACATTGGCCATCAGATTTCGTGACAGTGATGTTTGAAACCCCCTCCAAATAAACATGTGGCTAAAAAAACCTTATTGAACTATTGAGTTCTCAACCAATCCACTTCCTGCCGCCGCTCTTGCATAGTCCCCTACCAAGGAGGCCATGAACAACGAGCCAATTACTTGTAAACTCGTTCGAGATCATAAACTTAACTTCGTTGATCATAATAACATTGGTCATCAAATTTCGTGACAATGATGTTTGAAACCTCCTCCAAATAAGCCTGTAGCACCACCATCTGGTCCCAATTAACCAGACCCCTCTCTGGAATCTTTACAAGCCACAATAAGCCTTAGAAAATGATTGATGGATGCAAGTTCCATTTACCCATAAATGGCTTTTATCATTTCATCACGAGGAACAAAGGTTCAAGGGTAACTCATTTGCCGAAAGACTCGCATATTTGTTATATTGCACTAGCACCCAGTATGCAACGCAGAACAAGAACCAGAGTCCAGACTCTGCCTATTACGCATTAAGAGCCATTTTCAGACCTTATCCCTTCGAACAAAATCACACAGAATTGGCAATCATAAAGTCAAAACGAATGCTAATAAAAATATATTAGTCAGAGAAGGTGATGACTATTTACGTAAGCTATCAATGTGGCAAAGGGCAATTTAGGGTGTTCAAAAGACACAGAAGATGATTGGAAGGAAGAGAGAGAGAGAGATAAGATAAAGGCAAACTGAACCCTTTTCTTCCCTTTGTCAACTTCAAACCTTAGAGGTGGTAGCTATAGGATTTTATCTGTAATTCACATGTCATCCAAATAAAAGAGTGGAACATACATGCTTCTAACATTGCATCCCTT
>JBBYHO010000001.1:5661513-5674437 GCA_038382025.1 Adansonia gregorii | reverse complement strand
AAGTTTTAACAAGCGCTGTATAATGTCCAGGATAGTGGCTTATTTAATCAGACTATATATTCCTAACTCTTTAAGATTATCCAAGAAATCAAGTTGCCTCAGGGTTCATGAGGCGTGGAAAAGGTCAAGGAATGAGCATATCTGAGCAAAAGAACAGGATTTCTAGTTTACACTTTCTAGCCATAAAATCGTCACATTGCTGGCATGCAAGAGAGAGAGACAACTATGGTAGCAATATAACAGGAGATTTTTAATGAATGAACTTGTCTTCCAACATTCAACTTGAAAGATGGGTGGAACGTACAACAGCATGCAAATCCCAGCTCAAGAAGGAGGTCCTCTTACTCATTGTAGACTTCTGGGTGGCTTTACCATCAAATAATAACCCTAAAGCCAAAAACACTAAGCAAAAACTCAAGCGAATTCACCTGTTTCCCCTTCAATGCTCATAGTCTGTGATAAGAGGAACCGCCCAAAAAATAGGCATTCAGACTGAAGAATGAATCTCATCTGATGGTGTTCTTTTTGAACCTTTCATGAAATTTAGATGCAAGGGAAAATGCAATGAGCTTCTGAAATATTCACCTTTTACTTCACACCCCCTTCATGTGCACTGATTAAACTGTGAATTCCAGTCATCAAGAAGGTTTGCCATAGTTTCCTCTAACTTCTTAGCCTGTGGTCCAGGCTTCAAGACATTTATATCACCCCATTGTGAGCAAGGATCCATCCACCAGCTCTGCCGGCCAGTGCACCAAGCCCCTGGGGCAGCACGGTTTTGCCCGCGCTTGAGGATCTTTTCATCAACCATGTCCAACACAGGATCATCTTTCCGAAACTGTCTTGCAAATGCTGCTCCACTCTGAGCCATTTGATCATAATCAGAAATGTTGAGAAAGTTGGGTTCCATCCTTGAAGGACTGTCCCAAATCATATATCTTAAATCACTATTTATCGTAGTGTTCTTGAACTCTGGCGAATTGCAAATGACAGAATGGAAATAGCTTTCTTCAGATAGCATAACATTGTTGAAATACATCAGAAGGGCCCGGGGTAGATTATCCCACCCAAAAAGACAAAATTCCAGAAAGGATCTGCTTAACACAACCCATGGGGACCCTGCAATTCAATACCAGACTGTCAATGAGCATAGCATCTCCAGAGAAAAGAAGTCGCAAATAAAATTTTATTTCATGAACAGTAAATCAATAATATGGATTGTAGACTTTGCCTGTGAATACTTTAAAAGCATCAGGCAAAACTCGTTTCTCTGTAGCACGAAAAATTTGGGTCCTCCTAGCTAGGTAAAGCCCTGGATCAACCACAATAGGCTCGATCCGTTGACCTCTGCATTAAAAACGAACCAATATGATGTAGATTTAATTACAACCGTGCAGCAGAAGGACCTGTATTCTATACATCTCATAGAAAGGGTTTGCTTACTCTTTCCACCCAAGGTTACTGGTATGATCAAGGAAACTGAGGTCCCTCCTAACAGACGAGAACACATGAGACAAATCTGTGATATGAAATAAAACCAAAAAAAAATTAGTATGATTAAGAACAACAGAAGCACAGATGACCAGAGTTGCCTATCTGCAAACCTGTTACTTTGTCCAGACTCCGCACCCAAGCACAATAAAATAAGTAAAGAACATCAGAGCTAATAGCACCTTCAGTGCCACTAATTAATATAGATTCATCAGTTCATATTCATCTCAGCACAGTAACAATGGATAGTAAGCCTATTTTCTTTCATCTAACCTACTAAACTTGTAATACTTAACAACCAACCAATCTTTTAATAATCGGTCATAAGTCAGACAGCAGAAAAAAACCTTGCAGTAAAATATTATCAGTATTACGCCTTTTTTCGTTTCCTTTTGTGAAGATAAATTTAGCTTTCTTAAAATGTTAATTTCTTTTTGCACCCTTAAGCAGGTAATTAAGAAAAACAGATACAATCTATAGCTAGAAAGGTTACTGTAGAAGAAAAGACATAAGTTATTTTCAGCCAGAAAGCAAATTAGATGATTTTCTGCCGCCTCTGCTTGTAATGGAATGAGGAAAATGGCCCACGGGTCTAAACTGCCAAAGTGTATTAGCTTAAGGACCTAACTTCATACATAAAACAACCAATAATTGCAGAACTGATGCACCGACAACAATGTCTGGCCATCTCCAAAACATTGGGAACGCTGGGCCAGCCATACAATAAGCAAACTACTTTGCAACAAATATTTTTAAAAGGCAGAAATTAAGTCCAAAGTTGCTTTCCTTCACTAAACTAAAAGTTTTATCAAAACTCTGCAGATCTAGACCCAAAAAGAAAAGTGTAGCCTTAAACAGCATGAATGATTGATGTAAATCTGCTCAAGACACTAATAAAGAAATATATATATATATATATATTCCAATCATCCTCCATGACATACTTCCTGACCATTCAATCTCTTGATTTGATACCTTCAATGTCATATATGTGTGATTATGCAAAGGTGTACTCGTCTATTAAAGATAACAGCTTCAAGAGAATCTCTGTTTCATGTTTGCTATAAGCTTTCCAATCTAATCTATTCTCAGGACCAGATATGTCTTAGAATAAACTATACTAACATCAGTTCTCCTCTGATTAATAGCTGCATCACCAAAATTGTTGTAAGTTTCATTCCTGCATAGTTGAAACTGCCCAAAATATAGATTACTAGTTATGGCCAACCCATGCTTTCATCCAGAAATCTTTCTCTAGCCAGCAATAAAACAAAACATTTTAAATTAATGTCTTGACGAGAAGTACCAAAAGAATTCTTGGAATCATGATAACTTGGAACTCAAAACTAGTTAGGAGCATGGTCAAAATCGCCAATTTTCCTTGACTAGAATACAACATTCCTGAATCATATCCAATTTTTAGAGTGTACGAAAGATTTTAAGATTGGATATATTGCACCAAATTTTGGCAGATTGCAAAGGAGCAACTCAAAGAAAACTTTCTTTTGAGGTAAATTATTTATACTGATAACGCTGACTTCCCAGCTAACATCCAATACAGAATCTTTAACCAATCCAATTGATCATAAAGAACCCCTTAATCAGAAAATCTCAAGTCTCATTTCTTATTAAACCGCATTTCTACACGGAACCAATGCAAATTCATTCAAATTTCAACTAATTTTCAACGTCAAGAACTTGTATATCCAAAATCAAACTTTTCTCCAAATCAAAACCTCAATTCTCCGAGCTACTCCCAAACGAAAGAAAACAAAATAAATCCAGAAACGAACAAAAAGAAAGAAAAAAAGGAAGGAACCGAAGCTGCTTACCGTCTTGAGTAACCAAGGGATAATCCAAAGCACTCAAAGCAATAAACCAATCCCAGCCACGATCAACCTTCATCAAAACCGCAGCAGCATGCAACGTGGCAGCGATATGTGTAGAACCCATATGAGAAAATCGATCAGGTTTCCCTATAACATCCACATTTTCAAAGCTCCGAATAGCAGGCACTGATTTCAAAGCCAAAGCCAACCTATACCTTTCCTCATCAGAAGCATCAGCTCCAAGTTGCAACAGATATCGATTCCTAGGATGATAGACAGCAAGCAGCAGCCTAAAGATCCGATCCTTATCACCTTTTCCACCAAATAAATAGTACCCAAAAGCAGGTGGAAAGTGAAGGCCATGTTGGACTAGTGAAGGGAAAGGCCTAGGGGAACTGAAAGCTGAGATTGAGTAAAGTAAGAGGAGGAGAGTGGAGAGAAATGTTGTGTAAAAGAGAGTGAAAAGCCACTTCTTTTCAGCTCCCATTACTAAAGTGTTTTAAGCTCTCCAAAAAATTGTAACTTCGTTGGTAAAGTTTATTATTCAAACATTGGGTTTTCAGCATATGCATTTATTGATGATCCAAGAAGGAAATTTTGATGGAATTTGAATTTTGAACAGGTTTCAGGAAATGGGTGTTTGGGACCTTTGATTTCAGTAGACTTAACACCGTTGTTGATGATAAAATCTACATCAGACAGTACAGTTTTTTTTTTTTTTTCTTTTTGGCGCTGAATTCCCTCTCCAATGTCAATGATTAAAGCTTTTTTTTCATTTCGCTGTATATGTGCAAAATGCTCAGTTTCTTTGTTTGCTCGTTTGATGAAACGAAATGTTTGGAGTTGAGCTAATTAGGGTTACGATTGATTTTGATAATTTGATCCAACGAAAGATTTAAAATAAATTTTAAACCCAATTTTACTATGAATTTAAAAAAATACAATAAATTATTTAAAAATTAATTGAATCGAAAAAAAAATTATTAAGCTTTTAAATCTTGATTTTCTGTGTCAGAAATACCATAAATTCAAATTCAATGCAAATTCTACATTGACCATATGGATGATTCATAACTTCCGTCACCCAAATTTTTTTTAAACCAACTTACTTGCACGTGGAATAACGCGCTACGGTTAAAGTAACACCTCGTAATTCACTAGCGCATGATGCCAGAACTTCGGTCAAGTAGAATTCATGTGTACATCACGCGCTGAAGAGCAGATGTAAACAAAGTTTTGCCGTTTAAGAGATTCGGTGGTCTTGTTTTCCACCTGAAAAAAAAAAAAAAAACTAATTAGATGAGCGTTTTTATTTAAAAAAAAGAAAAATCTTGAAGCCTCCTTTCTGCCATATGATAGTGACATTAATCAAATTTAATAGATAAAATTAAAATAAATTCAGGTTTTATATAAACATATAAAGAAGGTATAAATAAGCCGAGCCAAATTAAAGACTACTTGAAGTTCATGCTCGAGTTGCGAAAAAAATTATTTAAACTTAAATCATTTATTTAAATAAGATAAATTTAAAGTTTGAGCTCAAAAAAGTTTAATATAAAAATAGCTTATGAATTATATTTTTTTAATTTTGATATTTTATGAATTTTTATTTTTAGTTTGATATTTACAGTATAATCTTGTTAACTAATTTAGTATTTCATTTTAACGTCGTTAGTTAATGATAACATGAATCAATTAGATTGTGATATGTAGCATATGTTGTTGAAGTCAGTGATACGTGACACAATATCGTTGGTTAAAAAAATTAAAAGTTTACTCTTTTTAATTGTGTTAGGGTTGAACTACTAAGTTGGTAACTGGACTATAATAAAGTACCAAGTTGAGAATAAAAATTCAAAAAAATATCAAAGTGAAAAAAAAAAATATAGTATAGGGGCTATTTTTTTACTTAAGCCTTAAAATAATGAAGCTTAAGTTCGACTTGTTGAGCTCATAACTATTTTTTCTCTTTTATTCAGCAAATAAAAACGTGAAACAGACTAGTTGGTCGAACTCATTGAATCGAAAATTAGTAGTCTGTCTGGTCTTGACACTATATAGAAATCGGCTTATAGTTAAACTGGTTAAAAATTAGTTCAACTAGTAAAAAACGGATTGAATTGATAAAAAATCGGTTTTATAATGTTTTATTTTTTGTAAACATGCTATTTATAATTAATGATATCTAAACATTTAACCTCTTAGTTTTATATTAAAGACCATATGAAAATCAATTTTTTTTGGTTAATTATCGACTATACCTAATATTTATATTAGATTAAATTTGTTTAAACATTAAAAATATAAATACAACAAACTAGTCTGTTCAACAGGTTGTGAATCGAGAATCAAAGGTTTAACTAATTTGACTTACAATTCGATTTTTTTAACATTGCCTTTAATATATACTAGTACTTTTTAAGTTTATTAATTTAGTTTTTATGGTCTTTAAAAATTAAAGTTAAATAAGTAGTAATAAATAAAACTAAGATAGCATTTGGTACCACTTGCAAAATCACAATGGTGATCTTATTACCATGGTAATAAGATTATGAAGTTGAT
Organism: Adansonia gregorii; assembly: GCA_038382025.1. Lineage (NCBI taxonomy): Eukaryota > Viridiplantae > Streptophyta > Magnoliopsida > Malvales > Malvaceae > Adansonia > Adansonia gregorii. The sequence goes on along the minus strand of JBBYHO010000001.1, from coordinate 5,668,555 downwards.
TTCATCACTATTGATTTTATATTACAATATTTTGTATAACATTATAAATCACCAGTGATCTTAAATCACTATGTTTGATACTTTACGAAAAATTGATTTTTAAGTACAAAGTATCAAGAATAAACTTGCAAAAAGAAGGTAAAAAATTAATTTTTCATTTGTTTATAAAAACATTTTTCACTATTCTTTTTTTAAGTTCAAACTTTTTACTTTCCAAAAAAATATTTTTGAGTAAAAATACATCAAACCTTATACAAAATAAAGATGCCTCGTGCCATATGACCTCAATGGTTACCATGTTATAGGCCTAGAAACAATTTATTATAATTAATCATATTTATTTTGCATATTGGTCAAGGATTTTAGTGGATATGAATTAAGCTTGATTCATTTAAGAATATATTAAGTAAATTGGGCATTCTTAAATGATTATATTGCACTTTGTTTGCATTCTCAATATATTCTACATTGCTGATGGTCATACATGGTAAAGAGATTTTTTTGGTATGATCAACAATGTTGATATTTTACAATTCTTAGGTGGACATGATTACTTCGTTCTCATTATCAAATGACAACAAGTTCTCATTGGTTAATATTATAAATCAAGAAATCCATCTCTAGAGTATTAAAGATGATCCCAAACTTCATCAAAGTATAGAAGTTACAAACATACCTGATTTATAATTATATCCCGTTTTGAGAGGCTTGGATATAATCCAACTGAAACCAATAATATTTCGATTTCATTTTTATTCAAATAAAAAAATGTTTCTATATTGCATCTTAAGAAAATGATCTTAAATCCTAATCCATAGTTATTAAAACTCTTGAAATAAAAGGAAAAAAGTCCTAATGTTCACGTCATTCTAAATAACATTATAAATTAATTATCAAACTCAAATGATGGCTTGTATCCATATTCAAGAGCATTTCTAAGGATTTTCATGACTGATTTCTTCGTCAATTATGATGTATCGTGAACAACAAATCAATTTTTGACTTATCTTTCATCAAATTTCACTCATAGCCAACATGTGTTCAATAAAGTCATGCACCTCTCATCTCCTTAAGCTTTCCTTTCAAAAAAGCTTGCAATTAGCTTGAACTCCTCTTTGGCCCCTTCAAATGAATTCCCAATCTTTCCAAGTTCTAACACTAAGTTTCCCATCACCATATCACCATGCTTTCTTCATTTATTTCTATTCCCTCCAACTTTTTTATTTGCATCTATAGTAGAGGTAATCACTATAATAGGTTTGCGAATAACTGAAGGTGAGTTAGCATTGTAAAGTGTGATTTCTTCATTGATTTTCATTTTAGCATCTTCTTCAATTGCTATTATTTCTTCTTCCTTCCCTATCTCTTCACATGCGTCAAATATATCTTTTACTTTTTCGCTGTTGGCTCTATCTTTTCTAAGAGTCCCTGCTAAGTCAAAGTAATATGGGAATGACTTCTTTCTAAGGCTAACAGCAATAGGGTGGCTCTGTAAATTGCATAACACACACGTATAAAAAATAGCTTTTGTAAAACAGTAGATAATATAAAAATAAAAAAAATATTTTAAATTAGCTTTTACCTTCACCCAAAGATCAAAAACTTGTTTATCAGCCACAACACACATATCTTTATCATTCCATCCAAACCCAAAACCATGTCCAACCATTTCAGTAATGGCACAATGTTGTTTTTTTTTTAATGTCTTGCATTTATTTTTAATATAGGGATTTACTTTTAACCAATATCCTGGCAACTTGTTCTTAAGCATTTTCTTCAATTATTAATGAAATCCTACTTTGAACGTCCCATTATCAGCTTTCCAATTTGCATTATTAATCGCATCAATCATACACTCAACTAACTTGACATCTTTAGGCTTCATCCAAATTGTATGGCTGGATGATTCGAAAGAATCTTTCTTTCTTTCTTTTTCTCAAGGTGTCACCATTTTGGGATGTAATGGTTTTCTTCCCATTTCTGTTTCCATTGTCATTTGCCATTTGTGCACTCTCCATCCTATTTTTAATAATTTTGCATGCCAAAGTAAATGCAAGCAAAGCACAATATGCTTAAGAATAACACATTATAAAGAAGCAGATTTATTTTTCTAACCAAATAAGAATAAATATCTTTCATAAAATAAAGAGGAAAAACCACAAATAAAATCAAACCATGTTTAAATTGTCCAAAACATAAATGTAAAATTTAAGCCAATATAATGGCTATTTTACAAACATGATAGACTATGAATTTATTGCACTTCTCCGACAATTGAACATCTTATATACCAAATTTTCTCTAAAGCTAGACCAAGCATCAGTACTCTCAATATAAGTAATCCTATCACCCAACTTAAATTCTTGAAAGTTATTTCAATCTTCACTTATATAAGATTCAATTGGATCAATGGTCATTTCTTGTCTAATGTAATTATAGAGAAGATAGCAAGCACTACGGATCCTGCAGTGATTTTTCACAAGGTATATGTTCTTAAAATTGCCCACATTTCTTTAAGCAATCCAAAACACCTTTCTATGATATTCCTAGCTTGAGAATACTTCATGTTAAAGAACTCATGAGCACTAGTGGGTTGTTGCCCCTACCTCCACTCATTCAAATGATACTTCTGCCCTCTACAAGTGGTCAAAAACCCTTCTCCATTTGTGTTACTAGCATCACATAAGTAATAATATCTTACAATATAGTATAAGTAATTTATTTTTATTTGTTACAATTAACCTTTGACCTAATGACAAAAAAACTTTAATTATAATTTGCATAAATTTTTTACATAACTTGTGAAATTTTAAAGCCATTTCTTTTCAAAATGGTATTTAAAGCACTTTAGAATTACTAGCTGAAACCTCCCACCCAGGCGGGACATATATAAATTGCATGTCTCGAGTGCAAACACCCAATACATTAGTAGTAATCTCATTGTTGTGATTTTGATACCTAGGTTTGTCAACCTCATTTACACGGACTCTTAAATATGTCCCATTAAGTGCTCTAAGACAATTCCACATAAGAAATCAACTTAACAATATTAAGACATAAAATATAACAACAAAATTAAATATTTTCTTTATTGAGATATACCTTGAAACACTTCAACCTATCACCATTGCACTCATTTTTCACTAGTTTAGGTTTCTTTAACAACATGGAATGAAGACGTAACACAGAGTTGAGGACAATACGAAACTGTCGACTAATGGTTTCGCCAAAATAAGCAAACTGTCTTTTCATAACTCTATTCTTAATTTCATGTGCAATTACATGTAAAAAAATAGCTACCATTTCTTCTATATTATTTCAATTGGTTTGAGTTTACCAATTATTTTTAATAGGTGAAATAATTTGTGAAATGCTCTTCTATCCATCCTTGCATTCTCTACACATCCTGGGTCATTATCAAACACAATTTTACCAATATTCAGTGATCTAATATGATGTCTACACCAAGCATCCCTAATCCATTCTAATGAATTATGGGTCTTTTTGTGTCTAAGTAAAAGTATCATTATAAGTAATACAACGGAATATAATTTTTTTAATAACTGTATTTTCATAGTAAGGATAACAAAATTTTGCAAATGTTTAAGCCTTGAAAATCAAGCCATTGTTGTAAATAGTAATTTCAAAAAGAATGCAAGTAATTATAAACTTAATTAAGCTAGTAGACTTAAACGTAATTACAAAATTCATTGGAAATAATTTCATATAAACCAAAATAATCACAAAATTTAATGAGATTGATGGTGTTTAAAGTGATAAATGCTCTTACTGAGAAACTTAAAAACAATCCTTCAAGCTTTGCAAACACTGTTAGAAATATAAAGGAAAAATTTAACTAAAAAGATAAATAATATAAATAAGGAAACAAACTTAATAAAAATTTGAAAAGGATGAGAGAAATAAAATAAAACATACCCTTAAAATTGACAGGAATTATTAATTTCTTAACTATGTGCATAGTTTTGCTTATAAATATTAACTTTGGATGGCGTTTTGTGTTAATATTTTATTATCAGGATAAATTAGTAAAAAGGATAATTATAAAGATTATTTTATCAAGGTGATAAAACATTCCTATACTTTTTGATGGGAATCATATTACTTTTTAGGGTAATGATCTTATCACCTTAGTGATTTAAGATTACTATCATATAAGATTCTTAAATTGATAATAAATAAGGTTATGCAATTAGGCAATGCAAATCATCTTAGTTTGTGGGATGATCACCCCATACCAAATACCCTAAAGTCTCCAGATAGAATTATAATTTAATAAGTAATAATAATAAATAAATCATTATTATCTATACATAAATTAATAAATAAAGAAATATAAATATATAAATTACATATATGTATATATAGACACGTGCTATTCATAAGCTTCTAATATCAAGCATACAAAGCTTGAGCTTGGCACATTTGTACAATTGAGTCCATAGTCAAATAGTTGGTGAATAACTACATACAAATTTGCCAATTATGAGTTGGGCGCTTTAACCATTCAGTCATGGATGCTTAGCTGGGATCCTTATACATAGTGAATAAGCAAATTCCAATTGAAATGAAATCTTTAGGATAAATCAATGCAATTTAGGAGGAATAAATGAAAAGACATTAATTTAAATCCTGAATTTTTGAATTGAGAGAGATCAAGAATTCTCACTATTTCTTAGATTCATGGACCCAAAATAACTCAATATATAAAAAAACTCCCTAATAGGGTAATAGCCATGAGGTGACAAGCTTTTTATTATTTTAAAATAATGTATTTTAAATATGCTTTTATTTAGAAATTTTTTGTTTTAATTTAATATTTATATTTGACCCATTCGAAAAAAAATAAATATTTTATTTTATTTTTTAAGGTTTTTTGTTTTTTATTTTAAATCATTATGTATTTAAAAGGATGATCCACATGATACCTCACGAATCGATTTAGAATACGTAATCAATCCATTTGGAAAAAAAAATAAATTTTATTAATGGTTAAGTTTTATTTTAAATTTAAATTTAAGTTTTTTATTTTATTTTTGAAATAATATATTTAAAGAGATTAATGTGGAAGGTAATTGACAAATCAATTTAAAAGAGCTTGTTCGTGTATATTTCTGAATTGAACAAACAATACTTTAACTCAGTTCATTAAATAGATGGTCAATAAAATTTTGTTCATAATATTTTATTTAACTTAATAAACCAATATAAACTTGACTCAACCATGGTCATCGACGGAAACCAAGTTTCTAAACCATTGGTCAATGGCATTTACTAACGGCATCTAACTAATCGTTTTTATTCGAAATTCTATTATGAAATAATCGGTATTTCAACTTTCTTTGAAAATCTCTTTTACAAAACAATTTTGTTCACATTTAGTTTTAACTCTAAAAAAACTAGTATATTTTTTAGAAGAATTTTCTTATGCTAATTATTTTTCAATCCGATTGCATTTACAATCAACAATACCGGCCATAATTTTTTTTATTTTAAAAAATATTATTCTCCACAAAAACATTATGTAAATAAAAATGACGAGAGGAAAATGGAATTATTACTACAAAGTAAAGATCCGAGACGTTCAAGCCCAAATCTGCACCATACACACAGATCGACTCAGGTCCACGAGTCGGGTCTGATCCTTTGATCTTGCTCTATCTCCTCCATTTTATTTATTTATTTATTTTCGGTTTTTCTGCCCTTAAATGTTTAAATAATATTATGTACCAAGAAATATTTAAATAATAGTAAACAATGTATATTTTTCTTTTTTTTTTGCTTTTTAATTATCCAAAAAAATAATTTTCTTCAAAAACCTTCTTTTCATTTTTTTATCTTTTTCTTTTTTTATTAATATCTTCATTAATGTTCAAATAATCAAGTGTTGAAATATTGACTTAATTATTCAATTACCAATGCATATTTTTTTTTAAAAAATAGTGGTTGAAATAATTATAAATTTAAATTATGTATTTTATCCATTATTTTTTTGTCAAAACCGAAAAGAAGTTAAAAAAAAAATCAAAGATAGCCTTATCATCAAATGGACACGTGTCGTCCAGAGAAGAGATTTCGTTCAGTCGCTAATTACCGCAGCTGTCATTGACAACTAACAAGTTAAATTGCAAAAATTTACCCCTAAAAACGACATGATATAACAGATAAAACGACATTGTACTTCCATAAAATATCTCCAAAATCATTTCCCGTAGCTCATAAGCTAACTAAGCTCCTGCTTGCTTCCACTGCTTCAGCAGAGCGACGCAAACGAGAAGAAAAAAGAAAATAGTAAATAATTTCAAATTTATATAAACAAATATGGTGTTTGGCGCCAAGAAAGTAGGCCATGTGGTATGCGGTATTGGTGGGAACGGTGTGGGCCAGATTTTGGCAGCCATGGCCGCCGCTCTCCTGCTCCGCTTGTTCTCCGGTCCCGGCCCAGCTCTCTTGCCGGAAAATGAAACCGATGAAGAAAACAACGACGACGTCTCCGTCAACGGAGATGATGCTCCGCCGTCCTCTGGCAAAGTTTTTCCGGTCACTATAACATGGAGGAACATCACCTGTTCCCTCTCTGATAAACACTCAGAATCTGTGAGTAAATAGTAGTAACAATTTTCCTCTTTTTTTTTTTTTATAATTCTTTTAGATTATTGCATTTTTTGCCTGGTTTTTAAGAAAATGCAAAGAAAATTGAAAACATATTTGAGCCTTGTAAGTTAGAATTGAAATTGAAAATGATAGGACTGTTGTTGTATTTTTAAATAGGATAAAATATATTTATTTTATGATAGGTTCGCTTTCTGCTTAAAAATGTGAGTGGAGAAGCAAAACCTGGAAGATTACTCGCCATAATGGGTCCATCGGGATCAGGAAAAACCACACTTTTAAACGTTCTGGCGGTTCAGATTTTGGCATCACCGCGGTTGCATTTGTCAGGTCTTTTGGAATTCAATGGAAAGCCTAGTTCAAATAAAGCTTACAAGTAAAGACATTATTAACTTTGAAATTATTTGAAGTG
>JBBYHO010000001.1:5645415-5661413 GCA_038382025.1 Adansonia gregorii | reverse complement strand
TGGGTGTGATTGGCTTTCTAAGAGTGTTTGTTCATTCTCGTAGATTTGCTTATGTGAGACAGGAGGATCTTTTCTTCTCGCAGTTGACAGTTCGAGAAATATTATCTCTTGCTGCAGAACTTCAGCTTCCAGAGATATCTTCTGTTGAAGAGAGAGATGAATATGTGAACAATCTCTTATTTAAACTAGGCTTGGTAAGAATAACTTGATTTCCCTATGCTGGTGGTATATCAACATATAAATTAGTTGCTTCACACACTACTACTCTATATTACTAATTGTATGATCTGTGCTTTTGCTTTAATACAAAACAGTAAAAAAGAAAAAGGCTTGCTCCATTTATAGTCAAATATCGTTAACTTTTCTGTCCTGATACAGTTTTTCTTTTTGGGCGTTCCTTTTATTATTTATACAAAAGGTCAGCTGTGCTGATTCAATTATTGGTGATGCCAAAGTTCGTGGGATCAGTGGTGGTGAAAAGAAACGCTTATCATTAGGTTGTGAACTGATTGCAAGCCCATCTGTTATATTTGCCGATGAACCCACAACTGGTATGCAAGAATAAGCGTAATGTAATTCTTGTTATAAGATAGCTCTTGATCGCTCAAAGTTTTTCCTAAGTTACTTTTTGATCTCACTCTTTCTACGTGGTCTTGAATGCTTCACAAAAACCCATCTATCATGACTATGGTTAACTAATTGCCTCCTCAGTAATTCAAATTCTGTCCTCTGGTAACATATATATCAGACGCCTAAGAAGTATTGATAGAGCATGTGGTTGTAAAGAATGAAATGCTGCTAAGGGTTATAATTTTCAGAAGTCTTCATAGAAAATCTGCCATTTAGAAAGTGCATGAACGAGAAGAAATTTGATTTCACATATCATATCATTCCAAATCAATCAGTTATAAGCTTTCTTGTAGAATATCAATATAAAAAGAATGTCTTGTTGCTTGAGCAGGTATTCTGGGTTTGCCTGGTAGGATTGATCTCACTCTTTGTAGATAATCCAGTAATGTTTGACAAAAACCCATCTATCGTGATAATATCTGTGGTTGACCGATTGCCTTCTCAATAATTCTCGAACTTCTATCCCCTGGTAACATACATTAGAGACCTAAGAAAATGTGGGTCCAAAGAATGAAGTGTAGCTAAGAGTGCTATATTTTGGAAGTTCTCCAAATAATATCTGCCATTTATAGAAAATTGCACGAACTAAACGAAATTTGATTTCACGTATCACATCATGTCCAACATCACTATAAAAAGAATGCCCTGTTGGTTGAGCAGGTATTCAGGGTTTTCCTTGAGGATTCATCATTATTAAATTAAAAAAAGAAGAAGAAAAGAAAGTGCTTTTGAACTGTCAGATCCCGTTTGTTAAGAGATTTCAATTAAATATGGCAGACGTGGTTTAAAAGAAGCTTAAAACTGCAACTTGGAAGTACCGTAGAAATATAAAATGCTTATTATTTGGTTTGTGTGCGTGCTTGTTCGGAGATTAGCTATAGTAATGAAAAACGTTGACTGGTGCTTATACACTCTCTAGTTGTACATTTGATAAATTAAGGCTGGATAATCCTTAATTAACTATATTGTGGAACGTGGGGCAGTATTTAGATGCAAGTAACAAATATAGACAACCTTCACAGTGAATATTGCCTGCAGATTTGAATTGTAGGCTTGTAGCCAATAGGATGGATAAAGTTACATATATAAGATCATTGAAATCAAAGTTTCCTCTTCCTTGCTTAATTTCTCTATTTCACCTACCTGGGAATGACCAGAACTGCTTAACCTTGTCAGTTTTGGTTAACCGTAGATGGGGTTAAGCAGAGTATATTTTTTCTCATCCACACTGGAGTTATTTTCTGGTTATTGATATTTTTGCTGGGCTTTACTTTGATTTTCCAATTTCTTCTGGTGCATTCAGGACTTGATGCTTTCCAAGCTGAGAAAGTAATGGAAACTCTCCGCCTACTTGTACAAGATGGTCATACTGTAATTTGCTCCATACATCAGCCTAGAGGCTCAGTGTATGATAAATTTGATGACATTGTGTTGCTAACAGAGGGTGCACTTGTTTATGCTGGCCCTGCACGTGATCAACCACTGGAATACTTCTCCAGATTTGGGTTGTAATCAAACTTTACTCTTGTTAATTATTCATATGCATTCTTTGCATTCATACTATGGTTCTTTGCATGTTCACTTTCAGTCTTAATTATTTTTTATACTGATTGACTGATTTTTATTTATTGTAACTTGTGATTGGAAGAGGCATGGCAAAGCCTGAGACATGTAATATTTTATTGTTTAAAAATATATTAGTTAGCCTTTAAAAGGGCACATGGTTGCGTTCACGACTAAAAAATTCCATCAAGTGTACTTGCTAGAAATCCTGATTAGCATCAATATACTGGTTCACTGGATGAGATTTCTGATGTAACACTAGCACTCCTGTTGTATTGTGCTTGAAATACAGGTGTATGTGTCCACATCTGGCTTAAAACTTAGCAACACAGAAAAAAAAAATTGATATTGCTATGGCATCATCATATACCAATACATTATTAATGTGCAATACTGATGCATTGTTTTGTATATTGCTTTGTGGACTAGCCATGGTTCTACTGTTTTTCCTCTTTTTTTTTTTGGGTGTATGAAAGTGGATAATCTATATAGTCTCTCTCGCACACATGCTCTGTGAATATATATATATATATATATCGTTTCTTTGATATCATATTTGAAAAACTTTGGGAAACATGAACTGGTTTTTTCTTCTGCTTTTGCTTGCTTTAATAAAAAAAGGACCGTTTCTCACACTCTGCATCTAGATGGATATTATCTAAGAACAATGTACCTGAATCTGAAATGATGAGACTTATACTTAAATATTGGTTAATTAACAGGTACCAGTGCCCAGATCATGCAAATCCTGCTGAATTTTTGGCTGATCTTATATCAATTGACTACAGCTCTGCTGACAGTGTCTACTCTTCTAAGAAAAGAATTGATGCTCTTGTTGAAGCATTTTCAACACAGTCATCAGCAGTTCTTTATGCCAGTCCACTTACCAGGAAGACTGGTCCAAGGCATGGCCTGAATTTCAGCAAGAGAACTGTTGCTAAGAGGCAAGGGGGTTGGTGGAGACAATTCTGGTTGCTTCTAAAACGTGCATGGATGCAAGTTGGTTTTTCAACTATTTAGTATAAATTTATTGTCTATTTAGTTTTTTTATTGCTATCTTTAAGGACATGATAGGATTTAGGAATATGCTTCCCTTCTTCCATTCTTTGGTTGATTCAGACATTCTGGTAGTCCATTTTTCTGATGTTCAGTAGCATTGTACCCAGTCTGGCAAAGCATTCTAATGATATAATTGATTTCTATTTAACCAGTTTCCTATGTTTTATTCTTTCCTTGGAGCTAAAGCAGCAAAAAAATAAAAATAAAAATAAAAAGCCTAAAATCAATTGTATAACATGTTTGCACTGTGTATGTGTGTGTGCATGTACCTGTGTGTGTATTCAGAACGATCATAACATCCAATTGCCAAATTGGTTGACCAGGCTTCTCGTGATGGACCAACAAATAAAGTTAGAGCTAGAATGTCAATTGCATCAGCTATAATATTTGGGTCTGTTTTCTGGAGAATGGGAAGATCTCAAACATCTATACAGGACAGAATGGGATTGCTTCAGGTATGAAACCTTAAGCTTACATCAATTTCTTGCTTTCTTTTATGTGATAAAACTGCAATCATGTAATTTTTGCATTATATGAAGCACCTTTGATCCTACTTTAGGCTCTGATTCATGCATTTGGTAAGCAAGTTGACTGCAATTAACTAGTTCAAGTGCTGTTGGTGGGGGAGGCTGGTGGAGGGGAATTAGGTTGGTGTGGAAGGTGTTGTGGAGGATGTTTCTTTGTTGACGATGCCAGAAATTGATACAACTGATAAATGGAAATGAAGCCATTTGAATTTTGCACCCTTGATAAAAATGCATTTGTAGGTTATTATGATCTCATATTATGGATACATTAGCAGTTTGTTCTTCAGTTCCAGTGGGTAGTTCATCTGATGAAAAAATTGGCTAATTTCTAACTTTATGCTGGCGTTGCCTGGAACCTTCATCCTCTGCCTCTGGTGCTATAGCTCGACACTCTTCAGATCGCATTCTAACTCCTGCACCAATGAAACGTAACCCTTCTTAAAAATTGGTTCTTTGTTATCCTGCAAAGTATATGATGATTTCGTGTCCAAAAGGCAGCACATTTAATTATTTATCATTCTTGAAGAGCAACTGGTCTCGAGCAATTAGTGATATACATGTGATTCTTAAGTGACATTAGTGTTGAGTGTATTAAAGTTCCTTAACACTGTTTGTAATCATATGCCTTGTGTCAGGTTGCTGCAATAAACACAGCGATGGCAGCTCTCACAAAGACTGTGGGTGTATTTCCCAAGGAACGTGCAATTGTAGACAGGGAACGTGCAAAGGGATCTTATGCACTGGGACCCTATCTGCTTTCCAAATTGATAGCTGAGATACCTGTGGGAGCAGCATTTCCTCTTATGTTTGGTGCTGTGCTCTATCCCATGGCTCGTCTTCATCCAACCTTGTCCAGGTCTTTTTCATAGTCAATGGGAATGAAACGATTTATATTGTTTACACTAGACATAAATATGTTGCCATAAATCTGCATAGGTTGTGTTTTGTTGAATTAATTTATTTTCATGCACGTAACTTTCGGAAGAAGATGAAAAAAAACAAAGAAGCAATTATCATTAGTATTTTTTTTCAATGATGCATAAAAAATTATTGTTGATACATCTTCATATGAGAGAGAGAGCCCTTTAAGTGTAGCTTTTGCTCATGGCTTTTCCAGAATCTGAATTATATTTATATTTGCTTGAGTCATGCACTTAGAACTGGGAATGAGTGGGAATGCATGTTTCATAGCAATGACGACTATTTCGTTGATACAAGCAATGAAAAAAAAAAAAAATCTTGCTGGAGTTTTTAAAAAATGGGCCAACTTTGAAGTCATTCCTGTTGTTGTTTTAATAGAATCCTTATGCTGTGATGACCGTTGTTGTGACAGAAGCAAGCAACTGATGGTTCTTGTCTAAAATTGTATGGTTGTTTAGACTATGTTTTACTATATGATTATCTGCCTCTTCCTGTGTAACCTGTCTATTGTAAGCACAGAATGTGGTTTATGGTTGTCAAGGTTGAACTATCTGACAAAACCAGTTGAGGCACTAAGCACCAATTATTAGGTGATAATCTGGTTAGTTCTATCATGGTGATTAGTCGAGTTGACCTTGAAGTTTGACTTTTTTAGATTTGGCAAGTTTTGCGGAATTGTGACTGTGGAGTCTTTTGCTGCATCTGCAATGGGTCTGACAGTAGGGGCTATGGTTCCGACTACTGAAGCAGCTATGGCCTTGGGACCCTCTCTTATGACAGTCTTCATCGTGTTTGGAGGATATTATATAAATGCAGATAATACACCTATTATCTTCCGTTGGATTCCCCGTGCTTCTCTAATAAGATGGTAAGTAAATTAATACTAAGCTCTGCCAGGGCATTATTTGATGATAAACCAAGACCTTTGTTGTTTGTGCTTTTCTGAAGATAAGTCACATATTTGTTTACATGCTTTCAGGGCTTTTCAAGGGCTTTGCATCAATGAATTTACTGGTCTTAAATTTGATCATCAGCATTCCTTTGACCTTCAGACAGGAGAACAGGTATGGAGAGAGCATAATTCCCTTTATGTAAATTTGAAGTTGAATGAAGAGGACTGTCCAGCTTTGACGAGTCGAAGAATTATAGAAAGGAATGTTCTCTTTAAGAATAAGAGAGAATCAACATTATTAATATTTGAATGTCTTTGTACCAGTGTACATAAAGGAACTTATTTCCGTTGCTCAAATCAAAGTTAGTATGATGAGTAGTCAGGTTCTATGACTACAGCAACTGGTACTGAAAGATGTTCAAACATTAAGTAAAACTGACCTCCCAGTCCATAGATTGTCAGAACAGATAATCTGCAAAGAAAGCCTAAAAGCTACATGCTTTCCTCAAATTTTGTGCTGAAATATATATATATATATATATATTCACAGAAAATGTCCTTAGCATTTAGAACTAGGACTAGCTTGTATAGATAATGAGAGGAAACTGTCAGAGGGACTGATGTAGATGACATTATTGGGGTTCAGCAATCTCATAAGATTTCCATTTAGTCAAATGTAGTCTATGATAAGATTCTCCTTTTCTTGTTAAGCATTCCTACGAGGCTTTCCTCTTGGTCAGTTGTAGTCTATGCTATGATTCTCTTTTTTTTCTTGCTTAATTTCAGGCGCTCGAGCGACTCTCCTTTGGAGGAAGTCATATCAGAGATACAGTTATAGCTCAAGGTAGAATTTTGTTGTTCTGGTATTGTACCACCTACCTCCTGCTTGAGAAAAACAAACCCAAATACCAGCAGCTTAAGGCGCCCGCATCTGGGCTGATTGAACCGCAACTGAAGCTTGAACCTTTAATAGAAACAGACCAGCCTTCTCCGCTCAAACAAGTTGAACAAAATCAGCAAGATGAATCACCTCCGGTTGACCAAATCCAACCATTCATCCTAGAAGGTTTGTAATAATTTAGGCATTAATGATGTTGTTATAAGAGGTGCTACTATTTATTGATTTATGTCATACAGGTGCTAAGTAAAGGAGATATCTTTGCAATAAAGGAGGGTCTCATGCATTTTCTGAGCTGCATTTACATCAATGGTATACTTTTCCCATGTAAAGTCTTGCCTGTAATGGATCTTTATGACATTCACATGAACCATATCTGTGCTACAGTTACAGATATATTCAACATCTGTTGTCTAAGGACCAGCTCAAACAAGGAAAATCTAGTTTTCCTAATGAATACTGCTATGTTGACTCTATCTTGGAATCATGGAACTTTTAGGCATCATGTTCAAATCTCACCGTTCTTAGATTTTGTCCTATATTATGTTGATTTGGTTTAATTTGTTAATCGGTTTCTTATTGAATGGAATAGTTACGGCATACATACATATACATTAATAGTTTTGTTTTGTCGTGAGTGCCCAACCCAGTGATCTTGTCTGTCTTTGTATGAGGTGCTTGGTATTATTAGTGAGTAGCGACCTTGCTTACACCCGTAGGGACGTTGGTGTCACCGCATGAAAGGTATTGTCTTTTTTTGGGGATAGGTCTTGTAAGATTTTGTCACTTGAGGTGTGCCTTATTATGTTCGAACCTAACACCTCCTCAAAGGGAGTCCTTCGTCAACCATGGTATCACACCTTCGAGTGCAAAACTTTGCAGGACTTATGGATGCTTAAAGAATATAATACCTTTGATATGGTGCAACACCAAGCACTCTTCTGAGGTAGGTTGGATTATTGGGTTTGTTTTTCGAGAATCGTACTGAACTGGCCACAGGGCTAGAGAAAGTAAGAGGTCCTGCAGACTTGTTCACGCCGAGACCTTAGTTTCGCTTGGACTTGGTCCTGAGCCTTTGGATCGAGGATATTGTGGGCCAGGCATTAGTCGTTTTCACTACTCACTTTTCAGCACATCAGAGTAGTATCAATTCTAAATTTGACAGTCAAAGTCAGTGGAACTATTCAAGGTTTTTTTTTTTGTGCCAATTCAGTGGATCGATTCAAGCTTATTAAATAGCCTACAAAGAACGAGCACTTGCCGCAGTTGAGTGAGATAGGGTCAGACTAACTCACACTAGTTTTCCAAATATTAGGTCACATGGTTGGAAGACTTTTCGTCGTATCACAAATGAGTAGTCAACAGTTTGATCACTGTATTCAACCAAGTTTTTAACTTCATTGGTAAAGTTAAAAAGTTATCATATAATTTATTTTTATATATATTTTAAAAGATATATGATATCTTTTTAATCTTGTTTGTGGAACTCTACTAGAATATTTCTCTTTATTTGGTGACCTTGGAATCAAGATTTGAATAATCATCCAGTACATGAACATGGAATAAAATTGGATCATATTAGAAATTCAGATTTTCTTTTGGGATATAGACTGGATATATATATATATATATAAGATTATTATCACATATATTAGTAGTTGAGTTTTTGAACTTCGTAAAGCAAGGTTAAAAAAATCACATGTTCTTAGTGCTAGTAAAAAATAAAAAATAAGTAAATGAGATTTATGGCAAATTTTAACACTAGTTGTGAAGTAAAAAAATTGAACTGTTAATAATTTAATAAAAAAATTATTGTTAAATTTAATGATCAATTTATTAAACTACTATATAAATGAAATCATAAAGGGATATCAAATTAATTAGTATTTTATTGTGTAACTTGATCTTTCTCTTTATATATGCCAAATATATATAAATTTTTTTATTAAATTAATATCATGAGTTAAATAATATTAATTCAATTGAGGAATGAATGTAAAAATTAAATTTGTCATTTATTTTTTTTATGAAATTTGTTTAAAAAAGTTACCCACTTTTTATTTTTAAAAAATATTATATTTTTATTCAAATCACTTTCTTTTTTCTTAAAAAAAAAACCTAAATTGTAATATCCTAAAGATTGGTTACTTTATTCTTTTAATGAATAATAGAATCTGTTACACCTGCCTTAAAAGATTAGCTTGAACTTAAATTGAATATAATTTTTTTTTATATATTTGATTTCAATTAATATAATAAATGTCAGACAACATATTAATCTACTGGTAATTTTGAAAGATAATAAAAATATAATTTTTTTTCTTTAGTAATTCTGCCACTTTTCCTGGACTAAAAGGCAAACCTATGCTTATTTTCAGGCTTGTGAAGTTTGATACTCAAAAAGCAAGAGAGAGATTATAAAAAAAAAAACCGAAAAATTAAGTGGATGTATGGATTAAATCGAAAAAGAATTGTTGATGCAAAAATTGTCAAACTCCGCTTGCTGTAAGGTATTATCCGTTTTGAAACAATACACAAATTATTTTTACAGTATTATCCTTTAAGAAAATGCGTTTCAATAGAAGAAAAATGATTTTTGCTTTATAAGCCAGAGTTCGTATTTTTATTTATCGATGTGAGATTATTGTTTTGCCCTAACACTAGCCCCTAGAAAAGGATATGAATTGTGTAAGTTGAGTAGACATGTTCGATCATAAGATATGAACTATGGCTTACAAAGTAAGGACTGCCCTTCTTTTATTGAAACGTCTTTTTTCAGAAAATAAAACTATAAAAACAGTCTGTTCACTACTTCAAAACGGATAATACCTCATGATAGATGCAATATGATAACTTTTATATCAACAAAAAAGGAATCAAATTATATCAAAAAATTCATTATATAAATTTTTATCATAAATTATCAAACACATATTTTGTAACCATCTAGTCATGAACCGTTGAATATTACGGAGGCAAACATTATCGAAGAGTTCGCGTAAAAGGGACTATACATATACAAAGAAATATCGAAAATTCCATGATAATAAATGGTCAGAAAAAGTCGCGTATCACACTTACGCGGTAACGCCGCCCCCCCCCCCCCTTCCTTGGCGACTCCACACACATTTTCCCGGTATTTACTACAGAATCTTCCAAGTAGAATTATTGTCCCACACGTCACCATCTCCGACACAAAGCCTTAACTTTCTACGAAATCAAACCTGTACATTGCAGGCTTTCTCTTTGTCTCAATAACGGCCAGTACTTTGGTCTACAAATACTCTATACATCAACTATATCTTGACAAAACATTGCGCCATTCATCAATCAATCATTTGGGACAATTTTAGCAAACTTTTGTTTTAACGTCCACGAAAAGCCGTGGAAGCAACTACTTCTTCTCTATGTAGTTCCTTAGCTTCAGCTCCCCCGCCACGTCCCTTCTCCGGTGATATTCTAACATGCAGAAGAAAGGGTTTCGGGGGAGCGAAAACACGAATAAATATCAAAGCGTTGGGGTCGAGAAGATCGGACGCGCATAGTCATAGTCACAACTTCGATGGGAAGCTTGTTAATTCGAGTATGGTTGTGTTAAGGAAGAGGATTCACGAGATGAACATGTCGGAGAAGAACTACGAGCCACCCGGTCATTGGCTGGAGTGGGAGAAGCAATACAAGAAAACGAACTACGACCTCGATGTTTGCGAAGCTGTGGGGAGTTTGCAATCCAAACTGATGGAAACAAGGCCTGGCGTGGCTTTGGGAATGGGAGCTCTTCTTCTGTTTAGCTTACCGACTTCAATGGCCGTAGTTCTGTTTCATTTCATTGCTAATTGGCTTAGATAAAATGGGTTATAATTAGAATTCACATTAATTGTTACTTTTCAGATTATAAGCTTTTTCTGATTATCAAAACAAATATGCAATTCTCGCATAGTTTTGTAAAGTGCAAATGCTCTTATGATTCTGATGGTTTCCATTGTTAGTAAGAGATTATATGGCCATTTTTTCCTTAGTAACTTCGAGCTTTTCTACAGTAACTTACAGATAAATTTTGAACAACAATCAAGAGCCCATTTTCTACTAACTCGAAACTTAGTTTAATTTATTTATAAAATTAATTAACATTTAATAGATTCAAAGTTTAAATCTTAGTACATGTGGTTCTTTCTATATCTCGTACTATAGCCTCTTTTCTAAAAAAAAATCTGTTCTGTATAAGTGTGTTATTTTGATATATTAATCTTTTTAAACTTTCTGTATACTTTCCCAAAATTTTGATATATAAAGAAGATGAAAATCATAAATCAGTGTATAGCAATACTGATCAAGAGACTATTGATATTTCTAAAACAAACATGGAATTACAGTTTTACATTTTTTTGATTCATTAAAAGCAATACATTAAATATAAAAATAAATTTTCTTAAATTAATAATTAAATAGTTTGTAACAAGTGGTTATAAACACCAATTAAGCAAACCTTATTAATACAACTTCAAAAATGTTTGAAGCCAATATAATAAAACATTCTGAGTTAAATTTAGTGGCTCGTAGTGTAAATTTTTTCAAAAGAAATTGATTTATTTTTAAATATAAACAAATATTGAATTTAGTACGATAGATTTTATGATTTTTTCCTTTTTTTTCTATTAATTATTTATGAAACAAATAAAAAATAATTTTTATTATCAAATTTTAAAAAATTATACCATTTTCATCATTTTATTTTAAAAAAATTGTAACTTTACTGTTTTTTATTATTATTTTATGCGATGATATGGCCACTAAGATTAATAATAAATTTGTTTTTACATCTGACCGACCTCACCATTTGGTCAACGATATACTGGGCCTCAATCGTTGGACCTTGATCATGGCTACGGCCCCACGACTATAGAAAATAACTAAAATTTGATATTGAAATCGAACATTTATATAACATTAATTAATAATTAATTTATTAAAATTTTATAAATATAAAATATAGTATAAAATGTAAAAATAACATATATATATATATTTATACATGAATTTCAAAATCTACAATTTTAATTAATCCCATAAATTTCCTCTGCACACCCTATTAATTTTTATATGCAATATTAGCACTTGAATAATTCAGTTTAAGCAAAATTGTACTTTTATATATAGCTTTATAATAATCCAATTTCAAATGCTTTTTAAAACCATAAAGAGGCTTGTTGCATATTTTATTTATAATTTATTGAAAAATGTTACTAGCAGATTAAGTAATATTTTAAACAAAATATATTATTTTTTGAATTTTATAAATGGGTTAATTATAGAAATGGCCCATGTACTATACTACTTTTCCAATTGAGTAGCTAAAGAAAATTTTTGTCAATAAATACCTATATTATAATTTCATCGAATATATAAGTACTCTGCACTAATTTTGTTAAATAAATGCTGATGTGACACTTAACATTCAATGAGATTGTGACACAGTAAAAAAAAGATTTCATTATTTTTAAATATACCATTTGTCATCATCAGATTAGATATTAAATGTCATATCGGTATTTATTTAACGATATTGATACTGAATATTTATATGTTTGTCGAAATCATAGTACAGACACATATTTGGATCACAATTTTCTTCAAGTAATTAATTAGGAAAAGCGACATAGTACAAGACCATTTATGTAATTAACCCTAATAAAATCAATCATAAATTAGATGATTTGAATCGATTCCATGTTTGAGTTAGGTTTAATAGTTCGTATACTCATATTGTATTTATATATTTTATGTGTTGTAATTATATTTAGAATATTATATATTTATATAAATTTTAAAAAATTATAATTATCTAATCTGTTATTAACTCGTTTGAATATTATTATCGCCTTCAAAATATGTTCACTATCAAAAATTAAGCAATGGAATCAAACATCTATTATGTTCATCCGTCTTTTCTTTTTCGACAACACTTTTGGTGGCTGACCAAGAACATGCCTTCAAAATCATTCTTTCGCAAAAGATGATCTGGACGAAATATTCGCGTTCGAAAGATCAGAGGCTCATGACCAAAATGGTCGAAGGCGACTCGATGAAAACATGGTTGTTCTCCAAAAAGGGTTACATTGAGCTGAAGATATGATCGAGTGAAACTAAGAACAGGAGGCTGAGTGGATATGGATGGGTGAAACTTTATTAGACGAGCTACGATTCGTGTAATAATGTTTTAAGTGTGCTTATCTATTCAAAGATTAAGTTAGTGGTGATCTAGTTAATAAAATTTAATAAAAATATTAAGTTTAAAAAATAAATTAAAAATAAAAATTTAATAAAAAATATTAAATTTAAAAATAAAATTTTAAAAAATAAAATTTATTTAAAAAATAAATTGAGCTTTTAACTCTAGCATAAGGTATATTAATATCGTTCTATTTAAATATTAAAATATATTATTCATTAATAGAGTTTAAGTTATATTAAGATCAACAAAGTGAATTTTTAGGCATCCATTAAAATAAAATCATCACATATATATAAATATTTAAATAATTCAATACTATTATATAATTTTTTATACAAAATCAATTTGGTTGATTCAAGATTAATTTATCTAAAAATTTAGTATTTGATAAGATTCAAAATTTTAATTTTTACCAGAGCCGAAGCATGTCAAATCATAGCACAACAAAGGCCTATATTAGACTCACTAAGCCCATGCCTAAAGCGTATTATTTATCTTATGGTGATTACTACATTATTTAATTAAAAATTGTGACTGAAATTTTATAGATCTAGGGCTTTAATGGTATTTCATTTTGTGTGTGTATATGTGTATAATATATATATATATATATATTAATCTCCTTACCTGAAATGGTTAATATGACTCGACCCAAAACAATAATAAAACCGGTGACCCAAATCCCAAATAAACTTTGACCTCACGCTCAGGATCATCTATGTGCAATTGTGTATAACCGTGGAAGTAGAAAAATAAACGTATAAAACATTTCGTGGAATTCAAAAATACATGATTTGGCCTTTGTGAAGGTTAAGCCATACTTCCGATTACTGCTTCAGCTAAGTGCTAAAATGAAAATGAAAGGAACTGGAGTATTCACAATACTTTGGTTCTGCTTTGAAACTGGACAAAGCTGTCAAATCTTCCCTCCTTCCGAAGCCAGTTTTATTTGGCCTCGAAATACACTATTAACATGTCAAGACCGGCCAAGATATAAAGAAAATGGTAACTACTCGGATGGCATGGCAGGCAAGAATACAACAGTTAACCGCAACAAATTGAGCCCACTTCTATCACACATTAAACCACACATATTAATCAACAAACACATGTTGAACTAGAGTTGCTAATCAACACAAGTAGTATCCTGTATT
This sequence comes from Adansonia gregorii, assembly GCA_038382025.1. Lineage (NCBI taxonomy): Eukaryota > Viridiplantae > Streptophyta > Magnoliopsida > Malvales > Malvaceae > Adansonia > Adansonia gregorii. The sequence goes on along the minus strand of JBBYHO010000001.1, from coordinate 5,647,537 downwards.
CATGATCATAATAAGTGTTAAAATACAAAAATATATTCGATTAGATTATATATAATTTTTTTTCCAAGTTCTAATGTATTTAAAGATGACACTTTTATATGTTAAAATATCTTTTAAACTTAGACACAAATATCGAACTCAAACACTTCATTAACAAAAAAAAAAAAAATTCAAATAACATGGTTTATGACATCCACCTGAATTCAAGAAGCCAATGCCGTGGGTTTGGCAACTTATGACGCAAAAAGCAACAACTATGCGAGTTTCAGATAACATTACAAACCTTTTAAAGAACATAAAACGCCACCTTATACAGCGAAAATCAATCTGACTCAGTCAAAAATCGCAAATCAGATTTATGTTAATACCATCAAACTGTAACATTCAAATAAAAATAAGACTTCATGATTATATTATCCTAACAGTCAAACAAGTTGACCTCATCAATGCTCATAGTTCAACTGCTCTCACTATCCTAACACTCCTTAATCCTTCTCCCCTAAAATTATTGCCCCCAAGGGAAAATAGAAAAACTTGAGAAGCCCCACCCTCCTCATTCATCAATCAAAAGATGCTAAAAAAGGATTTCAAAAACACATCCCCTATTATAATAGTAACTCCTAAAATATTAAAATGGTTAGAATAATTTTCTCAGTGGTTTCTACTTGTTCTTGATTGTGATCCCAAGCTCACCGGCGACAATAACAGTAGTAGCCATGTCGAGAAACATGCCATGCTCAACAACACCAGCAATCCTCAAAATAGCATCACTCGCCACCTGCAAATCCCCAATATCTTTCTTCAAATATAAATCGACGATGTAATTCCCATTCTCAGTTACAAAAGGCTCCCCTTTACAATCATTCCTCAGCTTGGCAACGCAACCCGAATCTTCGAACAAGTTTTGTAGTTTATTGGCAGTGAATTTCCAGCCAAAGGGAATGATTTCAACTGGCATTGCCAAGCCACTTCCTCCCAAATGCTTAACCAGCTTGGATTCATCAACAATGCAAACGAATTTCTTACAAGCTCCTTCCACCATTTTCTCTCTTAAAAGGGACCCACCTCTGCCTTTGACGAGGTTAAGATGTGGGTCCACTTCATCGGCACCGTCAATGGCTAAATCAATGGTGGGATGGTTATCGAGATCTGAAAGCGGGATACCTAAAGAAACAGCTTGTTCTTGCGTTTTTTTGGATGTGGGAATTCCTATGATATTGTTGAGCTTGCCTTGACGAAGCAACTCACCGATTCGATCCACGGCGTGTTTGGCCGTCGAACCTGTGCCTAGACCCAAAACCATACCTGATTCAACGAACTCAACTGCTTTGTAAGCGGCAATTTTTTTCAACTCGTCTTGGGTAAGGATGATGGGTGGAGGCATAGGAGGAGACAGAGACAAAACCTCCATAGAAGAAGCTTTTTCAGACCAAGCAATTGCCATTTTTTTTGTGGTTAATGGGTGTAATAAACAATAAAAAAGAATGGGTTACGATTGTTTTTTTGAAAAAAAAAATTGGAATGATAAAATTGAATCAAGGGAAATCAGAGAGTTAAACAAAGAAAAATCTGTGTTTTATCTTCCCTCCTTTGGTTTTTTTTTTTTTTTTTTTTTTGCTTTTCCCCTTCAAAAATCCAAATATCAGAATGGGAAAGAAAAAACCAAAAGGAAAGAGATAAAGGGAATTGTTTCACTGGTGAAGAGACGAAGATAGGAGGAGATGGAATCGAAAGAAGGAGATATGGCTTTATACAGGAGGCGGGATAAGGGATCGTTTGGTTCTATGGAAAATCCAATACGTTTGTTTTGGTTCTTATAAAAGCGGGTCAAGAAAGGTTCAGAGTAAGCAAAATAAATAAATAAATAAATAAAGTATTTTTTCTTTTTTTTTTTTGTGTGCGTCGTGTACGGTTATTGAGAATAAAAACCTGGGGACTGGCCGGGATGGCAAAGAAAATCCGTAAGAAAGGGCCTCTTACTCCTCAAGTCAAGAGTCACCCGCCACCACTCATTCATTCCTTAGAATGGATGGTCCTGCGTTGCCTGATTTAAATATTGACGCCATTAACACAAACGAAAAAATATATATAATATAATATAATATAATATAATATAATATAA
>JBBYHO010000001.1:5611465-5641302 GCA_038382025.1 Adansonia gregorii | reverse complement strand
ATAAATTATGACAAGGCTCTCTTTGGGCTTATTCTTTGGCACCCATGCTCTCTCTCTCTCTCTCTCTCTCTCTCTCTAAGTCAATCGGAAAACCTAATTTTTTTCTTTGTTTTTCTTTCCTATGGATGGAGACGCATTACTATTGAAGAAGAAGAAGAGAAATGTCGATGATTGAGAAAGTGTTAGTTCAGATCTTCGAGGGGAAGAATCGAATAATCGACCACGTGAACCAGAAATTCCTTCCCTTCAATGACCAACTCGCCCCCAAGTCTCTCATCGATGGCTTTGTTCCTCCGCCTTGGCTCCTCTCCTCTTCTCCTTTAGGTAATTTCCTTCCCTCTCTTTTTTCTTCAGCTTTTTATTTCTCACTTTTCCCTTTTTTTTTTTTTTCAAAGGTTTATTAAGTGCATTTTTAATTCATTTCAGCAATATCTAAGAGATAATGTGGTTTCCGTTTCCTCGTAATCCATTTGATGCGTTCTTTGGCAATGACATCTTTATTTTCTTCTCAGTATTTTTCTTCAAACGCAAATCTGACACTAAAATTGCTTTATCAATGTGTCTTGATTTTACCTTTTAATTATTTCAATAATTTTGATTTAGCGCTTAAGTCTTTTTAGACTGGAAAATGTTTGCAAGAGTGTTTCATTTTCTTTTTGGTTTTTTTTTTTTGGTTTTTTTTTTTTCAAATACGTAAACTTGAATGTAATATTAAATAGGATAAAGGGGTAAAATTGTGATTTCATACTTTACAATTTAGCAGATTAACTGTAACCCATGGTTTAAAAGCACATGGAATATAAATATCTTTAAAGCACGGGATAAGAAAATGTACTTCTCTCTTCTATTTTTATATACATTTATATACTCTAAAATTTATTATTTATTTATTATTTTATTTTATCTTGATAAATTATCAAAGTTATAATTGATATTTGCTTGACATGGATTATAAAAATATTTGTTGAATTAAAATTTATGAAAGTAACTATATGAATCTCAAAACTCACTCAAACTCAAAATATTAAATTCAAAATTATATAAATATTATATGAACTCCATCCAAAATTGAACTTACATAAATTTAAAACAATTCAAATCTCAAAGGAAGTCAATTCCAAAAATGAAAGTTTATCCAAATTAAATCATGGACATGGCTTGATTGGGTCAAGCTTTGAATAGATTTTTTTAACTTAAAGTTTAAAAAGTTTTAAAAAAATATTTAATTAATAAAAAATATTTTTCATTTAATTTTAATTTTAAATAATAAAATATTAATATAAAAATAATTTTTTAAATTTTAAATAATATCAAATTTACTCGGACTCAACCAAATGGAATTGTTGACAAAATTGAGCCGTTTAACTAACCCGACCCAATCCATTCGTGTCTGAATCCGGCCGTTACCACCTATAGTGCAATGGAGCAGCCACAATATGATGCGTCGCAGGCCCAATAAATTTTATGCAATGTAAAGATGGGAACAGCATTTTGGACCACCCGCAAGAACAGCATGACAATTAACAACCCTGCTTAACGAACTTTTCAACACCCAATCACATTCTTCCACGTGTCTAAACTCCAAACCCTTCCCGCCAAAATTACCTTTCTATATTTCTTCTCGCTCTCTGCCACCCTGCAACGAACAAACTCAAAAACCACCTACGGAGCCTCGAACATGGCGTCCAGATTTCTCCTCCCTCTCCTCTTCCTCCTCCTCCTCCTTTCTCTCCCCCTACTTTCCTCCTCTCTGCCCTCCCAAACCCTCCTCGACGCTGCCGAAATCCTCTCCGACTCGGGCTTCGTTTCCATGGCTCTGACTCTGGACCTACTCTCCAAAACCCTCCTTCTCCGATCCCCATCTCTCACCATCTTCTCCCCCAGCGATCCCGCCTTCATTAAAAAGGGGCAGCCGCCACTTTCTCTTCTCCAATTCCACTTCTCTCCCCTTCCTCTTTCTCTCCAAACCCTTCAAACCCTCCCCACTGCCTCCCCTCTCCCCACTCTCCTCCCCAACCACTCCCTCCTCCTCACCTCATCTCCTTCCGATGATTGCGTTTCACTTAACGGTGTCAGGATCGACGGTTCCCCTATATTCGATGATGGGTCTTTGATCATCTTTGGAATCCAAGAGTTTTTTGACCCGAGTTTCGGGGCCTCAACGCCTAATCTTAGCTGTGTCCCTTCCGTTAATAGTGATAATCACTCATTTAGCGAGGCTAGTTTGGTTTTAAAGTCAAGGGGATACTCTGTTATGGCCTCGTTTCTTGATTTGCAACTACTGGGGTTTAAGGCCACGACCAGTACTGTTTTGACTCTATTCGCTCCTCTTGATGATGCCTTGAAAATGAAGGGTCATATTGGGAACTTCGGTGAGTATTCGTCAATCTTTTTCAGGCATGTTCTCCCGTGCAAGTTTTCATTGGCTGATTTGATTGCTCTCAATGATGGAGCGGTGCTGGGGACGTACTTGGAAGGGTTTAAGATCAATGTCAGAAAATCTTGGAATAACGTGATGATCAATGGAGAACCTATCACATCTCCAGATCTGTACTACGGTGAATCAATTTTTGTTCATGGTCTTCGAGCGGTGCTTGCGGTTCCAGAGAGGCAACGGCCACATAGATTGGCTGAACCTCCATCTGATATTGGACTGGATGACGGTGAATTTTAGTGCCATCAATTGTTTTCTTTTGTTATTCTCAACTCCTTATTGCTCGATTTTTCTCGAACTGACTTGTCTTGTTGATGATCGATATTTTTCTTTCTTTTCTTGGGGTCTCTTTGACAAAGGCTTGGTTTGATGCTTGATTTAGAAGCTATATGGATGATTAATTTGATGTAATTCAAGGGATATGTCAAGCAATGTGGATTTCTTTATAAAAGCAATACATGGTAAATAGTTAGTACTGAATGAGTTTCAATGGAATGGGGTTGATAATTGATTCCTTTCACTAATTATTTAATTCATTTAGTTGCTGATCTCTGCAATTTTGAGTGACAGCTTCATTACTTTATCTGCTTTTATTAAGAACCAAGACAAATGATGGCTCACAGGAACAACGACAGATTTCAGAGAAGGCTTATCTTTTTTACTATACAGACTTTGCAATAAGGTTTTTATCACTTTACCACTATCCTAAGGGCAGAAAAACAATTAATTTGTAAATGCTACCTGAAAGTTCATGCTTTAACCCTCATTGAGTTGAGTTGAATAATTTTCATCCTTTACGAAAATGCCGGACCGAAAGTTCATGCGTTAGTCCTAAATGATTTTACAATTTTAGGTTTTTCCAATATCCTTGGAACTTTAGGTTGTAACAACAAATAAAATTGTACCAAGTAATAGATGCTAACGCAAACAAACCAAGCCCATTATTCAATCCTTTCTCAAGCCATGATTAGGGTAGTTAAAACTCATTTCTAACAGAACATTATTAACAGCAACAATAAAAGGTAAATACGTTCACTAATTAGATTGGAAAGGCAATAATAATATTGAATGCGTTAAACCATAGATGTTTAGGGGGCAAAAAATGGATGTATCAAGCAGCACAGCACATGCAAAAATAGCTATGCCCACTAGATATTCAGGGATTGTTGTTTATTCACTTTGGAAGGATGAGAGTTCTCTAGTTATATATCTATGGGAAATGAATTATGAAATAAAATTCAAACCGAATTTTCAACCTCTGAGAGTTAGACATACCAGAGAAGCATTTGCCATAGACCACGCATTCTTCCATAGCCAAACAAGTGTTGGAAATTGCATTGAAACACACAAAAGAGATAATGCATTTGTCAGGCAATGGCATCTACAGGGCATTTGCCCCCATCATTATCTATGTATACTTTGACCAAAAGTTTAGAAATTGTGGTAAACTTAGTATTCTGTTTCAGTAAAGCAATATGAAATCTGAAATCAACTGAGAGACGCTTCATTTCAGCGATTACAAAATGCTGTTGGCTAGCTAGCGGCATAGAAAATCACTTCAATTACTTGGATGCAATCAAAGCAAAGCTGAAGATATTCAAACTAAATACTTAAGCTAAAACTTCAAGGTTAAATTAATCTGTTCATTTTTCCAATAAACAACAGTAACCAAATAATCATATATATGATATAAGGAAAGAAACAAAGAAATGAATCATGGAGGAGCCATTTGCTCGACACAAACTAGAGGCATCAAAACTGATAACATATTCAACTTCTTTTTTTTTTTTTTTTTGAGCAGGCAACTTCGATCAAAATGTGATGCACGTAACTAAATACAAGAATTGAGCTTTAGTTCAGTTGGTTGATGTTATTATTATTAAAAAATGATATTTAATAAAATTATAATTTAAATTTCTATCAATTCAATTATTTTATTCCTATATTATGGCTCTTTTTAAAAAAATTAAATTGAAATTTGGTACGTTTCAAACGTTAATAAATAAAGTTGGAGAATCAATAATAATTTTTTTAATTTATATATATATATAACTTTCTTGATTTTAATTTTTTTCATTAGTAACAGAATTTGGTTATATTACTTATCAATGTACATTAATTAGGATAGGTAAGAAAAAAAATTAAAATAAAAAAAAATTCATTTCAATGAAATGTTTTTAGCATTGGCAAGGGGGGAAAAAAACTAATTTTAAAGGCAAATATCCAAAATAATCTCATTTTCAATCATAAATGAGAAACAAATTTGCGATAATAAAAATAATTTAAAAATAATTTAATTAAAAAATGCTGATGGATAAGATGTCAAACTTCTAGATGTCAAACTTCGATCAGGTTGATTGGCTTCGTCCAAGACCGTCTATTTTGACCCAACGTTATGGAAAATTTTATCTTTTAATATTATAGTTTTAATATATTTTAAAATTAAAAAAATAAAAAAATAAATTTGATTAATTAAATAATGCCTCCGACCATGTCAAACTTAAAAATCCCTTCATAAGACCCGGTATGAATGGAGCCCCGCCGGCCGCCAGGCCATACATGGTCCACGTTTAACTACAAAAGTACTGTTTTTAAATGTAACGGAAAATGCGGGCTGGTCGCTCAACCATCTTCTCTCCTCTCTGCCAAAATCAAAACAGAACAAACGACCATATATAAAGTAACGGGATACGAGTGAAGAAAAGATTGTAATTTGATTTATCTACAAAAACGTTTGCACTCGAATCTTAATTATCTCTTACTTAGCATCATAACCTAGAGCTTGATTTTCGCAAAATCTAAGGGGGAAAAGTAAAGAAGGCTCCTTCGCTTGAGGAAAAACGATCCCTTTCTTGTAAGTTTCTTCCTTTTCTTCTTATCCACTTTGTGTTGTAACCCTTATCCTTTCTTGTTATGATTTATGCTTTTTTCTTTTTGTCCTTTAAAGCTCTTGGATTGGTAAAGCGCTCTCTCTTTTCGGTTTTCGGCATCTGGAGGCGCCCTTTGTTGTTTTTTTCCCCTCACGTTCCTCTTATACTTTCTCTTTTCTTTTTGCTTTCTCTGGGTACTTTCCCTTTCTGCTTTCTGTTTACTTTAGAATGTTTTTGGATGTATTTTCATCAATTGTTTCTTGCCAATTTGTTTGGTTTTTGGGGTTTGTTTTTGTTAGGCAGTTGTAATAAGGTGTATGTCAAAAACCTTTTTTTTTCAATTTTCTCACTTTTCTTTCTCTACTTGAACTTTAGAAACTTATATTTGTCTTCGCTTTAATATGTTGAGCTTTTGATGTTGTACCATTCATTTCTTTTAAAATTTTCTGACAATATTTCATTTTGCTTTGATGGTTATATTTTGATGTTATACCATTCAATTCTGAGATAAATTCTTCTGAGCTTTCTATGAAGTGGCTTTCTTCATCCTCTGTTGCATGCACTTTTTGGGGTGGGTTTTATATGGGCATAAATTTATATACTAACGCCTAAATTTAAAAGCTTTTAGATTGTTTCTAATCATTTGTAATTTTTGTAAACAGGGAGAAAAGCAAACAAGCCATTTCTGGCTTGGCTTATTTCAAGCTGATTGTTGAGGTTTTTTTTTTCTGTATCTGAATATGGGGGATCATTTTGTATTGCTAGTGGACCGGCTGTTGACAGAATCCACTTTGGAAGCTGCAATTGACAGCAGGAACCGGTCTTTGCAGGCCACTGCATCAGCAGTGGATGACACAGAAGTATTAAACTCTTATCCAAAGTTGGATTTATCGTCCCCGGGGAAAATTGTTGAATGTAGGATATGCCAAGATGAGGATGAAGCTTCAAATATGGAGACCCCTTGTTCTTGCTGTGGCAGCTTGAAGGTTAGTTTGATGCTTATTTGACTGACTATTTTCAAAATTTGAAAATATTCAATTCGGTTTTAAAGTTTCTTTATCCTGTCTTTAGTCTTTATTTATATATGTCATGTTCTATTTATTAAGACAACCCCACAATTCTTTCACTATGTAATATGTATGATTTGTTTCCAATTTTTGATAAATGCTGTGATGAATTTTATCTAGTTTTTGCCGCTTAGAACACATCATCAGTATCAGCTACCTAGTTGTTTTAATATGGCTCACATCTGTTTATTAAGACAACCCCACAATTCTTTCACCATGCAAACTTTTGGTGAATGATATGAGTAATTTTGTGTAGTTTTTACTGCTTAGAACGTCTCATCAGCATCAGCTACCTAGTTGTTTTTATATTGTTCATGTTCTATTTATTAAGAAAACCCCACAATTCTTTTACTATATATGATTTTTTCCCCATTTTGGGTGAATGATGTGATGAATTTAATGTGGCTTTTGGTCCTTAGAAGCTAGAATTCATTATCGATGTCAGCTACCTAGTTATTTTGAAGCTTATTGTATAAATTTCAGAATGCATAACTAGTCATTACCTAGTCATTTCCTTCACCCCCCCTTTGCCTACTTTTCAACCAAAAAAAGGGAATGGCCAAAGGCCAAGGCAAATGGCCTTTCCTTTTTCTCTAGAGCGATTGACCATGACAAATATATAGTTTTAAACATGAAGGCTTGATTTATTCCATGTTGACATACTGCCTTCAAATTTATGTTTTTGTTAATTTCTGAAGAATATTTGTTGATAAGTGAAACCAGCAATATTTTAATTGCACAACCTTATTAGAATTTCTTACCTAAGTTCCAATAATGTCATTTTGTAAATAGGTCAACTTTGCTCCTATACCCTTCAATCTGCTTTCTTTTTAAATTTGTTTTTTCAAAGAATCCGGCTTCGGGAATTTGTGGATATGCTTTCTTTCCTCCGGCAATGTAAGGTTGATTGTCAACTTACACTTTTTTTTTCTTACAGTATGCTCATCGCCAATGTGTACAAAGATGGTGCAATGAGAAGGGCAACACGACTTGTGAAATATGCCATCAGGTTACATATTTTAGATTTGATGACCCATGTTAAAGTTTTTTTTTTTGTTTTTTCCTTTTTTAATTTGAACTTGTTCAAGTCGTATCAAGTTCAAGATCTTCCTTGTATAGCTTTTTCTCTGCCATTAAGTAAGACTAAAATTATCTGATCATAAATCTTCTGCATTTCAGCAATTCAAGCCAGGTTATACTGCACCACCTCCCTTGTTTCCAATTGGCCGTATTCCAATGAATTTTAGGTAACTTTTGTGTACGTTTGGTTATTGACTAAGTTCTCCTGGTCAGGTCAAGGGATTTAAAAGTTTACTTTTTCTCTAGAATTTTATGAATAAGTAGCCTTTTTTTTTTTTAAATCAGCGGAAACTGGGAGATTTCTAGGAGGGAGTTAAACAATTCTCGCTTTATAGCTGTGGTTTCAACAGATAGTAGCTTACTGGATTCTCCCTATGATGATGATTTTGGTTCAAGTACAAGAAGCTTGATGAGTTACCGTACAGTTGCAATAATGGTAACTCTCTTTCTCTCTCTGCTCTCTTTTGGTGTCTGTTTTGACTTCTAAGAGCTATGAAGCGCAGACATGGGATGCACCATCGCATATTGGTGTCCAGTGGATATAGACATGGTTTTGACACGGCAAGATATGTGTCTGATACTCCATGACATGCCAAAAAAAATAAAAACAAAATGAGCATGGTTATGACATGTATTTGAAATTTTGATAAACGCATATGCTTTAGTTTGACAGACATAGCTAATTAAAGATTAAAAGTAATTATGGTTCCTGCAATGGTGTTTGGAACTTTGATTTCTAAATTTGGGCTGAAAATTAGGGGAACTTAATTGGGGGGGGGGTTTAAAAACAACTATTTTTCAGGTGAACAGAAAAACCATGTGGTTAAGACTTTAATCTTTTGTTTCACCAAATGCTATCATTTCTGACAGCACTCTTAACCCAATTCTCATGCTTTTTCATCTGCAGTTCATGCTTCTTTTGGCTTTGCGACATACTCTTTTTGTCGTACTAAGTGGAAGCAATGACTATTCTTTCACATTATTTATGGTAAGACATATTTTCCCTTTGTTGCTCTCCGACTTTTCATTTTTTTCTTAAAATAATTGTGTTTGTCGCATATCCAAACATAGGTAGGGGGATATGATTCTCCAAGACCCTCGAAATACATGAAAATCTTAGAAAAAAAATTGAAGATATCCATGTCTAAGACTCTAACCCAATCCGAGTCATTGTATTTTTCCCCCATGTATTTGAAGAAAGTTATCAAGTTCTTTAGTTTCAGACTTTAAACTTACGTCTTCTTCATTGTACAGTTGGTATTACTTCGGACTGTTGGGATTATCCTGCCAATCTATGTCATTGTTAAAGCAGTGACTGCACTCCATCGCCATCGCCGCAGGCAGCAGCAGGTGAGTGCTTCCTATTAATACAACTCAATATTTCCTACTGATTTACAGTGTCTATGTTAAGACGAAAACAGTTTGCTTATTGACTTTTTTTTTGTTTGTTTGTTTGTTTTCTTCTTCATTAGGAGACTCCAAATTCATTGTTTACTCAATCAGATGAAGAAACTGATATCTCTACCATGCAAACTCAGCCTCACATAGTTAACCTAAATTGAATGCCAACATAGATTTCGCCAAAAACTTCATTGCACAATAAGAAATTGGTCTTACCTACGAAAAGTGGTAGGTGTTGATATCATCAGCTGATAATACATGTTTGATGTTTCGCAACTTGTATTAGAAAAACTCCTTTTTTTTTTCAAGTCTGGTACAGATCTCAATTTGTATATAGTCAAAGAAAATATGCATTTGCAAAGAAAAGAAATCCGAAGAATGTACCGGGTATATGAATCATTTTGCTGTATATAAAAGAATAGCTGCAATTCAATTGAATATACTTTACCTTACTCCAATGTTCTTTCCCATTTATTTGCATTGTATTTTTTCTCCCTTTTAATTGCAAATGATTTTGTGGAAATAGGATATGCTTTTAGGAAGGGCAGTGAGTTTTGTGTATGAGATCCCGCGAAGTAGTCAATATCATATCAGTAGCTAGATGTATTATTTTTGTTCTGTTATTATTATGTACCGATATCGCTGATTTACTGGTTCTTACTTCTTAACAAGATTTTTTTTTTAAATGATTTGTTGAAATTTTTAGATTTTGTTCTTCAAATTTTTTTCTTGGATTTGATTTCTTAAAATTTGAGAACTTTTTCAACTTTTTTTCTTCCCTAATTATGATTAGATCTTCTTTCCTAAATTGAATTTAAAATCTTCATTCCCAAATTGTGTCCCAAATGATTTAGGGGAACTCTCTATTTATAGTATTAGATTATGCCAAGAACTTAATATCTTCAATTTTATTTTTAAATTATTTTAATTTAATTAGAAATAAAATAATAATAATAATAATAATTCATTGGTAAAATTTAATTGTGGGTACCATAAATTTTAAAATTTTGATTGATCAAAATCTGATTTACTTTTAAATTTGTTTAATTTATTCAAAATAAAAAACAATCACTTGCAAATAAATTTATTTAGTTAAATTCAGTTTTTAAATTTTTTTATCTTAATAGATGATATAATAATATTGCCTTTGTTAAGATTTGTATTCTAATATATTTAAAATTTAAATTTTCTTGTGACATGTATCTTATATAATTTGATAAAAAATTTGATTAACGGTTGTCTATCGAATATCTTATAATTACCAAAAACTATTTCTTCTAAGAAAAACTTTTAAATCAGATCAATTATTTATAAAAAAAACTACAAATATTATAATAATTATATATATATATATTTTCTTTTCATTTTTGGATGCTTAAAAACTTTATAATAGAGAACTTATTCACCCATCATTGAGGGCACCCACACCATCTGGAAATTACCATCATCATTGTATTCTGAAACTGATGACAAAAGCTTTAATGCTTCATCAGAATCAATCAATCATTACATTACTTCTAAAGAGGTTTTTTTTTTTTTTCCTTCGTGACCAAATCTAAAGAGGAATCCTACTTCATAGATGTTGGCTTTTCAACAACTCATCACATCTTTCTTTGATTGCGAAAATGGCAGACGTATTAGACCATAATAATCATTTGGTTGGCAATGAAATCATCACAACTCCATGCTAAAGTGAGGTTACTCAGAGAGAGGGATAAACTAAATTGAAATTAGATTATGGTCCAAAATAAGTTTGCTGGTGACAATGCCAGCTTTAGCTTACTGACTACAACAACGAGAGAAAAAAAAAATGCTAAGGTTAAAGAGAGACAAGCAAAGCTTGGCCTGTGACTAAACAAAATATTTGATGATTTTCTACATACAAAACCTTAATTCAAGAACAGAGTTATAACCAATGTTAAGCTCTCAGTCACTCCAAAACAATATACTATGATCACGGTCACAACAGGCTGCTGCAAATATATATATATCTATTACAAAGAAAGCCATAACATAAAAAATAAAAGAAGAAATCGTAAATAAAAGTGATTATATTGGTTATAAGAATAACTTGATTAAACCCCAAAATCATTCCAAAACAATATACTATGAACCCACAGGCAACAGCTCTTCCTTCCATCCTCATTGTTTACTTTTTAGCCGGTACACAATCAAAACAAAAGAAAAAGAAAGATGGTTAGTCAGAATCAAGTAGACGGAATCACAGTTGTTATCATGGCCACAAAGAAAAAGAGAAGGCAACAAATAATCAATAGCTATTGTGACATGCCTAAACTAATGCCAATAGTCCTTAATGGTAGATCTAGCAATTTTGGATACAACATAATTATATGAAATGAACATGAGACAAATACGTGAGCATGTCAAAATCTTAAAAATACAAATTATTGATGTGTCAAAACTTATATAAATATATATAATACTTCAAACACAATTACGGCACTCAAAAATATATGTATATAATACAAATACATGGATTTTCAAGTTTTCTTAAGGGTTGAGGTGGGCTTGTGTTAGTCTTGGTACATGTGCATTAGTCCACACCCTATAGTTTGACACTCTTTCACCAAATCCATTTGCTTGCATCTTACTTACAAAATAAATAATCTTTCATGTCTTCAAGATCTGGATTTAAACGGTCCAAATAAAATCCTGAAAGTCAAGTCAAATTCATTTTTTTTTTTCATGCATCATGTTTCTTTTTCCTAAAGTAGGAAATTCCAACTTGATTCTCCCCTATGAATCCCTGTGGTGGAAACTAAACACTTCAAGATTCAGTGTGAGAAAAATTCTAAGACAAGGATGATTCAAAGGGAACTGCAAATTTCAATGTTTAAGCAATGCTTAAAATTTGTTTTAGGTCATCACCGAAAAAGGACAAAAAACAAAGCTGAGTTAGGGAATTCCACAATTTACTAGCACCCCTAATATCCAATTGTGCCTCAGCGAAATGACTCTAAATTTTGATCCTCCAATCCCAAAGCACGTCCATTTTTTCACATACCAGCCGCAATTTACAAAAAAGTTAACATGAAACTAACAAAAGAGATTAGATTCAGAATAAACGTCTTTTATACCTGAGAAAATCATTCTAAAATGTAAAAGATAAAAACAATAAGCAAAAGCCAGGAACACGTTTGATCATCATTAAGTAGTTGGTGTAACTTGATTATATCAGTCAGCACGATACATGAATCTTAGTTCAATCACTCTCTGACTTTTGACATAAGATGCAAGTTTTTTCTAACAGCCAATATGCGATTACACAATGCACCGTTTATTTCTACTGGAAATGATTATTTCATGCAAACTTAAACCATACCTTAAGAAGAAGAAAAAAAAAAACTACTATATAATTTAATTATTAGATTACAAATATTTTGATCCAACTTACCAGATGCATTGCATTTTAACTCTAACTAAAACTCTCCCCATCTATTGCCATTCAATTGAATGGATTTATATTGTGATTTTGCTAGTCATTCAGCACTACTTTTTCTTTTCGGGAAAAATGCTAGCAATAAAACCTAAAACCTCAATAAAAGTACAAGAAGGCCAAACTCCCAGGTGCCTTTAAATTTAAAAAAGAAAAGAGTACAACACGGCTTTTAATAAGAGCAACTACGAGAGATGTTTAATGTGGTGTAATCAAAGGCTTAACCCACTTTACACAGAGTAAATAGTGATAGTTGCTATATAAGATCTCAATATGTCAACTGATTGCTTTACAACATTCAGATATTAATCAAAGCTGCAAAAGCCAACAGCACCGATTTTCATTCTTTTTGACAGACGGATGCATTGGATCATGTGGGGAAAAAGCAAAGCAAGTTCTTGTTAGCAATGGAAAAAAAAAAAAAAAAAAAAACTAGACGATATATGATACTTTTGTTTTTCCACTAGTGAGATTATGTTAAATTAGCCACCAAGAAAAGAATGATGCATGAGTTGAACTTAAATAGAAAAAGCAGCAGAAAGTTGAAAACTCAATTATTTGACTCCATCTAACTTCATTTGCTCCTTCCCAGGATTGAATTCACGGGAATCAAACTGCCATTTCACATTATACAAGACTACAGAGTTTTTTTTTTTTTTTTTCCCTTTTCAAAACTCAAATATGATTGCACCCATTAGTTCCACAAATTTTACCTTAGCCTTATCAACTATGTCATATCCTCCCTATGCAGGCTTGAGGTTGATCTCAGAACTTCCATGTATTGTTGCCAATGCAGTTGGCTCCAGACTAAACACGACAAAAAAATACCATTAGTAGATAAAATATTATCATGCAACCAAAAGTGAAAAGAGGTGGGGGCCGCTGAGATGAATGATGATGAAACTGACTACAAAACTGATCTGTGACTTATGAGATGCCGAGCAAATTAAAATTGAAACAGAAGGAGAGTATAGTGCTGAAGAACAGACAAGATAAAGAGAGCGAAGAAAAACTTGGTGCAATTGTTTGTTCTTGGTAGACTTGGCAATTCAAGTATTCATGTCATTTTCATGTTTTTTTTTTGTCATCTAACAATCGTGTTTAAGATATTTTATATGATATAAATTTTGATCTGTTAATACTTCATATTATATAGATTTTAAAACATGCATTCGCTTCATGTCGAGTTGTGTTTTAATGACCTTAGTAGTGTCATACACGTGTAATCATGTCTAATATTGCAGGTCTAGTTCTCGGCAAGAAGGAACAAAACAACTGCTGAGTCAGTGAATGCTTACTTTCAGGATGAACAAAAATTTCCCCAGAGATATCAGCGGTTAGCTTTTGATAGCAGTAAATCAAATTAAAGAAATAACATATCAAGGTTGCAATCAATCTCCCCAAGAGCAATTTATTTTCTAACCTTTAGCTATTTGTCTCTTTTAAGTTTTAACATGAAGAGTTTAAAACTGAAATTAGATACACTGAATGCATGACGTTAGCAGCATCCTGTATCAATGCTTAGTCAAAACAGGCAGTTCTAGCATCATTCTAAAAATAATTTAAAAGGCAAGAGAAGGCTTATCTTAGGAATAGGACCCATCAAAGGAAATTAGCAACCAGAATTATAAAAATGTCTAAACCTTTAATTTTTCTAATTGTACTATAAGAAAGGTGGATCAGACAAGCTTGAAGACATGTCTTAATATCAGATTTCTTTGAGCTTGCAAATTATCCATCCTGATTTGGGGGCGAATTTGTGTGTGTGGTATTGTAGACATATTCCAGGACAAACTGAGCATGAAAAACCAAATAGAAGCCATTTTGCACTCTACTGATATGAAGCATGGGTTGTCTCTTAACTGTTTACCAAATAGACAGCCAGAAATGGCGGCACATTTACTGTCTACACATTTACCCAATCCATGACCATACAAGTGTGTGGCAACAATTCACCAGTTTCTACAATCCACAGGAGAAGCAAAGACATACCACAATTCGATTAGTTGAGGATCAATCATGTTGCAGAATCAACATAACTCACCACCGAACCAACAGTGTTGAGTTATCCTGATTCACCAAATGCACCACTTGCTTGACACTATCTATTTGATCAATTCCCCACTATTTTGCTAACAAGAATCCTCTATCTAGCAAAGAAAGAAACTATAGACCCATCTTTGGTAAAGTTAGTAAAAACATTCATAGGCGAGCTTTACAAAATTAGGGGCCTATAGGTAAGGAACCTCTACTAGAACTTAATTCACATATATTATTTTGAAAGTTGTTAATTAAAGGTTTTACAAAGATTCACCAGTAGTTGAGAGTATCAGAATCTGCTCAACATCTGTGATATTTGTACTCATTCATGAAGATTGCTTTATTACCTGCCTCTCGGTGATACAGTCTTTCCTTGTTTTTCAGCTCAGTCTTATTTACAAAGTTGCTACCAGGACACGCTGATTTTTTTCAAGACCAACAGTCACGAACTTGATGGGGCCTGCAGAAAATGCACATTATAATGAACATATAATGACAGTGAATCTACACATGACTGGCTAAGAATGAAACCAGCTTCAACGTTCCAGAGAATAGAGCAGTGAGAAGCACTGATATCACATTCCATAAACTTTTGTTAATGGTCATTATTTGGCTATGCTTGAAAGTAGGTAATAGAGAATTGTTATTAGTAAACAACGTGTAGAAGTAAAATTTGATTACGAGGTCTAGATATATACAGTGGCAAATTAAACATATTAAATGCAACTAGACTTATGAAACAAAACATGCAAAGAAATGTGTAGATGATGAGTTAGATTTTAGTCATACAGGTAGTGATTATAAGCTAACTGCAAGCCTTCTATGCTCCAAATGGTGGAATTAACTAGAATATCAGGGTATATAAAGTGGATCCAATTGCTAGCAGCAAATTGAAATTCTTTAAATGCAACTTCAACATTATTGTAATGAATTGAGTATGAGTATATTTAATTAAGTAAATCATTTATTCTTGCATATTACAGAATGCTCATGCAGTGAGAAAACCCCCACAAAGTAGAGGACCAACCAAGGAGCACCAGGAAGACTTGTTGTATCCATAATGATAAAAGATCTTCTATTGTCATATTATTTGAACCCACTGAAATCTGACAAAATAGTCTCCATAGCCTACAATAGGAAAGCAGGGTTCTTCCTACAAATACCAAGTAATCCATTTATAGTAATAATGGTAATAAATTCATCAACATCTAAGCAAAAAGGTGCATGCAGATTCACATGCTGGAAAGGGTGGTGACATACAACATGCACACTTTAAATTGATCTTAACTAACAGATTTGGTGGACATGAGAGTGATTCATATATGCCACCCTAATAAAGATTTTTAAGTGTAGCAATCTGTGACACATCATGCAAAAAATAAATAACTAAAAAAGACACAATAAAAAGAAAGAAAGGAAAAAGTCATAAACCCTATAACCAGACATGCACATGAACATGAGTGGATGGCGTATATAGAATTTTGGCCTCGTGGAGCAGAGGACCCACCATTTGGTTACATGATGTGATCTTGACAAGCAATAGCCAACCCAGATCTTGTAATGATCTCTGTGTTTCTCTCTAGCCATCCTTATCTCAGATGATAGGAGGCTTCACAGATCTAATTTATTTCACATTCATAAACAGTTTGTCATCAAATGGTTAAGTAGATCCCTGCTCCACCCGCCATCCACAACAAGTAATACAAAGTTGGTACCTCAAAGAAAGCAGAGATGAAGGTATACACTTTACGGTTATGCCTGTGAAAGTGATCTTCCTCAATTCTATGGGCTGAAGTTTTCTCTTTTGGATGCAGTTACTAGGTTGGATGCACCGCAAATTCCGCCAAAATAGCAGTGAACCACTCAAGGATTTTGCCATCGGTAAGTGTCATCCTGGCATATAGCTTTTTCTGCTGACGCATTTTATATGGCAGATGCAACTGAAAGAAAAGCTTTAATCTTAGAATCATAATCTCTGGTCATGAAAAATGCATGCTATAATGGCAATGTATGACCGATAATAAATGTGCACAAGAGGCAACAGACCCATCAAGACCCAAAAAGTTGGTACATTTTAGACTTCATACACATGAACAAAGACTTTTGAACGGCATACTCTCTGTGCAGCTCATTTTGATGAATGGAATATAGGCTTAAGATGA
Source organism: Adansonia gregorii (assembly GCA_038382025.1). Classification (NCBI taxonomy): domain Eukaryota; kingdom Viridiplantae; phylum Streptophyta; class Magnoliopsida; order Malvales; family Malvaceae; genus Adansonia; species Adansonia gregorii. The sequence continues at coordinate 5,624,791 of JBBYHO010000001.1, read as the reverse complement.
ACCAAGATTGAACTATATAATGGTATATACGTAGGTATTGAATAAATATAAGCATTTTTTTAAAACTAAATGTTAGCAAGGTCGAGGAAAGGTAATCAATATTGTCTTTGCCAAATGCTATGCTAAAACCCATTCTTCCATCTAGCCTCACCATCATCCAATTTTTTATTTTAACATTTTCTGTGCCAGGGAATTCTTGTAACTGTCTTACAGGGCAGTCATCATTGGATGACCAACAATTCTACTTGAAGCCAAACTATGGTACCAATCTATTCAAGAAACCCCAGAGAGACCATCTTCGAAAGTCTTTTGCTGGTGTAGAAGCAGCACAGTTAGAAGAATATGACTATGAAGAAGAATCATTATCAGCAATATCTGAACTATTCCATGGCTTTCTTGCCATTGGCACCCTTGGTTCGGATCCTAAGATTCCCGATCCATCAACACCAACATTTGCTAACTCTGTAGAGAATATAAGTGAAAAGGAAACTGAAGCAACAGAGAATGAGCTGAAGCTCATTAATGATGAATTGGAGAAGGTTCTAGGAGCCGAAGCTAAAGAAGATGGCTGCAATGACTCACCTGGAAGAAACAGTCATGTCAGCACAGGAAGAAGCAGTCATGGAAGCACAATTACACTTAATGGGAAGCCAATGGAAGGTCCAGAAACCAATGGAAATGGTACTACAGTTTGTCCACTTCAAGATTATCTTTTTGGCTCAGCAATTGAATTGTCAGAAACAACTGCAGTGGCAAAAAAGGAACATAGGACCTCGCTTGGGGAGCTGTTTAAGAGGACTAAAATAACAGAGGAGAACTATGTGAGTAAATATGACAAGGAGGAGAAGCGAACAGAGAAGGAAGGAGATAAATCTGCAGTGCAAATTATGAAAAAAATGCTGAAGAAAAAAATGCTAAATGCTTCTAGGAGCTCTACTGCAGCTAACGTTGGAGATATGGATTCTGCTTCAGCAGAAACAAAACTGCACAAGGTTCGTTAAAAAACATAACAACTAGACCAAACCTTTTTTTTTTCATCATGCCTTCACAGGATCATTACAAAGTGATTGGTATGTCAATTACAAAGAAATTTTGTGAGTATAGCATTCAATAATTTGCATGCCGTGGCCATATGATCCGATGTGTGAACAATGATAAATGTTGGCCAAAATAAAAGGACCAAATTGAATGCTCTGCAAATCAGTATGTGTTAACAAAATGTCCTATTTTTTTTCTTCTGCCTTCTCTTTCTTCTCTTTATCCTCTTTATTTCAAGAGTTACAAAGAATTAAATAGACCATTAGTTTTGAGTTTTGATGAGTGTGCTTAAGATTCTGATGATGAAAAAGAACGAATTCCCTAATTCCCTGAAATGTTGTGTGTAGATCTTACACATGTTCCACAGAAAAGTTCATCCTGAAAGCTCAACAACCACTTACAAGCATGACAAGCCTCAAAAGAATGAGAACAAGAAAGGCATCTTCTATGATGGAGGACATGAGAGTGGCGGTCATAGACTTGCAGATGAGGACATAATGATATTTCCCCAGAAAGCCCTTGCAAAGAACACACGACGCTACAAGAGCCAATCTAACCCACCTCAATTCAGACTTAGCTGCAATGATTCAAATGCGAACGGGGAGTGCTGGATCAAAACAGACGCAAACTGTAAGTACACAATTGTCTGACATCTTTAATATCCATTAAGAAACCATGTCATGGACTATCTAGAATTCATTGATGAAATATCATACTTGTCTGGTTTCAACATTTGCTTCTTGACTTCTTTCCAAGAATATTTGATTTCTTTCAATAAGTAGTTTCCATAATTGAGATCCTAATATGGGGATGGTGGTATTTAATTAGTTCTGATGCCTGTGATCCTTCTTGCATATTGACTCTGCAATAAGCATTGTGTCAATGTGTCATCAGATTTTTGGCACACGGAATTAAACATCAAAAGGCAGATGCAGCAATTGTTTGTGACTGTTGCACATATATATGCCAATGTGACAACTCTGAATTTTCAAAATAAATATCCTAATCCCATAAAATGGTTTGTCTTTGTAGACCTGGTGTTGGAGCTCTAGAAGGCAGAAGGAACTTTCAAGTGTGATTTTCCAAACAGCATCACAAGTTAGTACGAAAGAAAATTGATGGTGTTTCCTCTGTTTGTGAGATTCTCTATCATTGGTAAGTATCAAACTGGTATTTGAGAGTGGCTATTTTACAAAAGAGCTTGAAATAAATAAAGGAGACCCTCCTCCTGAACCTACATGTGAGATTGCTTAATGTAAAAAATAAAAAATGTAAGGCATCATCGTTCGCCTACCAAACATATCTACTATTGGAGTTCAGTTACTTCAACGTCCCCTTAATTATACCGAAAACCACAATATCCTTGAAGCAAAACAACTTCATTTAACAACAGACAACCAGAAAGCTACAAAAAAATGAGAATCGATCTGGTTTTTACTTTTTTTTTATAACATTTTCTACATGAAGTACCACAAACTAGACCAAACCGAAAATAGTGGTGGAAAATAATGCAATAAGAGTAGCCAGAAACCCTTTCTTTCTTTTCACTTTGAAGCAAAACAACATCATCAACCACAGATAAGCAGAAAGATACAAACAAATGTGAATCAATCTGCTTTTTACTTTCTTATAACATTTTCTAGATGAAGTAACACAAATTAGGCCAATCCGAGAAAAGTGGTGGAAAATAATGTAGTAAGAGTAGCCAGAAACCCTTTTTTGTTTTTTCATTTTTACTTTATTTTTTCCCACTTTTGCATATTTCCTCACCACATCTGCAATCTAAAATTAAAATTAGGGAGCATGAGATGGCTCAACAAAGAGAGTGTTAAAAAAAAAAGTAGTGGCTTCCAAAGATAGGAAAAAAATCATAGGCGCAAAAAAGAGTACATACCCTCTAATTGGCTATAGTTCTAAGTACATTGTAGCTATCTTAAATGTTGGAAAAGTACAAATAAACAAAAACACAGGGAAACAAACAGAGGGCAGCTGCAAAGTGCAAACAAGTTCTTTGCAATTATAAGTTATCCAGTGGCAATTGACGAACGAAATTCATTGAAGAAGTCAATCAGAAACAGCCCATCGTATCTACAAAAAAGTTTGGACCGTCTAAAAAGCAGTCAAGCTTCCATGTAATAGTTCATAGATTTCGCTGAAACATAACATGAAAGAAAAAAATGGATTACCTGGAAAAAAAAGGATTAAGTGGTCATTGATTCTTGTTCGCTTCTTCTGTCATATTTTTGTTGTCGGTTTCTGTGTCGTAGGAAAACGTTCAGTTTCCAAGAACAGAAGATTAGATGGAAATTGGTCGGCTTAAGGTTTGGAATTTGGGCATCAATATTCATGAGTCAAAGACGTACTTCGGGCACGATCGGAGATAACCTCAGGGCCGCCTGGACGCTATTGCTAACTCTAACAAACTATACTCAATAAAATCTGATGTTCCATTGTTGTGGCTTTTCATTTCTTCCGGACAAGCAAAGGTCTAAACTCCACAGTTCCGCATTTTTTTTTCGATACTAACCAAATTTTATTATTATTATTATGATCATTACTACTACTACTAAACGGCGAAATATCATTCATTAATGTTTTATATTTTCGATTTTATAAATTTTTCATCAAATGGTATTCATCTCCGATGTTTGCTCTTATTTTATAAAAAAATAAAAAATATAAATAATTACACCTCAGCTTTATACTAATAAATCATAATTATAATTATTTTTGAAATATCTTATAATTACAGTAAGGTTATTTTTATTTTTATAATTAAAATTATCAAAATTTAATATATGATTAACAAATCAAATAATATAATATTTTATCAACCGATCAAATTAAAACTAGACAAATAGAATTTTTAAAAAGAAAGAAAAAAGTATTAGCATGCGATATGCTCTAAAGCCAATGCGCATGAATATCATAAAAAAGTACTAAAAATAAATCATTAATTTTAATTTAAAAATATACATGAAGAGCAATTATTGATTAAGCGAATACGCATGAATATCATAAAAAGGTTTTGAAAATAAATCAGTAATTTTAATTAAAAAAAAAGAAACATGAAGAGCAATTATTGAACTAGGAATTAAGTGAATGGGATATATATTAAGCAATCAAATGAACATTTATTTCCTCAATAAATTTACCAGAATTCTTATAGTACAACCAAGAGATTGTGATGACTCAAAAAGGATCAGAACTGAGGTTACGAATGAACGGCGTGTACTGGTATCACAGGCCAAGACTCAATTATTCAGCCCTTGAATCCGGGATGACTCTTCCAGATCTGAAATTAGCATTAAACGTGCCAAGCATTGCGTGTACCGGGATATTAGCATGTACCATCCATGTAATTCACCAACAAATCTTGAACCATGCCTCTATCTGGCATCTTCCCTGCAGCACCGTATATGGGCGCAAGACCTCCGCTTATCGGCCCTGGATTTTCTTTTATCTGAAACAAACATATATAAACGAAACAGCTATCAATAATAAACGAGAATTTGGTAACATATCAAGTACCAATACGACAAACGCTTCTTTAAAATGCTTTTGTTGCCAATGAAGAGTTATACAAGTTATTGTACGGTCTAGCATACTATTGAGCTGTAAATTAATGGCAAAGACGACTTGCTATTTTCAAGTTTAAAAAAAAAAAAAATGGCCTACAGTTTGCACGGCTTCCCTCAAATCCTGGAGGAAGGAATCGACAACTGGTACATGTTGAAGAGTGACACAGATATGAAGGCTGATTCAACCACAAGAAAAGAATTAGTCTACAATAATCAACGTCTCTACAAATTTATAAAAGCAGCTAAAATTTAGTAACTTGAAGACAAGTTGAAAATGAAGAATGATAAAGCAGCTAAACTTCACAATCAAAGAAACATCCAATCAATCAAATGAAAGGTTGAACATCCGTACGACTCATTTCAAACAAATAACCACCCGAGTCACTATTAAAGGGAATTCGATCCAATGCAAAATCAAAGAAAGAATAGAGGTAGAGAGTGCTCACCTGTTGGGTCTCTGCAATGCATTTAAATGCCAACCTTTGCAAGACATGATATCATTGACTTCAAATATGTCTAGAACAGCGGATCCAAATGCCACAATTGTCATGTCTGGATTTCCAATGATAAACAACTCAGGTATCTCCTTTATCCTGCATTTAAAGTGGCTGTTATTCTATATATCTCAAAACTAAATAACTCGGTAGAAAATGTGAACCGAATTCGAACCCTTTCTGTATCTTTTTTGATACTTCCATGATCACTCTTGTATTCTCCAAGTAACCTACGGGAAGGAAAAAATAATCAGTCCGACAACAGAACAGCTGAATAATCTAACAACAATGTAGGTGACGATTTGATAGCTTAAGGCATTGCAGACTAAAAACAAAGTTTGCTACCTTCTTGTCCGAGAGACACCATTGCTGCCCAAGCTCCAGCGATCAATCCTCCAGGCCTGCTTCCAGCTATGGTTGGAGACACATAAAGCCCACCTAACCACTCAGTAACTGTTGATGGACAAAAGTAAAAAATATATAGATAATTAAGCGCAAACATATTGCAAAGAACTACTATCGCATTTCTGACTTGAATTAAAAGTTAATTCCAGCATCCAAAGGATGATATCAATGCAGTATCCGCTCTCTTTAAAAGCATCCTCTAAACTAATGCTTTCCAGTCTCATCTTAAATGTTCAAAATGGCCCCAGACAATCAGAAATGCTATAAATAGAGTTCTAAACAAATCAAGACTCCTAGAAGCAATCTGGCTGCCTCAGTTTAAATGTTTGAAAAACTCTAAGCATTCCCCCCCTTTCTTTTCCAGCTCAACTTTTATTTCTCTCTCTTTTTCTTTTTCCTTGATAATTGAGATTCGACTTACCAGCAACAAATTGATGCTGTTGAAGAACAGTCAGCCAAGTAATCCAGTATAATATTTCGTAGCCACCAAACAAAGATGCCATGAAAAGAAAAACATATAATAAAGAGCTTGCTCAGAATTATAAGAAAATATAACAAATATTTGAGATAAAACCTACAACTTATACAATGTTCAGCACAAAATTAATTCTTGACATTTATCATCTAGTTTATGAGAATACAATGTGCATGGCCAAAAGGCAGAACTAAAGCAACAGAAATAGATAATATGTCTTATAGAACTTGTACACAAAAGTTACAGTAGTCAGTGAAGACATATACCTCAAAATCACCAATTTAAGTTTTTACTTCAGCAAGTAGATATAATCAAATATTTGAGCCCAAACAATGTTCAATGTTGTTATAGGACTGCTGATATTTACCTTTCTAATGTCATGATTTCTGTAAAGAACTACACTTGTTCCTTTGGGAGCCAGCCCATATTTATGCACATCCACTGAAATAGAAGTTACTCCCATAACAGTAAAATCAAATGATGGAATTGGGAATCTGAGAAGAAAAGGGGAAAAGATAATAACCAATCAATTTTAGCCAACATTCACGAGATAAAGATGGAATAGAAACAATTATATTCCCCATAATACTGTCTACTCCAATTCAAAAACAAAACATTAACATTTTCAAATAAGGATTCATGTATCCGATGGTGAAAAAAAAAAATTCAATCAGAATTTTATAGTATTTCATGTAAATCACTACCTGTAGTCCATGCAAGTCATATGTTAATTAAGAAAAAAAATGGAAAAGGATAAATCGATAATATCACAATGAAATGACGAATAAAATGGCAGTTCCAATCACATAAAACAATTTCCTAAAAAGATGCAACCTAATAGCAGGGTATACAGATCATAACATCAACTCAATGGCATGAAACACTCAAGTTGATAAATTCTTCATTCAAAGAGAAAAGATGATGTTAATCAATGTGAGGACATTTTTACCTTGGCACATTCAATAACTGCATATGAAAGACAAAAATCAATCCCTTACACGGGGAAAAAACTCTCAACTTCTTAAGAACAGAGTGAATAACCAGTTATTCACTGAAAATTAAAACTACTAAAAAGAGGCTGGCATCAATTTTGAAAACTTTTACCAATGACCTGAATAAACAGTTCCTTAATGAGGGAAACAGGTACCAAATCAACTAAAGAGAACTACATGCCCTTAAAGAACAAGAACCGAGCACGGTAATGACAACTTGACAACCACAATTCTAATATTTTAGTCCATGTTGAAAAGAAAATAAATAATATAATCTAATACTACTGAGAGTTCAGCAGCATACCCAAGTTTACGAGCAAAAGGCAATACAAAGCCGCCAAGACAAAGGTCAACATGGAAACAAATTCCATAGCTATCAGCCAATTTACCAAGTTCCTGTGAGAAAGATCTATATTTATCAGTAAGACCCCCAGGTAAAACATAATATTAACTTATTACATTTAAAATCTTTTCCTGCCCTGATGAACCAAGTAATGAGTAGTTGCATACGTCAATAGGGTCAATGATGCCATGAGGAAACCCAGGTGCAGATCCAACAATCTGCAGTATCATAAGATTTTGGTCAGGCCAACTTATAACAAAAGGCCTTTTCTTTTGGTATAAGATTACTGAAAATAATATAGGCATGTATACCAAGATTGTGTTTCTGTTAATATGTTGTCTGATTGCTTTCACATCTGCTTTAAATTCCTTATTGACAGGGACACGATGCAGCTTGATGTTAAAATATTGTGCTGCCTTGTCATATGCCGAATGTGCAGATACAGCTATTATACTATGCTTGGGAATAGGATAATTCAAATTGAAAAAAACGGGGTTAGCAATAATAAAAAAATGAAATCATCTTAGTAATTATCAGGAACACCTACATTTCTGGCCTTGTAATTCCCTTCTTCATCTTCATATAATCCCGAGATGTTTTCACAGCTAATAATATGCTCTCAGTTCCTCCTGATGTCATGTTTCCACATACTTGTCCTCCAGAAGTCTTCTCGTTACTGCCAAGTAGATCTGCTGTCATAGCAACCACTTCAGCCTCAAATCGGGCCACACTCTGGAACACATCTAAATGTAATGGATTGGTATGTGCAAACCTGAAAATAGTAAACAGCATTTTTTAAAGATAGGTAACTGAAAGAGGAGTGAGGCAGACCTGATTTCCTCGAAGCTTGTTAACTGATGGAAAATAGTGGTATTTGAGCACATTTTCGAGGAAACTAAGATAGTGTCATCAGGTATTTCTATGCAAGTTTCAATCCATCAGCAACACTCTAGTGATATTTGTTAGATCAAGTGAGTTTAAAGCATTGCAAATAATAACAGATTAGAGATGTTCTTAGGAATATAAAACAATGATAAATTTGTGGTATCTTACTAACATTGAGCATGCCTCGTTGATCAAAGAAAAATGTCCTTCAGATTCACTTCCACCAATGTAGCTGGACCAAAGTAAATGCAGTACTTATCAAGCTCAAGCACAATTCAACAAAAACTGATATTTATATTTCATGTAGCAGAACATATACAAATTGTTCTGAGACAAATTTATAAACATACACTGTACCAGAGCATTTTCCTTGCCAATCAACATCCTTGCTCTTAGCATCTTTCATTTCCTCTATAATGCCTACTCCTAAACCTGTGGTTGGCAACTCTGTCCTCCAGTGTTCTCTATTGGATTTGCTACCAGATTGTAACTTATCCACAACCTGCATTGTTCAGCAAACAGTAAATGCACCAAATTATATTCATCCTAATTTTCAAGACACAGATATTAATCATTTAAGACAATATGTACTAAGAACTGATTGAGTGGAACATAAAATCCATAAACAAAACTTTAAAAATAAGGTGGCATCTAGAGCAGATATTACTATTCTAGTTCTAGAAGCAGGAAAACAATATCGTATCTGCACCATGGGAAAACAACAATGACAAGCCTTCTTTAACCTGGGCTAGACTGAATAATTATGCAGCGCACTTCTGCAAAAGTTCATCCAAATGGGAAGAAAATATAATGGTCAAATGAGTATAAGAAACACTTAGCTTCCACTGAATTCACGTGATAATAAATAACTTGCTGGTGTCATTCAGGCTTTGGCCATTCTAAATTAATAGTCCAACATTATTTATCACTCTTAGCCTCTTACCATTTAATGAAGACAGTACTCATGCTTACTTTAAACAAAGATGCACTATGTTTCCATCGCAAGAAAAGACCAAACAAGCAGACGAGTCCTACACTACAGTCTCACAACCCAAACTATAAGCCCTTTATCTATTATAAATTCCTTATTAAATGCACGAAAAGTAGGTAAAATAATACTTTATCTCAAGCTGAGAGAAAAATTCTAAACTGCGCCTGCGACTGTAACTGTAATACCAGATAACCTATCCAGTCACTGATACAGAGTAAGGCCCAAATCATAGTCTATGGTGTCAAATAAATGCAATTGAATAAATCCAAGGAACTATATAGTATTATAAAATGCAAATCATGAGTGTGCTTCATCAATCAGCAGGTCAGATCGAACAATGAAAAACTGAACCATTGAGTTGTCCTATTCAAATACGCACAAACAATAGTAGCAGCCAGAGTTGAATTTCTATTCAATCATAATACTAATAAACCAACAAATGCTTTGAATTCAACTCAGGGAACGGGTATTAAATGCTTCCGGTTATTCCTAATCCAATTACTATAGATTCTTTCATTTATTGCCCAAACAAATCAAAAGAAAAACAATTTTCTAATGTTTGCAACGCATCAAAACTAAACATAAATACACAGTACGGATATAAGTGAATGTATAAATTAAATGCCAAAAATAAAAATCAATAAACCTGACTTAAATTATAAAAGAATAACAAGAAAAAGAAAACTAAATATATCTGACCTTTTGTTTCTCTCCATCAATATAATTCTTAACACCAGGAACCAGCCTTTTTTTTTAATTTGAAAATGCAAAACAAACGAATTAGTTGATGAAAATGACATATCTCCGCTTTGAAACTTAAATCAAATAAGAAGATAATAATTTATATAGATTACTTGATGGTGCTCATGAACAAGCCTAGTAGCGTGGCTTTGAGCCCTTTCTCGTGAATAACGGAAAGAAAAGAGTGAAACACACGAGCGAGGACAAGAGTGAGGAGAGGCGCCAGGAGCAGAACCAGAGGTTCGAATCGTGACAGGAACAAATTGGCAGAATGTCTGAATCGAATTAAGAACGAGTTAAACGAAGAGGAAGAAGAATCCATCTTCCTTTTTATCCCTTTTTTTTTCTGAAGAAGAAAAAAATGAATAGCCGGTATTGTTCGATATTAGGGACGAACGAATCAGACCGACGGGAGAAATTAAATAAAAACGAAGTGAAAACGGGGAGATGTCCGAAAGGATAAGAGCTTTTAAGTGGGGTGGGGGGGAGGGTTGGTAATCGCGTGCAAGGTACGTCCCTTCTTGTTTTTGGCGGGCTGGAAGTGGATTGCGTAACGCTGCGTCACTTTTCTGTTGGTTTTCCCGTTTGTCACTATATGTCAAAAATTATTCGACTAATAATAATTGCAATGATTAAATTATAAAAAAATAACGCCTATTTCATCTCAATTGTTAAATTTTTTTTTTCTTTCAACCGCCGAAATAACAAAGTATTAAACATCACACACACACACGTTAATATAAAATTAATTTAATTTTATATAAGTTTATAATTTTTTATATTATTTATATTTATGTAGTTTGATAAATAATTTAAAGTACTGTATATTTAAATTTATTAAATATATTTTTTTAAGATTACAACATAAAATTAAAAAATAAAATAAGATATTAAATTTAAATATTTAAATTTATTATTTTATAAATAAAAAGATTTAAATATCGAATAAAATTTTAATTAAAATTAAAAAGGATTCTAGTAATAAATATTAAAAAAATTTAATATATAAATCCATATGTATAATAAATATAGTATTTAATTTTAAAAAAATTAATAAATTAAATAATTTAAGCATTTAATTTCTTTAATATTTATAATACGTTTAGTTTATTATAATGTAATTCAACTGTAATAATATAGATATCCTGTGAAAATAAAAGAGGGGTAGAATAAAATAAAATAGCTGAGATAGTAATTTAATTAAGTGAAATAAAAAATTATAAGATTTAAATTTTTAAAATAATTTTATATTCTATCCATGATCTGAATAATCATTCAGTAAAAATATATAAAATAACTATTTAAATTTTAAGTAATATAAAATTAAAATAAATTATTTTATAAAATAAATATTAAAAAAATAAAATTATTATATTATTATAATATATAAAATTATTTATAATAAAATAACTTATTATAATGAACGATTATCGTCCCCTCTACTTATCAACGACGTAACGAGGGAACAGCGTAGATAGATTTTGTACCATCAATTTTAATCCACCTCGTCGTGACTCATTTATTGGATTTGATTGCTAAAATCAAAGCTGAAACTCAACAAGCGTGTCCAGAGTCCAAATCAATCTCCCAACAGCAAACGCTCCTAAGTCTCCCTTTCTAGATTGACTTTCTAGATTTCTAATATACTTAGTCATGTCTAGACCTGAAGCTCTTTATGCGTTGGGTCTGGGCCGTTGGTCCCGTCAAATTTAAACACTATAAATTTTATTTATACATACATATTATTATTTATTAAATTTAAAAAATATTTTATTATTTAAAAAATTATATTAATATTTATATATTTTTATTAATTAAATTATAATTTGAATCAAATTAAACTATAATATTTGAGAATATCTTAATATTAAATAATTATTTTTTATTTACTTTAATTTTAAAACATTAATATCAAATAATTTTGATAATTTTGATAAATAAAAAAATGAAGAAAAAGATTTTAACTTAATTAAACTAAAAAATAATAATTAAATATGAATCTTAAATATATATATATATATATTCATATTTACTTCCTTATCGAATTCTAATCTCATTTATAAATTTTTTTAATCACACTTAATATTATATGACTATTTCTAATATTTTTTAAAGCTCTATTTGAATCTCATCACCCCAGCGACTTTTAGGAGGCTGAATCTTTTCATTGGCTGCATTTGGATATAAACCCTAATGAGATTTTTTTTATCGCTAGTCCCTCCAGTCTAAACCTTAGTGGAGGGCATTTCCCTTGTTTTTAATGTAAATATAATTTTAATAATTTTTTTATTATTTAAAATACATATAAATTTAATATATATTTTATTATTTAATATAAATATATTATTAATTATTTGTTATGTATATATATTTTAATTTATTGTCTTTAATTATTATTTTTTATTATAATTTACTTTATCGTTATTATTATTTTTACATCTAAGCATATATCTTATTACTAATTAATCACACCGCTATAGCCTCAAAATTTTCAGTACAACAATAAGTAACTTTACTAGTATTACTAATTTCAATTTCACCGGAGTCAGTCTTATTATTTATCCAAATAAAATCTTGTGTGCTTAGATATAAAAGCAACAAAAACAAAAATGACTATTAAATTTACTAGTTTAAAAATATATTAATAAATATTTATGTTTTATTCATATGCTTGTTGTATTTAAAAAATAATAATATATTTACAAATCTTAAATTAAAAATTAATAACAATTATTAAATAATTACGTAAATAATTTGATCAATATAATAACTATAAAGTTATTTAAAAACTAAAAAATAATAAATAAACACATAGGTTAAAACTATTGGCTTTTTTATACAAATAATATATTTTTTTATTTACCAAAATAGGCCAAAATCAGATTATTTATCGAAATAGGTCAATTTTTTAATTTAATTGAGAAATCGTCATTTCAAATACCGATTTCTCAATTTAGTTGAGAAATCGCCAAATCAGATGGCGATTTTTCAACTTATTTTGAGAAATCGTCAAATGAAATGACGATTTCTCAGTTAATTTCACTATAATTGCAAAATGTTACAAAATCCAATCGCCAGAGGCGATCACAATTGAAAAATCGTCATATCACATTGCGATTTTTCACCTATAATATTTTTTTCAATTATTTGTTTTTTTTGTCTTGTTTTGTATATATGTTTTGTTTTTTTTTTTGTTGAATTATAAGGGTCACTCGTGACCCTTATAATTCAACAATGCAGAGAGATATGACAGAAGTCATATCCCTCAAGGTCACGGGTAAAAATTGAAGATTGGAGAGAGCCCTCTATAAAAGGGGCTCTCTCCTTCCTCTCAATTATTAAAAAAAAAATTCCCTTTCTTCTTTAATCATTAAAAAAAAA
>JBBYHO010000001.1:5579182-5589892 GCA_038382025.1 Adansonia gregorii | reverse complement strand
TTTTTCTTCCTCCCGGGGTTTTCATCTTTTCTCTTTGACTATGTGCTCCCGTCTCCTTCAACAATGTCAAATTCAGTAACTCAAACAAGCAGCCAAAACATTAATAATTTGCCTGACGCTATTCTTCAGCAGTTATTATCTTTTCTCCCAATGAAGGATGCCGTACTTACCTCTTTTCTTTCGGAACTACGGCGTTATCTTTGGCATTGGTTGCCGGTTATCGATTTTCAGGACTCACCGTCGGCAAGCTTCAAAACCGATGAAAAAAGAAAAGCCTTCAGGCGATTGGTTTATAGGGCTTTGATCCTCGAGAGGGTGGCTTCTCTAGACAAGTTTCGTCTCAAATGCGCCATTATTCACGGTCCTTCACGTCTCAATACCTGGATCGATGCCGCAATTCCCAGTTTTATCCTCCGAGAAGAAGTAGATATCTCAAATTCCTGGGCATGAAAATCCGAGTTCCTTAAACTTCCAAACCATTTTTCACATTCAAGAATCTAAAGGTCTTAAAACTGAGTAATCAAATCCCGATTGATGTTCATAAAAGTACGTCAGTTTGTATCCCAAGTCTCAAGATTTTACATCTTGAGTTAAGTCTCTTTCAAGGTTGCTCTACTTTGGAGGAACTGCTTGTATGACTAAACTCTGTAATGAGTTGGGAGTAACATTGAATTCAAAATAATTGCGTTGAGCGATTTACTAATATTTCTTAGTTGAAAAAGTTATGATATTTTCTCGTTTCATGAGAATAAGAGTACTTAATTAATTTCCTATGTTTACGCATGTTTTTAATTGATAACTTTGATTTTATCCAAAGAGTTTGATTACTTCTGAGTTTTTTTTTGCTTGGCACTGACGTAGTTTAAAATTTTAATTATCAAAATAAAATAATTTTAAATTTATTTATATAATCAAAATATTTTAGTCCAACTCACTGCAATGTCATTTTTAAAAAAATGGAAAATATTAATAATAATAAATTTTTGCACATAATCTTTGTTGGTAGTCCAACATTTATTTAATCTTTTATATATCTAAAATCGCCAAGGTTTGATTTCTACCATTGAAACATTTATTTAATTTAAATTTGTGAAGATTATATATATATATATTCAATGACGAAACAATGATTTACAATGTTAAACATATAAAGTAGACATATTCAAGGGTCGGATTATTTACCTAAACTCGAAAGCCCATATGATATTTGGGAGGGTTTAGACAGAATTATTAGGCTCAAAAAAAGAGTTTGGACAAAAAAATTAGGTCTGATTAAAAAATGAATCAGGCTTGGGTTCAACTTTCCAAGTGCAAGCTCAGCCCGGCTTGGCCTGGTCCGACCTATTTTACTATTACATTATATATATATTCGTTTTATATTTTATGTATCACATAATTTTTATCATATAAACAAAACATATATATAATATTATAGTGTAAATTTTAAAAATTAAGTTAAATTGTTTATATTTATAAACTTAATAAAAAAATTATTAAATTAATAAAGATTAAATTTTAAAAAATATATATTTTAAAAAATAAATTATAAAAAAAATAATATTGAGGGCCTAAACAGGCTTCGACTATCTATTTATAAATATTGACAGATTTAAATAAAATTTGAGTTGCATATTTTGGACCGAACTAAACTTGAGCAAGAATATTTAATGTTAGTATCATTCTCAAACGCTACCCGAATTCGATCGAGCTCCACCTAAGAGCAGGTCTAATATAAAATAATCAATTAATTGCAATAAGGATTAGGGAGAGCTCATGTCTTGTGGCATGTATGTGCTTTAGATTTGATTAGCTATGCCTATATCCTTTCTAATTTGTTGTTAGCCTACCTCTATTTCTACCGTAATTTTTACGGTAGTTAAATTATCTATCCAAATTTAAAAATTTTAGTTAAAAATATTGGGTCCATTTAATAATTTTTTTTAAAAAATAGATATATTAGTACGACCTAAATCTTAATTCTAACATTAAAAATCTTAATCTTACCTAAAATATGTAATATTAATTTTAACTTCTATATCCATATTTTATTATATTATATCTACCTAGTCAATTTATATTTTCTATTAAAAACACTATCAATCACAATCTTTTTAAAAATAATTTTTTACGAACATTTTTTCTTAGTTACTATTAAAGCATTTGATTGAATTTAGTATCACGAATCCAGAAAAACTAACTCAATCAAATAAATTACTAAAAATCTAAAATTAAAATAATAACAATAAGATAAAAATAAATATTTATGTCTTTTAAAACTTATCATTTAAAAATTATAATTACACGATGTACCTTTTAAAACTAATCATTTAAAAATTAAAAAAAATACTCACTACACCATAAATAAACTACTTTGTAACTTAAATTTTTAAATTAAAAAAAATATAATCCCACTCGTGTCATGGGTGTAACAAATTTTAGTAAATAAAGTTTGTGATTGAATTAATATCACGAAATCAAATGATACTTAATTAAATAATAAAATTACATGAAAATCAAAATAAATTAATAATAAAAATATACAAATGTAGATAGATTTTTTTATTAATTAGTTTCACGTGTATTTAAAATAAAAACCTTGTATCCACTTAACTGTCAAGTAACTTCTTTATCAGTTAACTTCTTTTGAAAGTACTTTTTTTTTTTTCCCTTCTTTTTCAATAATCCGGTAGGTACACATTGCATGGATGAAAAAAAACAAATGAAATCTACCCATATATTTCTACTTAAAAACGATAAATCTATTCATATATTTATATTTAAATTAAAGTTTATGGTTAAGTTAATATCATGATCAAATAAGACAAACTCAAATAATAAAATTATCTAAATTGAAAATAAAAAAATATAAGTAGGGATTTTTTTTATTTACTTCTTTCATTTATAATTTATCAGCTATTTTTTTCCAAAGTAATTTTTTTTTTCTTTTGCAATAAGAATGTGGTGCCCATTACATTGGTGAAAAAAAATATTTTTTTAAGAGGAAAGAAACCTGAGAAAGACACTTAAAATATTTATGTGTGAATAATTTCAAAACAAAATTAATTAAAAATATTAAAAATTTTTTATTAAATGATAATTATATATGTTTTTAAAATTTATAATAATTTAATTAAAATTTTATATAATTTTATCAATTAAGTTAATGTTATTTGACTCGATAACACCAAGTGTAATCAATTACTTTATTAATAATATATATTATTTATTTTATAAAAATATTACCTTGTATTTTATTTATACTATGAATAAATTTTTTGAAGTTTGACATGACTAAATCAAATAATATTAATTAATTTAATTTTTGAAATGGTATAAGAATTTGAAATAAATTATTATAATTTATAGAATAAAAAACAAAAATATATTTGTTACAAACTTTAAATATTTTTAATTAATTTATTTTTTAAATGTCCACGAAAAACTACCCACTACTTTAGGTACTTTTTTTTTTATTTGCTTTCTTCGTCATCTGGTAAATTGATGAGTTGAGGCCATGATTCAAATAATATCAACCCATTAAAAGAATTTACATAAATACCAAAATTAGAGTTATAATAATAAAACAAAATTAAAGGCATTTATTTTTTTAATTTTAAAATAATTATTCACTAAAAAAATTACTCAATTTTTTATTTTTTATTTTAAAAAAACAACTACTTTATTAAAGAAAAACCTCATCACCTATTCTTTTAATTTTAAAATATACTATTTTCCTTTTAAAAAAATTATTGTTAACCAACCTATATACCTATATTATCATAAATTTTTTTATTAAATTAATGATACGAGTTAAATAAAATTAATTTAATTAAAAATTAATTAAATTTAAAGTGTTTTTATTTTTTTAACTTAAAATAATTAACAATTGTTTAAAAAAACAATATATTATTTAAAAAAAAACCGACTTTTTTTCACTTAACAAATCAAATTTTTTACTTAAAGAATTTACTCACTTTTCTGCTTAAAAACCTAATCTTAGATTTTAATACATTAGTTCTTAGAAAAACAAATTGAAAGAAAAATTATTAGCCTAAAAAATTAGATTATATTATGAAAAGAGAAATATAATTGGTGCGTAAACATTAATTACAATGGGAGTAACGTAAAGTGACATAAGCGAAAAAACTGCTTGGGCAGAGGGGAGCAGGTGGACGAGTGGCGTTTTGCCAACTCTTCACATACACGCAGATATTTCCCTTACTTCACTTGCCTTCACCTCCCCCCTCTTCCCTCTTTCCTTTCATCACTTCCAATGCCTTCCCTTCATTCTTCTTCCTCTTCATCTTCTTCCTACTCTTCTTAACACCAACAACACTACACCAAAACAAAAAAAAAAAAATAAATAAATAAAAACTCCCAAAAAGCAAAAAAAAAAAAATACAAAAAATTATCCCCAAAACTCCCCACTTTCTGGATTTCTAAACCAAAAACTATTTCACCAAAATTTTACCAAACAAAAAACTTATCATCTCAATACATAGATATTATTATTATTATTATTATTGGAACTGCATTTTGTTCATTTATATTTTGATGGCAATGGCTCACCAAAGTTCTGATCGTTTGGCCTCTACTGGTACGTCGCCATTGAATCATAATCTCCGTTAACGAAGAAAGAAAAAAAAAAAACAAAAGAGAAAGGATTTATGCCTTTCTTTTAGGCTGTGAATTTTCAATATTGCTCCTAGATTTATATAATTTAATTTTATGTGCTCTTGTTTGAATTTAATGAATTATCGAATGAGAAATGTGGAATCTATTGCGAGATTGTTTTGCCGTCTTTTTTTTAAGGATATTATTAAAGATGATCATGGACATAATTAATGGTGGGCAACTAATATTATCGCCTAACCACGTTTGTTTTAACAGTTTTTATGATCTATTCCCATGTGTTTATGTTTCAATGTTTGACGCACTTTGTTTTGCTTACATGCTACACATTTTTTGTTCAATATTTGTTTGGTTAATCAAAGAATGTTTGTTGGAATTCTAGACTCGGCCGAGTTATTCAATGTTCTGGTTCTGGATAGCAACAACAACCTTGCTAATCCCAACACCTTGACTGATAAGGTATATTGTTGTATCCTCTGCTTCATTTTGTCGGTTGCCTTGATTAGATTAGTATTCCATTTTTCAATCTGCTGACAGTTATTTGTACCTTTGATCTTACTGAGGATGAGATTATTTCTTCATTTATTTACGCAGGATTTGGTTACCGTTGGCTCCTTGAGGGATGGTTCGCATCAGTTAGGATTTTTGCCATCTGTGGTTGACTCAAAGACAACCTATCTGTCCAATGCCTATTATCCTGAGGCACAGTTCTCTGACGAAGGTTAGTTCCTCTGCATTTGTCATTAAAAAAAAAATCTTGTCTATGGAAACCTTGTTTTCTGTTTTCTATATGTTAGTATATATGTAGACACCTAGGATTAATGGTATATCAATATAAGGTTTACAACTTGGATATTTTCTAGGAAAAAGATATTCATTCTTGTGCTGATTGAAGGGTAACTTATTTTGCGGTAAGCAATTCTACTTGAATATGAATTTTGGACTTTTGGGTCAAAGTGAAATCAAAATAGGTTCAATATTTGACTATTCTTTGAAGATAGAATCTACACTTCCTTACGAAAAAAGAATTTCTTTGTATAATTACTTTAGGATGCCTTGGTAGTATCATTAACGCATATTTGAATCTACAGAATTTTGCCTTGTTGGCCTATGCTTGAGTAGAATTTTTACCAAATTATCTCCAGTCTATAGTGTACTTATATTGATAGTTGCAGATTTTTTTTTGGGTTTAAGGTTGAAGTTTTTCTGTTAGTATTTAGAATGTAAAATGGCTTTGTTTTTTAAGAAACAAGAAAAAAAAATGGCTTTTTCCTTTTTAGATGCTACTGAGGGTGACTCTAAATTGGATTTGAGGCATGGCATGCAATTTTATGGACTAAGGTTGCTTAGTTAGCTAGCTAGCACGGTTGGCACATAATACTCTTTCTTACCTTGCTTATTACTCATGAAGTTTTCGCTATGCTTGTGGAATGCAGTTCATAAACAGGGTTCAGTGCTTCCACATGTAAATGCTGAGGGTTTGGACAATGGTTTTCATGTGTGTAAACATACTATCTTTTCCATTTCATTTACATTATTATTACTATTCGTTGTATTCTTTCTTTCTATCAGCATGTCTTACAAAGGCATTACTTTTCTGGACCTTACCCAGGGCATCTACAGTGAAACTGCATCTCTTGGATTTCATGATTTTGTGCATAGCCCACAAATGCCACAAAGATCTTTTGCTCCGGTTTCATCTCATCTGCCTTCTGTTGGAGATCCTAGCCGATTACCCAATGCAAGGCATTTCCTTACCTTAGATTCATCTTGTCACCAGCCATCAGTTCCCCTAAATATTCCACATGTTACTTCAAAGGCCCTATTTTCTCATTCAGAGTTTCCTGTAAATAATGAGCTACGAGTGGTTGGAAAAAGATTTAATCTGAGACCCAATTACCTTCCTCAGTCAAGATCGTATGGTGGAGGAAGCAACTTCTTTGGAAGGTCTGGCAACCTTTGCTCCTCCTACCAAGGTTCTGATGGGCTTGGGGTTGGTGGGTTCTGCTCTGACTGGTCAAAGCCTTTTGGTGGGAAGAGTTCTCTGTTTCATGCGTCATATCCAGCAGCTTCTCCAAAACGAGTTGGTTCATTAGAGTTTCCTTCGAATGACCTTGCAATGGTTAGTTCTTTAACTATCGCATATTTTAAGATGGTGGGAAGCTAGCATTCTTTGGAGATTTTAGTTGGCCATTGAAAATTTTGGAACATACATGCCATATTTTCTAGCAAGTATACATTTCTGCCATAAGCAAAAGCTATATCATGATTGGAGTCAGGCATGAAGCCTAGAATAGTTTCAACCAATACTGAATTGTCTAATTGAGTTTCCCTACGTTCATTTTTTTTTCAAGGGGGGGGAGGTGTGGGTCGTTAAGCAGGTCATTGAACTTTAGTCTTGGTATGATTAATTCAGCTATTAAGTTGGCTTAATGGGCACCTTTGCAGAGAAAGTGTTTCTTATATTAATGATGCAGTTGGCTTGTATAGCTAGCAAATTTTAAGGGGATCAAGGAAAGAACACAAAATCGGAGCCCAAATCCCATAACTGACCAGCTGTTATAACTTAAAAAACCAATTAAGATCAAAGTCAAATTTGAAGGGACAAGTACTATCTTCTCACCGAAACAGGCACCAGTACCCACTATCATTATCGCTACCTCCTGTCCTCCATTTCACCCTCCAGCATTACTGCACAACTCTTGTTACTTGATTTTGCATTCTCTCCGCAATAACCTGTTTTATACTTTATGTTATGAAATTATAAAGTCAGGAAGCTTTTTGTTTTCCATCTGAGTGTTTTTAGTAAACGGCTGTCGATTTCAATTTTTGCCATGCTTTTAATTATCATTCATAGCAAGGGCTTCTTTCACTTCTAGCATAAGGAAATGAAAAAACTTATACCAAGTACATAGCATGAAGTTCAGGGCTCCCGGACAAACATGTGTAGTGTTTAAATTGCTTAGTTAGCAATAACTACATTCCAAAAATTGTTTAATAATTTAAACACTTGTTATGCTTTTATTGGAAAATTTTGTGAAATTCATGGAAAACAGTTCTTTACGCAAGTACTGAAATACTTGAATACTGTTCTCTCAACTCCAGATCAACCATGGTCAAGTTGAGTCTGAGTAGTTTTCATGCCTCTGATGGAAAAAACATGTAGGTACAAGTCTGCAAGCTCTCCAGAATTGCTTAAAAACTTTCAATGGATCAATATGTTTAAAGCATGCATTATGCATCATTTCTCCTGAGCAACATCTGTTTAAGCTTCTATTTTCTTCTCAAGCTCAAAAAGTTGAGGCTGTTATATTAGTGCACCTTGGGAATTGTAGCCCAAATAGTATACTTTTCTAAACCCTGTATACCATCATATAATTGTGTTTTTTGTTCAAGAATGGTGACTTCGTGATTTTTGTTTTACATCTTAGATTCCAATCCTCAGATGTTTTTAATTAGTTTCCAATTTAATAATATATTCATTGCGTGTGAAATAGATATTGCTAAGTGATTGATTCTTGTTTGTTGCCCAACTGTTAAATCATATGCAGGCTTCTTTTCAAAAAGGATCATTTAATGTGTTTGGTTCTTGTTCTGGCTCCAGCTCTAGAGGCTACACTGGTAGCCAAGGTGATCAAAGTTGTCATGGCAGTGTATCCACTTCTAGGTTAGGAATAAGTGGTCATAACTGGCCTACGCTTGATGAAGCAAAGCAAGGAGGGAGCTGCAATGACTTCTCCTGCAGTTGTACCGTAACAATTGATACGCTAAGTGAGCGTAACAAGGGACCTAGGGCATTTAAGCCAAAAACTCAGATAACTACCAAAGATTTTATTGTTGATAGCAGCAAGAATGGCCCAACTAATGGAATTACCAATGGATTATACAGCCGACAGAATTTTGTTACTGATTATGAGGATGCAAGGTTCTTTGTGATCAAATCTTATAGTGAAGATAATGTTCACAAGAGCATAAAGTATGGTGTCTGGGCAAGCACCCCGATTGGCAACAAAAAATTGGATACTGCTTATCATGAGGCAAAAGCTAAAAAAGGGACATTCCCTGTCTTTCTCTTATTTTCGGTAATCTACCATACGTTGCATTTTAGGTGTTGGAAAGGTTAAAAGAAAAACAAAAAATGATGCACTGTCATCTAACCTAATAAAATGGTTGATAGATAGAATATTAATAAGTGGTAATGAATTATAATATGAACTAGGATTATGAATTGGTGATGCATTGTAAATATTAGTGGGAAATCCATAGTACATAATGTATGTGCTTTCCTTCTGGTTCATCTTTAAGTAAAGACCATGAATGAGAACATGAAATTGAGTTAGTTGCTCCTTATATGTTGTGTACGCAGGTGAATGCTAGCGCTCAGTTTTGTGGAGTGGCTGAGATGGTGGGACCTGTTGACTTTGATAAAAGCGTGGATTATTGGCTTCAGAATAAGTGGTCTGGGCAATTCCCTGTAAAGTGGCACATTATTAAAGATGTCCCCAATAGTCAGTTCCGCCACATTCTACTTGAAAGTAACGACAACAAGCCAGTTACTAACAGTAGAGATACTCAAGAGGTAAGGATGCATTTGGGATTGACACTCTTTGAGTGCCGATCTGACTCTTGGTTTTTCTGGTTACATTCAAATTAGTCTTTATGCCCTCATTTCATGGCTGCTCTAACTAGAGCTTCTGAGGTGATTATGTTGGTCTAGAATCAAATTGGATTTGGCCAAGCCAACGTGAAATTTGTCTATGTTTACATCCTCTTTTTTTTTTTTTTTTGTTTTTTTGTACTTCTCAAGTTATAGTTGTGGTGTATTTTATAACTTTTGTTGACATATGAGATTTATGACTGGATAAACTCGACGGCACAATGTACATCCTAGAGCTAGAAGATAACCACCCTTGTTTTCCATCTGAACAACTTGTGAATAGGCATGTATTGCATGCACATCAACTTGTTACGTTAGGAGATATTGAGCATGCCAGCAAAATCTCACATTCGATGCTCTGTTATGTAAGACCTGATGCTGTGTCCTTCTTATGAATCTAGTTTTCGTACCATTTATACTTATCTTCTCTGACTGTACTTAACATCAAGTAAGGTATAATCTTCGTCAGCTTCCATTGCAACAGCTCTTTTGAATGGTGTGTGATACTGCTTGCATCAAATAACATTTTGCAGGTGGAATTTGAACAGGGTATTGAGATGATGAACATTTTCAAAAATTACGAAAGCCATTCATCCATCCTAGATGATTTTCATTTCTACGAAGAAAGGCAGAAAGCAATGCAGGAAAGGAAGGCGCGACAGCTAACAACCCTAATGGCTTCGAATGATTTAATTCGCGAATCACCGACCCTTGTCTCACTCCCCAGCGATGTCATAAAGAAAATGTCCAAGAGCTTTGCTGAAGTTCTTTTGTTAAATGAGGATGAGAAAGCAGGTGGAGCATCTGGAAAGGTGCTCTCTGCAGCCTGTGGAGGCCATGGTAGATAGCTGCAAGCAACTATTATCTGGTACGGAGTCACAGTTTTATGCATTATGAAAAATGTGAATTTAAATCCAACGCCACCTCTCTATCTTATGTTTATCTCTTGTTCTTTATATCTTTATTATTTTGCTGTCCCATAAAGTTTTGAGAAGGTTCCCAGTTTGGGTTTTAACTCCGTTTATGGATTTTATTTGTTTAGATCAGATAGAGATATTCTGGATCAGTTCGTAAGATAGACTTGTTTCATAACTTCATATCGTATATATACAGTATATATACAGTACATTTATCTTAAGAGTTTTTTTATTTTTACAGTTTCTCTTCTTTCATCATTGCTTTTTCTTCTATTATCCTATTTTTTGTTCAACTTTTAAATTACAAAGTTAAAAATCAGCCATGTATATTTCATAGGTCTTTTTTCCCCAAAATTGTTCTAGCTTGTTAACGTTTTTGTTCTAAAATATTTGGAAAGAAGAGATGAGAGAAGCTAAAAATTCGTGGAATATGTCTAAAAGCTTTATTTCATACACAAAATCGTGATTTTTACCGTAAGTCGAAAATCCATATATATATATATA
>JBBYHO010000001.1:5476143-5492206 GCA_038382025.1 Adansonia gregorii | reverse complement strand
GGAAATGCAGAAACCTCTAAGGGTTTGTCCACATCGGCGTAGTTGGGTTTATTTGGCTTTGGTCTCCTCGATGCAGTACCGTTTTCCTTTCTTTTTATTTTTTGAGTTTTTGGCTGAGTTATCTGCTTTTAGACCTTGAGTAAAAAGCACCTAGTTGCTGCTCTCTGTAGCTATCTTTTAGCCTTTAATTTGTTTCTGGTTTGCCTTCCTAATTGTCGATTGCTTGTGGGTCGATGTGTTCTTTCCCCTTTCGTGTTGCCCGGATGTAGGGGTTGTTAGGAATGTTTGCTCTTAGCATTGTAGATTGTCATTGAATACGGATCATATAGGACCTTGCTCTCTTAATCTCAGCCATATGTTGTTATGTGGAAGCTCTAGGAGCCATTTCTTTGTCATTCGCTGTAAAAAGGGACAATTGTATATGGATAAATGACAGATCATTGGGGAATGTTTTCATTTAGCAGATTTTGTATTTTGTATTTTGTTTGTGCTACCCTTTTTTTAATTATTTTTTGATTCTTCTTAGGTTAAGGGCTGGTTGTTGTTGGAGTAGTGGTTGTTTTTGGAATGGTTATTGTTGGTGTTGTTTGTGTTCGAATTTTTTCTTTTATTTCTGCTTATGGAGGTTTAATGTTGGGTTACTTGAAATTTTGAATACCTGTGGTGGAATTTTGTTGATTTGTCATATTCATGTATGCTAGGATTAATGTTTGATCGCTTTGGGTAGTTGTTTAAAGGCGGTGCAGGGATTGTTCTATTGTTTTTGTTGCAAATTTTATTTGTTGTTGCATGTTTGAAAAGGGTTATAAGGGGTGTTGATGGGTTCTGTATGAGTTGAAAAGCATTGTTAGTGGATTGCGGTTGAAGTTTTATGTGTGGAGCTTTGAATGCTGGATATTTTGGCTGATGTGATTTCGTTTGTTGATTTTTTTTTTCAGGTTGTTCTTTACCTTATTGCTGTTGCAGTTTGCGTTAGCCAGAGGTATTGTTTGAAACTGATTGTTGTTTTAATTTGTTTTATTGATCTTGTGATAATTGGTGGCTCGTGCTTTTTTTAATGGGTCATATTTGATTGTTAAAACTGGTGGACATTCGTGTTTGTTATAATAATATTTGCCTTTGCATTAATTGGAAATTGGATGTCGTATCTTTGCTTTTGAACTTTTGATACCGTTGCTGTATGGTTTTGAACCATTCTGACATACATGAACTAGAATTGTTTTTAGCTAGGTGCATTGAGACATTTAATGGACTTGTGCTCTTGTTATTTGGATGCTCTATGATCTCGCCTTTTTTATTGTTGATGACATTAAATTGATGATGCTATTACCGGTTGCCTTCTGAACCATTATAGATTTTTTGAACTTGAATTGTTTTGCTTAAAATATCTTGCCTTGGGCCTCGCTTATTTTGATATTAATGCCTTTCATTGGACATTAAGACTAAGCAATTGGACATTTATCTTTGGATGCTCATAGAATGCTTTTAAACTATTATTCGATGACTTAGGCAACTATGAACCTTTACATTTGCATGGAGCTAAAATATATTTGAACTACTTAGGACATCAAAAAACATAGTTAAGTTAATCATAAATTTGTAATACCTGTGGCAATAATAAATGTAACTCTTGTTATTTGTGGAGTTTAAAATAGATTGGAGGCAAGGGATTTGGATGACTTGCATTTAATATTAAACTAATTCGAAACATTGTAAAAATTTGAATTAAAAGTTTTTGTTTCGTTTTATTTGCAGTATATACATAAGATGCTTCACTCTTGTTATTTACTGTCTGCAAGCTCTTTTGTTTCTTTGTGCCTTTCTTTGATTCCAGGTATTGTTTAAGTTTCATTTGTTTTGTTAGCGTTTTCGGTTTCGCTTTGTTTGTAAAAGATTTGCAATGAAATTATGATTTGGTCGGAATAGTTATAGCAATTGAATAGGGAACTTTTTTTTTAATTATTATAGGGTTTAAGTTTGCGGTTTTGTTTTATTATTATGAAGTGGTTTAAACACACAAAAACAAAATCCTAAGATATCCAATCATAATCGTCCACGTCATCATACTTAGATCTGTTTGCCTTTGGTCACCTCAATGCGGTACCGTTTTCCCTTGTTTTAATTTTTTGGGTTTTTGGCAAAGTACGATAAAAGGGAAGTGTAGAAACCTTTAAGGGTTCGGTCATGTTAGCATAGTTAGGTCTGTTTGGCTTTAGCCTCTTTGTGTGGTACCATTTTCCCATCTTTTTTTTTTCTTTTTTGGTTTTGGCAGTGATATAAAGGGTAAGTGCAAAAGAAGGGCAAAAACCTTTGATGGTTCATCTATTTTAGCATACTTGGGTCTGTTTGGCTTTCCTCTCCTCGATGGGATGCCGTTTTTCTTTTTCTTCTTTTAATTTTTTTAAGGTTTTGGCAGAATGAAATAGAGGGGAAGTGCATAGACCTCCAAAGGTTTGTCCACATCAGTGTACTTGGGTTTGTTTATCCTTGGTTTGGTACTATTTTCCCCTTTTTTTTTTTTTAGGATTTTGGCGGAGTGAAATAAAGAAGAAGTGCAAAAACCTTTGAGGATTTGTTCGTATTAGCATACTCGGGTCTGTTTAGGTTTGGTTTCCTTGATGCAGTATGTTTCCCCCTTTTTTTGGGGGTTTTTTGGCGGAGTGATATAAAAGGAAAGTATAAAAGCCTCTGAAGGTTTATCTACGTTAGCATAATTGGGTCTGTTTGGCTTTGGTCTCCTCGATGCGATACCATTTTCCCTTTTTTTATTTTTTTAGCAGAGTAATATAAAGGAAAAGTGCAGAAACTTTCGATAATTCATCCATGTTAACATCTTTGGGTTCATTTGGCTTTAGTCTCTTTGATGCGATATTTTTCCTTCTTTTTTTTTTTTTTTTGTTTTGTTTTGGCAGAGTAATGTAAAAAAGAAACCCAGAAACCTTCGATGGTTTATCCGCGTCAACGTACTTAGGTCTGTTTGGCTTTGGTCTCCTTGATGTGGTATTGTTTTCCCTTTTATTGATTTTTTTACTGTTTTGGTTGGGTTATCTATTTTTAGTATTAAGCTTACTAAACAAATTTGAAGAAAAAATAAGACCCAATAAAACAGCTAAACTTTAACTCTAATGTTTAATATTTGAACTCGATTCAAATTGTTGTAAGCACCAACAAAATGACCTAACTTAGCCTAAAAAATAGATAATCAAGGTGGCTTGAACTTTGAGGCAGGTAAAGGTTGGGCCTTCATAGTAACCCAAATTTTTTTGTTTCTTATTTTATAAAGTAAATAAAGGTTGTAAATAAATACGAATAAATATTTCATATAATGTTGGTGAAAAGACACCTTTTGAGGTATTCTCATTAGCCAGCCAGCCAGTCAGTCGATATTTCAATTTATCCCCAACATAAATGAGATACATCACGATGAAACCGTTCATGAGTTAAGTTACTTAGTTTGAAGCAAATAAAATAAACTTTTTAGATTGAATCCGGCAGGCCAGACTATGAATACTTCTAGAAAAAACAAATAGGTCAAATATAAAATTCAAAGTGTCCAATTCAAGGTCATTTTCACACATATAGAACCGATCAAAGCTACACTTGAATTTTAACAACATACAAGCCATGTTATACCTGGCTTTATAAATAATAACAAAACATACTCCTATGGCTATGAAACAGCATGAAACAGAAAGAAAAAAAAAAAAGAATATGATATATCTTCCTTTACAAATGAATATCCATCCGATTTATTCACTCATTAGAGCCTGTCAAAACTTTCACCATAATCTGCATGACTTTGACCTTCATTTGCAAACACAATATATATTCAGCTGTCTCCCTGAAAAGACCATCCAAACCCATGGATTCGTTGATCGGGATCAGCTTCTTCAGGGTTTTTACCTTCTTTTGGAATGGGTTCAAGGTCCTTCTTGAGCCTTCTGGACGTGCCCTTCTCTTCATCAAAATACTTCTGGGCCTTCTTCTAGCGTAACTCACACGACTTACGGTTTTCCTAGTGACTCTCTGCTTCTTAACTTTCAATCTTCTCTTGGCCTGCGCTTCCGAGAGTTTGCCCCAAAACGAGCTGTTGGACACAGACATTTCCTCATTGCCTTGAATGCCATTAAAATCAAATGGAAGGAGGGGAAGTGGAGAAATTCCCATGATCCAAATCACTTTTTTGAAACTTTTGTAGCCAATACAAAGACCTTCTACTGCAGAAATGGCAGGATTGAGACCTTTAAATGGTTTTTTCTTGGGTACAGGATTGGTGGGCGATAAGGATAATTCAAATAATTTAATGACAGCCCAAAAGGGTAGGGACAGGGTACAATTTCATGGCAGGTTTCCAAAGGAATGGGATGAATGAATAAGAAATAGCCAAGTGTACCTTAAGAGGGTTGTTGTTGCTTTGAGCATGTTCTCCAACTCAATTCACATGCAACCACATGATTCCCCACCACCATCCAACCACAACCCCCCTTCATCTAATTAAACCGCCACCTTGCATCACCATAATCTCATCAGAACACCCTGGATTATTCCTCCCTCACCGCTTTCCATATTCAATGCATAGATATCTGTAAACTGGGGGGGGGGGTCCTTAATTTCCTCATTTCCAGCTCAATCAACATTGGCATTTCCACGTAGAAAAACTTGCTTGGATCCTCTCCAGGGTCGTTTCATGGTTGTTAGCTCATGTTTCCAGACAGGAAACCTACGCCATAAACTATGAAAGAATTTATATGCTGCTTATAAGATTGTCGCTTGTTAGTATACGGGCAAACAAAATGCAGACATTTTAGATCCTAGTGTTGCGATAATGCAGAATTTTTTTTTCTGACAATCATGAACCACGTGATGGTTTTTGTTTCCTCGAGGAACTAAGTATTATCTAAAGATCATGTACATGTTCCGATAAAAATGGATACATGAAAACTCGATCAACTAGACAAATCTTAGGGACAAATTAAGATGCATGCATGTATCGCTGCCACTGATCCTGTATATGGACTACATTCTGAAAAGAGAGCTAGGTTATAAAATCTTTCCTTTGCCTTTTCCACAATAGTTTCGGCAAAAAAGCCATACAAAGCTAGCTAGCATCAAGCCATTCATCATTTTATTTATCTTTTTAACATCTTTAACCAATAATAATAATAATAAAAAAAACCGAAAAGGAATGATTCGAAACATCCAGTTCCATTACAGGTCTAATATTGCATGGCTTTTTAACATTATACGTGAAAATCCTGCCCAAATGTAGACCAGAATTTTTCACGATCATCCAGCTCGACTTGAGCCTTGCATAAAATTTTTTATATTTGATTAATTTTTATTTGAGATATTATATAAAGAATAAAAAAATTTTTATTTTAAATACTAAAATATGTTTAAAATTATTAAAATACTAATCATTTAATAATTTTTAATATTTTAATATATTTATTTTAAAATTTTCCAACTTATTAGATTCAAGTGTTAGATGAAACTTTATATAAAAATTTTTAAAAATCAATTAAACCTAATTTGATTCGGTCCATACACACCTCACATATATATATATATATATGCCTTTTAATTTTTTTTGGTGTAATTACAAAACAAACAATTGCTATGACGTTTATGGCACATGGATGAATCCTCCGCCACATAACTATATATGCATTGTTAATCGATTATCCATTAAACTCCGCTAATAAAGAATTATAATAGTGAACACCTGTTGTGTTTCTACTCGTGCGACGGCCCCCCTTACCAACATAACATACATTAATTAGTTATTTTATTTTAAGGCATGATTTATGGCTTGGTTTCCAGTAGTGTTCTGAGAGCTGAAGTTTCTCAATTGGAAAAAAAAAAAAAAAGACTATTCGCTTTATTTATGTTTTACATTTCACATTAATCGGCAATATTTAAGAAGATATTTCGTTTTTGATTAACTGCGTAAATTATTGATTGAATTCTCAAACCCACAATTCTATTGAAGTCATACATGTAAGCTTGACAGGTTAGATTGACTTTAAATCGAATAAATTTAAAATTTTAAATAATTTAAAATTTAAATTTTTTCGAGTTTAAATTATTTTAAATTTATATCATTTTATGATCTAATTAAATTATCTTAAGTTCGAATCATAATTGCATGTGAATTTATTATAAATGATTTGTTGTCGGACATCATTTGTCTATATATTAGCTTGGGCTTAGTTGAGATTTTGTTTAAAATATTTTATTTAAATTTATTTTTGTTTCACCTACAAACTTATTTATTATTTAAAAAAAATAAAATATTAAAAAATATTTTATATTAATATTTATATTTTTTAAATTAAATTTAAATAAAAATTTTTATCTAATAAATAATAATTTAAATTAAATTAAATCAATTTAAATAAACAAAAATTTACGTCTAAACTCATTTATATTTAAAATAAATTTATTAAATCGGACGAACCGACTATCCTAATCTTTAAACTGGTGCAGCTACCGCTACCGCTACCTCTATCTTGTCCTAATTCCAAAAGATCAAATAATTGATGTGGAGGAGATATTACAACCAGTTGGACTGTAATGAACTATGCAATCTCTGCCCCAACAAGGCATTTTAGGGAGAAGATGAAGCTACCACTGCCAGAAAGAAGGCTAGTTGGTTCTGACGATTAGTTCAATAAGTAGAATACCCTCTTGTCTTCTCATCCATTGTAAAATCAACAGCACACACCATCAGTATAAATCAAATTTATCAACAGGATTGCTTTAGCTATCTGAGAGATGGATACATACATATATACATACATACATACATACATATATATATATATATATATATATGGTAGAATAATATTGACGGCTAGCTGCTTTATTGTCTCTACCAACACTATGGCGACGTCAAAGCAATCCATGGCTGTGCATAGTTGATATGATGACTACTCTTCTCTTCAGGTTTATCAAAGATAATTTTTTTTTTTCTCTTCTGACTTTGATTCTGGTTCATCTTTTGATTCTGAGTTGGGATATGTTGTAAAATATAATCAAAGAATTTTGTAACTTTGGTAAGAATAGTAAGTACAGTTATCAAAATCAAAGTAGAAAATAAGTAATACCAGTACTTAAAATAAGAGTTATTAACATTTAGTTTAACAGATGATGGAAGCTTTTACTTTTTAAGAGTCGGGTTCAAATTTTAATATTAAAATAAAAATTAATATTATAAAATTTTAATATCATATCAAATTTAGCTATTCAGTTTTAAGTAAGTTTTTTTACGATTTAAGTTATCCCTTTCACCAATTCGGACAGCTCAGATTTTGAATAAAATTTTTAAAAATTCGAGTCAGTTCGGTTTAATTTAAAGTATTATTTAATAATAAAAATAATATTTTTATTTAAATTTAATTATAAAAATTTTAATATAAAAATAATATTTTAATAGTATAATAAATAATGAATAAGACTTTTGAACTTATTTGAGCTTGATTCAACTTGAGTCTGAATAAAAAATTTGAAAGTTTTAAGCTATTATCCAACCTGATTCATGAATAAATCTAATTTAAAGCATATAACAAGTCTTTTTATTACTGTTTCAAAGCATTGTACAACAACACACACATAGTTCATAATACATGAAAGCACCTAGTTTGTAAGACATTTTATGAAACTTATACTTGCCTCACTACTTCGACATACAAACTTGACCAAGAAAAAAACGATCAACTGAGATTCACAGTTCGTCCTTGGCCTTGTGGGAAGCTTTTCTAATGTTGTTAGAATGCAATTTCACAGGGTAAGAGGCTTCCAAAGTTGAACCACACAGCCCTTCTTCTGCATCAATGTCTCGTTGCATCCTTATGTAACCCCTCTCTCCCCACTCGCTGCCCCACGAGTTCTTCACTATCCAGTACTTCGTCCCGTCATGGGTTGCCCCGTATCCTACCACTGCCACCCCATGGTTCAGCTCAGTGCCGCAGTCTCCAGTGAATACACCCTGCAAACAAATTTTTGAAGTTTTGGGGATAATAATGTTGCTTGTTAGGCATTATCATGCATCAGCGTCAGCTTCAGCTTTTTGGTTTTCATTTTGCTGGCCTAATAGGCAACAAACTGCATTTATTTATCAGTTTGGTATAACCATGCCTAAACTATTACACTTTTTTATGATTGGATACCTAACGGGAAAAAAAAAAACAATTGGGTACCGAAATTTCATTGCTGCAAGCAAGTTAACTCAATAGAGTAAGATTATTGCATAAAATATTAATGTGACTTAGTTGACCAAAACGAAATCATCATATGTCATATCAAAGCTACATCAGAATTTAAAAAACATATAACCTAACACGTGATAATTTAGTATTGATTAACCATATTACATTAGATTTTTATCTAATAGCGTTTGTTTAGTGGAATGATCTGTTGACAGAATACAAGTTCAAGAACTAGTGATTTTTTTTTTCTTCAAATACAAGATGTATAGTTTGGGAGCCAAATTTACATATTATTTCCTCATCGGTTTTATGGCTTGAAAGTTTTAATTACCTCTGAGTAGAACTGGAAATCCTTGCCACCAGCATCTATACCAATAGACACAGGTTGGTTTGCAACAGCTTTCATCAGAGCTTTTTCATCTTTTTCTGGTACCATTTCATAGTCATCAATGATCACCACAGGACCATTCAACTGAGAAAATCAGGCGGTGAGGTATATTCAAAATCACCATATCTGCCAAAAAGAAAAAAGGGAAAAACAACAGAACCAAAGAAGAGTTTCCTTTTTTACCTTGGATGAGTCACAGGATTCATCTTTGGCTTTGTAGGGGTAGTTATTCTCAGTAGTTAGCCCATCACCTTGCTTGATGAACTCAAATGCTTGTTCCATTAATCCTCCATCACAACCTTGGTTTTCCTTATCACAATCAAGTAGCTCTTGTTCTGATAAACTCACAAGATCCCCTGTTTTGATTTTGTTTACACCTTCCACTGCAACTACGGTTGAAAATGCCCAGCAGCTACCTGTGACATCAATATCTTGATAAGGATGTAAAGAAGGCAGCAATTTAAATTTACGACAGCTTGAGTTCTTTTTTTTTTAAATTGCTTTGTTACTGCAATTTACTATAAAGATCAAAATTTTAAGTTCTTGGAAGCTTCAAAGATATTCCTGATGGTGAATCTTGATAATTTTTGTTTTGAATTACAATAACTGAGTTCTAAGTTACTAAGAATCGGGTGAATCGGTCATGGATTTGTTCAATTTTTTTGAAGTTTTTATGTATTTGGAGGCTCTTAGGATGGTCATAATCCCATACCTATATCCGGCTATGCATCTTGCACAAGTGTCGGATACGAGTACTTCAAGAAAAATAAAGAACCCAGACAACATAGGTTAAGTTGATTTGTAAATTGACCAATGAATCTACTAATAAATGCTTGTGGGCAGAAAACTTCAAAAGATAACCGGTCCTTACCGCATTTGCCTTGGTCCTTGATTCCAGTAACTGCTCCTTTCTTCCTCCAATCAATGGAGGATGGCAGGCTGTCAACTTTGGCATGCCTGAAATTAGTCAACCGCCTTGGACCACGGAACATACGGTAATGGCCAATCTTTGAGCTCCTTGCACTCATGAACTCATGGTTAGTCATATCTGCAAACTTGTTCAGTTTCAACTTGTAAGGCTTATCCATCTGGTTCACCTCGTGGATATGTCTCAGGTTCTCCTTGAACACATTGAAACGCTTTTGCTTCTCCTCGAGGTCACGGGAGATCGTATGGTGGCTCCTCCATCTCTCATACAAGTCCCACAGGCTCTCTTCCGAGACCAAATCGCTCTCACGGTAATCGAAACTCTCAGCCAGCCCAAATGCCAGAGCCAACGAAAATACAGCCAACATGAATTTCCATATATCCATATCGGTGGACTTCAACACCATAAATGCAGATTTTGTAGATTAATTCCTTGATCGTCTAGCGATGCAAGCATGTTCTTTTATGCTGATAAATGTAGGGTGTAGGCATCTCAACTTTTACAAGGCTTTAACCAGAAATCAAGGCAAAAAATGCGTGCACTTTTTGGAGAATACAACTTTGCACCTATTTTCTTAGGCGATTTTGTTACAGTTTTGTGTTCAAATGCCAACAATCGACATACTAACCACGTTGCCTTTGTTTAACTTGTTCCCAGCAGACAAATTGATTATGTGCTTGAAGTTGCCGGGGTATATAGGACATTATTTCTTGCAAATCCTGGAGAAAACAGTGCACAAAACTGCCATATCTTTTCTTCCGAAGATCTGAATACTTGTACACATCACATATACACATGATACACGAACGTAAGTATTAGAAAGAAGGGCAGAAAAAACTGATACTATGCATGAAATCTCTAGAACACCTTTTCTTTTTATCAGAGAGAACATACATTTCGAAAGCTTACTAGTTGCCACTCCCTTTTCATCTCGTATCGTCGAAGTTTCAAACCCAGGCAATGAAACAAGCAAATATACTTTAGAGAGGAAAAAAGAAAGATCGGCTAAGGATTGAACCGTTCATACTGGCTAACTCCAACTCAAGGTTTTTATTGGTATATAACATACAAATAGAGATCAATGGCTGAAACACATCCACCTTGCAATGGCCGAAATGCATGGTGAGTGTGGGTGGAAGTGCAGTAACAACCTACAGCAGTCTGCTTTGGACAGTTCCTTGTATGAATTGCTTGAACAAAAAATTCGAGATAGCAAGTTCTTAGCACAGTCAGCACCAGCAAGCTATGCTCAGTCCATGGACTCATAAACACTGGCAAAATACCACATCCACTTAACTAAATATCTTTAGCAGTCTCACTTCTTACCTTAGGGAAAGTTGGTTTTGTGAAGCAGACATGCAGAATAAAACCAACACTTGTACAAACATTGCAATGGAAAAAAGAGGTAAATGGCTAAGATCAAAGAGAAATATTTAAGGTTAGCCTTGAAATAGAATGAGTCTGGTGTTTTTTAAGATACTTATAAAATATTTAAATAGAGATCAATGAGACTCTATCATGTCTAAACTTGTAGTAAACCATCATCCACATCAAACAGAATTAGCGTGGCTAAGGAGTTGATGGTAACAACATGCCAAGCAGAGAATATGATTGTTATACAGGCAGTCTAGTCAATGCCTTGATGGCAAATAGATATGATAACACTGAAGTAAATGTGTTTCAGGCAAGATGTGATCTTTGATGCTTGACCATAAGAAATAACATCAAATGATGACAGCATTAAGAAACCCAAGTATTTTCTATATATATACTTTCCAAGCTAGACCTAAGAATATTGGTAAGCCTTTGATACATGCATTTCACAATAAAACGTACTCCTTATCAAATAGAGTAATGTTTCCTTTATAGAATTTCCAAGCCTAAACATTCAAAAGCTGCTTATTTGAAAATGGAAAAGAACAGGTAGTCATGGAAAACAGCTGACTAGTTTTATGTAAGGACTAACAAATCAAGTTAGAAGAGGAAGGTGGTGTGCATCTATGTTACTTGGACTCAGATATGTGTTTAAGATTGGCATATTCAATTTTTTTCAAGATATCCAAGTATTTGGAGGGTCCTTGGAGGATCATATCCCCATACCCATGTCCAAACACAGGCACTTCAAGAAAATGAAGAGTCGAAGTAATATAGGTGAGCATTATCGATACCAGCAAGTAGGGTATACACTTCTCTACACAAACAATATACTACTATTATTTTTCTCTCCCTCCTATCACTCTTCGATTAAATTATGCCTGCATCTGGAAAACAAAAGCCAGAACTCTGATCCTCACTCTTTTGACAAGAGAAATTAGTGGTAAAAATCCAGCAAAATTATCAAAGAAATGCATTCAAAAGCCAACATAATGGAACTTATCCATTCCCAACATTCGTCTTCAACATGAAGAATGAACATTAGAAACGTGTAAAGCGTATACCTAACATAAGCACAAAACAACAGATAATTCCATCAAGTTCAAATAGATAGAGATGGCATTTATGAAGTAGAAGGAAACAACAACTTGTCCATGGCATATCATGGGGTTATCCAGCTCATCGAAGGCAATAATTAAGGTTTTTTATCACAATTCCATTGATTCTAACTGAATACAAATTGGGGCAAAAATAAAGATAAAAAAGACAGAATCAACAACGAGAGGGCTTGAACGCAGAATTTTACGCGAGACGATCATTCTGCTTGGCTTGCTGAAGCAGCTCTTCCCTCATTCTCCTGATCTCCGCTTCTCTTTCCAGTCTCTCCTTCTGCAAACACAACAATATTTCAAAAAAAAAAAAACGATAATGAAATAATCTAGGGTTTCAACTTTTAATCAATCTGGAAATAAAAAAATCAAAAACATTTATCTAATAACGGAAATGAAAAAAAAAACACTTTAGTTAGTATAAATCGATGAAGTAATTCGGGTCTAAAACTAGACATGAAATTGAAAAGTGAAAAATAAGGGGAAATTAAATTAAGAAAGAAAAGGGGTTTTTCTGGACCTTCTCATCTTGACGGAGAGCGATCCAAACGTGGACTTTTTCCATGGATTGCCAGAAAATGAATGCGCCTAATGTCATCGCGAAGTAGGAGGCTACTCTCACCATTTTGTCTACTCTTCTTCACCGACTTTTAGGTTGCAGATATCCAGCGAGAGGGCTGCTCCTAGAGGTTCGATTCTCGGCAAATTTTGATACTCCAAAACGCAAAACCTTCGAGGAATTTTATGATGTGCATCATCTTATTTTTGCCTCAAATACGCTCTACTTGCTACCCGTCCATAAACGACGCCGCACAACCAGTGTTTTTCTTCGCTTTTGGTTCACTCGCTCCAATATTTTTTTTTTCCCTTTTGGCCAAAGGATTTGCTCTCAATAGTTTACTCATGTTTATGTCTAATTACATTCGAAAATAGGAGTGGAAATTACAAATTAACCTTTTTTTAATTAAAATTGGAGCATTTTTCTTCAATTTTTTATTATAACTACTTAATTAGTTGACATATTACTTATAATTATAGGTTACACCTACCAATAATTTTTTTTTCACATATTTTATATAATTTTAAATTATGATTAATTAATTATATTATTATAAGTGATTACTTAATTATGATTAATTAATTATAATATAATTATTATAAATAATATATCTTCGTAAAATAAGAGTATTAGGAATCAATACAACCTTTTCTTAATTTATAAATAGAAGAACATGCTATTGCTTTAGTAGACACATGCTCCCTTCTTGTTAGTTCACACGTAATAGCTATTTTATTGATTACTTATATCATATGTCTATTTTCTTCAACAAAGCATAGTCATCCGGGGGAAGAATTCGGAGTAAGCTATTGTCGGAGAGTTTGGGATGGCAAGGAATAATGACATTATTTATAGGACGGCCATGCTTTTACACAATTCTTAATAATATGTTATAATTAATAAATAAAATTATCATTATTTTATTATTACTAATATTATATTAAATATAATTATTTATTTTTAATATATGAAATTTTATTCGTTATTTTTTATTTTTAATTATGATATTTTTATTTATTCTTTATTTTTATTATAATATTAAACAAATAAAAAATTCAAAATAAAGAATAAAAAATATTATTTAATTGAAGGTAGAATAGTATGTTTTATAACTATTCATTACATTTTTGTTGACATCTTGACTTGATTTTAACTAACCAAATATCTTAATAATATTTTTACTCTGTTTCATTTTACAAATCAAACTATGTAATAAACTTTATTTATTTTATTTTCATCGAATACTTATTTAATTTCATTTTTCTTTTATTCTATTCAATAAAAAGATTCCTTACTTCTTTTGCAGTCATTATTTATTAACAAAGATATACATATATATATATATATATGTATATATATTAGTTGGCATTGGTGATGAACAAGGTAAAAGAATCAATTAAATAAATTCTTATTTTCTATGTTAGTAAAATTTAGTTATTCTAAAAATTTAACGTATCTCTCGTGGACGTAGGCATGGCATACTAAGTCGAATCACGCAACCATGTGACTGTTTATTTTTTTATTTTACTATTTTTCATAATTACAACACTAAAATAATAAATACAAAAAAAAAAAAGAAAAACTAACAATTGAAGGAAAAATGGATATGGAAAAAAGGGAGAAAAAATATTTGCTAGCTAGCTAACACACTAGGCGCTGGCCCTTATAACCCTGCCGTTTCCTGTCTCATCCGATATTTTTATTTATTAATATTTTTAAAATAATAAAATATATATTAAAAAAAAGATATTTTTAGAGTATGCTTAAATATAAAATAATAAAATATACAGTAGATGTTATTATATAATTATCATATTATTTTTCTTAAAAATTAAATACTTAAAAATAAAATAATAATTTTAATACGTAAAGTAAGGTGAAGTAGGCAAATACCATAACTACTCCATACTCGTTTTTCAAAAACAAACCTGCTCCGCTCGGCCCCACCCCACCCCACCTCCACCATTCAAAAAAACCTTCTCCACTTATAATAGATCTATTCAGAATCTATCGAATGATTTGGGTTTTGTCATCTTTAATTTAAAATATTAAAATTACTAAAAGGACATTTAAATACAAGTGCTATCATAATAGAACATTATTCATCGAGAAGATCAAATCATTATCCTCCACTGTTAAAAACAAAAATCCTCTCTATTTGGAGTGGATCGATTTAAAATTTATTAGACAATTTAAATTTTGCTATCCCTAATTTAAAATTTTAAAATTATTTAAAAGATATTTAAATACAAATGCTATCATAATAGAACATTACTTTTTGAGAAGATCAAGTCATTATCTTGTTTTGAATTGAAAAAAAAACTCTAAATTTGAAAAAGTGGTAAATTGCTTTGGTTTAACTTAAACTGACTTCCCTCCGATATACCTTGCTAGATGCATGACTAGAATCGTAAAAAACACAAATCTTCGACACAGAGTTCTTACAAAAATCATCAAGTTGAGCTAATTTAGGGATATGTTTGATCTGAAGAAGTCCTTAATTAACTCTTTCTAACATATAAACAGTGCTAAGTGCTTCATGTGAGTATGAAACATTGGATTAGCACAAAATTTAAATAGCCCTTTAAGTTATTGAAAAAATTATTAGAAATGATTTCACCTACTATTGTAATACTAATAGCAAGGACTGAATCCATGTTAATTCAGACATAGTTAAAGCAAAAACCTTTAACTCAATGCAATCATTCCTTCCTAATGAAGTTTTCAAAATTTAAAAGTTCCTTGGATAGGTGGAGGAAACATTGTAAACCGATAATGAAATATCTTGTGAGATGAAAATGAGGAATATTGGAATAAACCCTAAAGAATGATGCGATAGCAAGTGATGATGAAAGTAAAAAGTGACTGAAAATGGTGAGAATTATGGTTACCAGAATGATTTCAAAGGGAGTTATAATAATCTATTTAAAGGTCAAAGTATCAAATTACCATAACATTTAAAATAAAATTTTGGATCGCTATTTACAAAAGAGAGTGGAAAGTTTAGTTACATGAAAGTTTTCACAAAATATGAGTTAATGGAAGAAAAAGGTTACCATGAATTAAAACTTGTCAAGGGTGAATTTTAAGTGACATTTAGTAAAGGTTGATCACATTAAAGTGCACTTAGCTTAGGAAAAAAAAAAAAGAAGCGCATTTAGAGTGCATCACGCGTTCAAAGGAAAAATGAAGCACTTGTTTTCATGGATAGATTAGGAGAAATACTTTTTAACAATCTCTTTTATGAATTTTCTATCTATGCTTGTCAAGACATTCAAATCAACTGCTCTTCATGTAGTGACACTGTTGGATTTTAGGTGATTCATATGATAATTAAACAGATTGACATAAATATTTTAATTAATATTGAGGTGATATTATCTAATAAATCCTATTTATATTAGCTATTCTAGTGGTAAAAATTAAACTTTACATTAATTATTAATTAGAATACAGATTCTTTGATGATAAGATACGACTTTAATTAATTTTTTA
>JBBYHO010000001.1:5462498-5473106 GCA_038382025.1 Adansonia gregorii | reverse complement strand
AGATCACGCCTACTGTTGAATCTATCAACATGATAGGAGATGAAACCATGAAGCCACCTTACGACAGAAATCGACCCCTTATTCTTTATGGCAAATTAAGTTTTGAGGTCAATTCTTCGACACCTACACCAAAGTTAGTTGTGGAAATACCTAAACCATTCCTATATAAGAGCAACAAAGTTGTCCCATGGAAATATGAGAATCAGATAGTAATGATCAGAGAATTAACTCCCTCAATTACTGCATTGGAACTATCAGGAGTTAGTCACCTAACCCGGAGCGATAGGTGTTATGCTCCCCCTAACTCAAGAAAAACAAAAGGTTGATGCATCTCTAAACACCAGTACCACTCAAACCTAAGAAAAGAATTTTGAACCTAAAAAAATCAAAGAAGCAGTGAATGAAAAAGAAGCCACGAAGTTTCTTAAGTTCATTACGCACAGTGAATACTGCATTGTAGATCAGTTAAGCAAGAAACCTGCCAAAATTTCTATGCAACCTTTACTTCTTAATTCAGAGGTTATCGAAATGCATTACTAAAAGTGCTAAATGAAGCATATGTGCCCTAGGATGTCTTCGTAGAGAAGTTGGATCGGCTAGTGAATAACATCATGGCCGATAATTATATCTCATTCACTAATGATAAGATCCCACTTAGAGGTAGGGGTAGTTATAAGGCTTTGCATATCACTACCTATTGTAAATGACACATTTTGCCTAAAGTACTTATAGACAATGGGTCGGCCTTCAATGTCATGCCTATGACTACATTAAGCAAACTCCTTATCGATCAATCTAACATCAAAAGTAGACACACCATAGTTTGAGCTTTTGAAGGAATGTGTCACAGAGTAATTGGAAATATCCAATCTAACTCAAAATAGGCCCATGTACATATGAAGTAGACTTTCAAGTTATGGACATTAATCCTTCTTACAACTACCTATTAGGAGGCCATGGATACACTCCACTTGAGCCGTCCCATCCTCTCTCCATCAGAAGCTCAAATTTATGATAGATGATAAAGTAGTCACTGTCAGAGCTGAAGAAGAAATGATCGCCACTGCTTTCATTGAGGATATCTACATAGAGCCTAATGAAGATGCAGCAGATTCATCATTCCAATCCTTTAAGTTAGTTAATGCGACATTTGTAGGAGAAGAATTACCAATAATCGAACTCTATCTATCAAAAGTACTCACTCAAGTTTAAAAATGACTGTTGGTAAAGGTTCTCGTGCCGAAAAAGAGCTTGGCAAGAATCTGCAAGGGATGGCCCGAGCCTTACAGGTCACCACTCTAGCTAAAAAAAGAGGCTTAGGATTTAAGGCCAATGCACACTTAAGAAAACAACAAGGAAAGAGAACTTGCAACTAGGAGATGAAATGATCATTAAGTCAAGAGGGGAAGTCAACAATGTTTCCATCTCTCCATAAGATATTTTGTTTGGGAGGATGAATTGATCCAAGCCAATCAGAAAAGCAAAAGGCCAAAAATGTCTTGGTCATCCTAAACAAGGCACTTAACAGCCTTTATCTCTAAGATATCGAGCCATAATATTTGTGTTTTTCCACTAAAACTTGATTTTGATGACGGGGTCATAATGAAAGCCCCTCCACTTTTTGTGTCCCTTTCATGTAATATCAAGAAATGAAATGATTTTTACATAAATCATTCTATATTATGTATCACTTTTCAACCTTTTTGTCTCCATTACTCTTTTGCCTTCATTTTTATCCAAATCCCTTAGTTGCGTTTGTGCCTTTTCTAATGTTTATTTCTTTGCCCTTTCAAGTGTCCTGACTATAGTGACATGGATGTATTTGATGGGTCTTTGAAGATTGATCTTGAATAGTTAATTGGCTCTAGTGAAGTTGATCATGAAGAAGATTTCGAAAAAAACTTTGTACCACCAGACCTCCTATGATTAGTCGAGCAAGATGAGAAGCAGATCATGCCCCATAAAGACCCAACGGAAGTAATAAATTTGGGTATTCGAAAAGACCGAAAGGAGGTTAAAATCGAAAGCTCAATAACGTTGACAACTAGGACCAAGTTGATAAACCTACTCCAGAAAATTAAGATGTATTCACTTGGTCATACCAAGACATGCTAGGACTGGACACTGATATAGTGGTCCACAAGCTTCCCATCAAGCCTGGATGTAAATTAATCCAGCAAAAGTTAAAGAGGATAAAGCCAAAAATGCTCCTCAAAACAAAAAAGGAAGTCAATAAGCAATTTGATGCAGGGTTTATTGGAGTAGCCAAATATCCAGAATAGGTTGCTAATATAGTCCTAGTCCCAAAAAAAGATGGCAAGGTACAAATGTGTGTTGATTATCAAGATCTATATCAAGCTAGTCTGAAGGGTAACTTTCTACTACCCCATATCGACACTTTGGTAGACAATACGGCTAAGAATTCTTTGTTCTCCTTCATGGATGGATTCTCAGGCTATAACCAGATCAAGATGGCACCCAAAGACATGTACAAAATAACTTTTGTAACTATGTAAGGGATATTTTACTATAATGCCATGCTCTTCAGACTAAAAAATGCTAGGGCAACCTATCAGTGGGCCATGGTAGCCCTATTCTATGACATGATGCACAAAAAAATTGAGGTCAACATTGATGAAATGATTACCAAGTCAATGAAAGAAGATGAGCATGTCATAGACCTTCAAAAACTTTTTAAACAGCTAAAAAAATTTCAACTCAAATTGAATCTTACCAAGTGTACCTTCAAAGTCACTTCGGGTAAGCTTTTAGGCTTTATAGTTAGCAAAAAAGGGATCTAAGTTGACCTAGACAAAGTTAAAGCCATTCAAGATATGCTACCACCTTAAACCCAAAAGGAAGTGAGAAGCTTTTTAAGGAGACTGAACTATATTGCTAGATTCATATCCTAGCTCACTGACAAATGTTACCCTATTTTTTGGCTCCTTCAGAAACAAAATCCAAGAGAGTGGAATGAGGCATGTCAAGCAGCCTTTGATAAAGTCAAGCATTATCTATCAAGCCTACTAGTATTGGTGCTGCCGGTGCCTAGTCGACCTTTAATCCTTTACTTGGCAGTCTTTGACAAGTCTATGGGTTGTGTATCAGGGCAGCATGATGAGCCAGGAAAGAAGGAACAAGCAGTATATTGCTTAAGCAAAAAATTTATAGTATGTGAGTGCAATTACTCCACAGTCAAGAAGTTATGCTGTGCTTTAGTGTAGACAGCCAAGAGGCTTAGGCAGTACATGCTATATCACACCATGTGGTTGATTGGAAGGCTCGACCCTATCAAGTATCTATGTGAAGCTCCTATACTATCAAGAAGGCTAGCTAGATGGCAAGCATGCTTTCTGAACACGACGTTCTTATGTTAGTCAAAAGGCTATCAAGGGTAGTGTGATAAATGACTTTTTGGCAAGTTGAGTGGTAGATGACTATGAACCCTTAAATTTTAACTTCCCAGATGAAGATCTAATGCGCGTTTTTGAGAATAAAGATGCCTCTAAACAAGATCAATCCTAGAAGATGTATTTTAATGGAGTATCAAATGCTCTAGGATATGGAATTGGGGCAATATTGATGTCACCTGATGGGAGTCATTATCCATTCATAGCAAGAATAAATTTTGACTTCATGAATAATATCACAAATTATGAAACTTGTGTCATAGGGCTTCAAGCAACAGTCGAGAAGAATATCAAGATATTACAAGTGTTCGATGATTTGGCCCTAGTCATCTACCAATTAAAAGGAGAGTGGCAAACTCATGATGCAAATTGATGTAGTGTGGGAAGCTGATAGCAGAACTCAAGAAAGAATTTGATGATATTAGTTTCTGACACTTACCTAAAGAAGAGAACTAAATAGCTTATGTGTTGGCTACATTATCATCCATGTTTAAAGTTAACTTGGAGTCGAACATTGCTCCCATCTACATGAGCATCTACGTAACTTCGGTTCATTGTCATAGCATCAAAAAAAAGAAGGATAGCCTACCGTGGTACTATGACCTCCTTTATTATATCAAAGATCAATAATATCGCAAATAGGCAACCAAGAATGATAAGAGAACTATTAGAAGGTTGGCTCTGGGATTTGTTCTCGATAGAAAAATCTTGTACAAAAAGAGCCACAATCAAGTATTGCTCAGATGCGTTGACACTCCTGAAGCCAAAAAAATCCTAGAAGAAGTTCATGAAGGGATTTGTGGCATGCATGCTAACGAACATCGGATGGCCAAGCAAATCATGAGAGCGGGTTATTACTGGTTGACCTTTGAAAGAGATTG
Source organism: Adansonia gregorii (assembly GCA_038382025.1). Lineage (NCBI taxonomy): Eukaryota > Viridiplantae > Streptophyta > Magnoliopsida > Malvales > Malvaceae > Adansonia > Adansonia gregorii. Next base: position 5,468,815 of record JBBYHO010000001.1, on the reverse strand, counting down.
CATCAATTATGCTCGAAAATGCCATAAGTGTCAAATCTGTGCTGACAAGATTCATGTCCCTTCGATGCCACTTCACATCATGACGGTCGCATGGCCTTTCTCCATGTGGGGCATGGACGTGATCAGGCTAATCACCCCCAAAGCTTTTAATAGGCATCATTTTATCTTAGTAGCAATCGACTATTTCACTAAATGGGTGGAGGCTACCTCGTATGCTAATGTCACTAGATTGACCATTTGTAGGTTTGTTAAGCGAGAGATTATCTTTAGATATGGCCTCCCAAACCAAATCATCATAGAAAATGCAAGCAACTTAAATAATAAAATGATGCAAGTAGTTTGCTCACAATTTAAGATCTAATATCATAACTCTGTCCCTTATCACCTGAAGATAAATGGGGCAGTAGAAGCAGCCAACAAAAATATTAAAAGAATAGTTGAAAAAATGGTCGAGACTTACAAAGATAAAAAGCTATTTTTTGCACTTCATACCTATCAAACCTCAATTCACACTTCCACAAGTGCTACCCCATTTTCTCTTGTCTATGGGATGGAAGCTGTATTGCCTATCAATGTCAAGATCCCTTCTCTCAGAGTCTTAATGGAAACCAAACTTGAAGAAGTTGAATGGTTTAAGAACAAATAGGGCTAGCTCAACCCATCGAGGAAAACGTATGAAGGCCATCTGCCATGGTCAAATGTATCAAAGACGTATGATCTGAGCCCATGACAATAAGATGTGCCCATGACAATTTCACCTAGGTGAATTGGTATTGAAGAAAATCCTCCCAATTCACAAAGACGCGCAGGGCAAGTGGACCCCTAATTGGGAAGTACCGTATGTCATGAAGCAAGCCTTCTCTGAAGGTGTCCTAATCTTGTTAGAAATGGATGGCAATCTCTTGCCCAACCTAATCAACTTAGATTATGTCAAGAAATATTACATGTAAAAGGTGAAAACCTAAATAGGCATCCTTCAAAAAGGGGGAAGAAAGGAAAAAAATAAAAACAAAAAACCAAAAAAAAGAAAAGAAAATGAGGAAAACATAAAGAGGTCTAGATGAAAATTCAAAAAAGACATTTGGGCAACCAACCTAACTACAGTTGAAAACTCGCAAGGGCAACTTGAAAAAACTATTTTTGATGGGACATGAACTGAGAGTACCTATAGGACAATGCAAAGAAATCCTAGAGATCTTCCAAAGATCAGCTCATGCTAGGCATATTCATTATTTAGGAAAGATTCTGAAAAGCTCCTAAAGAACATCCATGTCATGATTATCAAAGGCATCTTCCATCGAAAAAATCATCTTTCTCGCTACCCTATCAAATGCTTGTCAAATAATATATTAAGTTATGCGTCTTTGTTGTCAGAAATAAATATTGTCTTGTTTTTTTAACCCCTATACAATTCACATTGCACTTGTCATTTAACTGAAAATGTTTTGATAATCAACTGAAATATGCATTAGGACATCTTGACATTACATCGAAAGGAAAAGAAAAGCACAGGGAACTCTGCTCACACCCTGATCATCAATATCATGCACTTTTCACATCTAAGCACTTGTTTGGCATGACCATACACCAAGCCGTGTCTTGCTTTCACAAGCCACATCTCAAGAAAAACCACTTTAAGCTAACCAAAAATTGATCCATGCATTCTATCAGAATCTTATCAAAACCAGATACATCAACCTAAGCAGGAAAATAGTCTCCAAATTGTTGACAATGCCTTCTAATTGTTAGGAAAATGATTGAGCCTTTTGAATTGAGAAATGTAATAGTCTAAATTCTTGAGACTAAATTTTTGGTCATATCCCTAATGGAGCTGGGACAACCTATAATCCCCAGCGAGATTAGGAAAATTTTTGTCTATAGTCACATTAAAAACCAATCATCATCCTTATGAGAATTTAAATGACATACAAGGAGAACTATAGCTATATCCCATATTAGACTTCACATCATGCAATCATGATAGCATTCCACATCATGCATTCATACTACCATCATACATCACCATTTTTACAATATCACTACAAGTGAGGTTTGCTGAACCTCTAAGGAATTCCTGGTAAGAACTTTAAGCTTTGCAAACCAAGTGTCATTCAGGTAAGGTCCTTCGCTTCTCAGCACCTCATGTCAAAACCCTTTTTATTAAGAAACTACTATCAAAGGGCTCGTGTCAAGAAATTATTGTCCAAAAACTATCTCCAAGAACTTTTGTCGAGAACATTCATTAGAGGCTTTGTCAAGAATTAGTGCCAAATTAAGAAATGTTGTCATGAATTTCCAAAAGCTTATAGAGAAGTTTTATCAAAAACTTTGTCACCATATGTTAGTGGCACCTTCCCAAAAGCCCACAAGTTCATGGCACCCTTTTAAAGCCCATAAGTCGTGGCACCCTTTTTACAACCCACAAGTCATGGCACCATTTTTAAAAGCCCATAAGTTAATGGCACCCCTTAAAAGCCCATAAGTCAGTGGCACCTTTCCCAAAGCTTGCATGAGCTGATGGCACCTGAGTTAAAGCTTACACAAGCTGGTGGCACCTAAGTCTTAGTCAAAGCCTGCACGAGATGGCAACACCCGAGTCAAAGCCCACATAAGCTGATGGCACCCAAGTCTGAGTTAAAGCTTGCACGAGCTGGTGGCACCCAAGTCTGAGTTAAAGCTTGCATGAGCTGGTGGCACCCAAGTCTAAGTCAAAGCCCTCACAAGTTAGTGGCACCCTTAAAGCCCACAAGTCAGTGGCACCCTTTTTAAGCCCACAAGTCAGTGGCATCCCTTAAAGCCCATAAGTCAGTGGCACCCTTTTAAAGCCCAGATGTTAGTGGCACCTGTGCAAAGTTCATATGTTAGTGGCATCCTTTTAAGCCCATCACTCAGTGGCACCCCTTTAAGCCCATAAGTCAGTGGCACCCTTTTCAAAGCTCACACGAGTTAGCGACACCCGAGTCAAAGCCCACACGAGCTGGTGGCATTTAAGTTTAAGCCCACATATCAGTGGCACCTTTTTCAAAGCCTGCATAAGCTGGCGACTTCTAAGTCAAAGCCCACATAAGCTGGTGGCACCTAAGTCTAAACCCAAAGCCTACATGAGCTGGTGGCACCTAAGTCTAAGTCAAAGCTTGCATAATCTGGTGGCACCCAAGTTAAAGCCCATACAAGCTAGTGGCACCCAAGTCTGAGTCAAAGCCTATAAACTAGTGGCACCCAAATTTAAGTTAAAGCTCGCACAAGCTGGCGGCACCCACATCAAAAATCCATGTTACTCTATACCTACCTAAGGGGGTCAAACATTAAAAAACCTAACACCCTAATGTTTTGGACGTGGCAGTCTATCCCGGACAAAATAGTGTCTATTTGTCTTTGCCCTATTCTTGATTGTTAACAACGGCTAAAGAGGGGTAGCCGTAGACACCTCATTTTGTCTAGGCTAATTTATAGCAATCTAGAACACGGACGTGAGAGAGGGCGATGATGTTGCTCGATGAAAAAATATTTTGAGGAGGTTAAGAAGGCCTATGGATCATATCAAAGGTAAATGCAAAGATGTGGCAACAAATGATGTAGTTCAAAGTGTCTAGGGACAAAAGATATGAGAAAATTCATAATTTTACTTGAATGTAACCATGCATCAATACAATGCTCCAACAATCCAAAACTTTGAAAAGTACCCATTTGTATCGATATAACATGTAGATGTACTGATACATGAGCCTTTGTATCGATACAGGACCTTGTATATTGATACTAGGCCATGCCAAGATCGAAACATTAATTCTATAAAGAAATGTATCAATACATATCAACATGTATCGATACAGTGGTTCATAGTATGATGCAATGGTTTATAGTATCAATACAATGTTCATTGTATCGATACCATCAAGGTTTATAGACCAAATGTATCGACACATTATGCAATGTGTTGATACATATAGGTCATTTTCATGGTCTGGGCTTTTTTGACTCGTCTACCATTGATCCAAAACTCGATTTTAACTCATTTCTTCGCATCAAGAAAGATTAAAACATATATCAGATTACGAATTTAGACTTTTAAATTAATCATAATATTTTTTTGAAGTCTAAATTAGATAAAAAAAAGGTTAACATCACATGATCACCTTACTCCCTAGCTTGTTAACCAATATCACCATCAACCACCCTATTTGCTGGAAAAGCATTTTAGCATTTAAACCAGCCACCTTATGCCCATCACATTGGCAGCAAGCTGCCTCATACAGCCACTTTATAGCCATCATGCTGACATCACCTTGTCCCCCATGAGAAATGGCCAAAAACACCTCCAATTTGGCTCTAAAAGGCTAGCATAAATGGACCACTTCTATCTCAACTAAAAAAAGTTAGATTTTGACTTGTTTTAGTTTCCAAAAACACATTCACACATAAAAAAATAGAATCCCATAGATCTTCACCCACTATCCAAAAATAGTCCCAAAACACTCATTCCCCAACCATTAAATATTCTAAAATTCACCCTCATGCATACCAGAACCAAAACCTCATTGTTTTTCTTTTTTTCTTGCTATTTACAACAAGGGAAAGAGGGAAATTCAAGCCATCTCTACAGCTCCAACTAATTTGGCCTAAGTTGAAGTTTTGTTCGTATAACTTCCTATTCTATCACTCATATTTTTTTCAGCACCCTCATCATTTTAGTGAGTGCTCCATGTTTCCCTTACCCTTTTAGGATTATCATGCATTTTTGTGGCATTTGGTTGTGGTTGTTTAAGATTTGGATGCCTTAATGCCCATTTTATGTGCAAAATAACTCATTTCATTCTCATTAGTTTGATATCTCTTGCTTATACATTTAATGCCATGTTGTAGACACCTTATTTTGTCCGGGCTAATTTTTAGCAAAATGAAGTATGAACGTAAGAAGGGGCGATGATCACCAAGCTATATTTTAAAGATGTCAAGAAGGCCTAAGGATCATATCAAAGGTAAATGCGAAGATGTCGCATCAAATGACATAGTCCAAGGTATTCAAGGATAAAAGATGTAAGAAATTTCATAATTTTACTTGAATGTATCGATACATGGTTCTCATGTATCGATACAATGCTCTAACATGCCAAAAATTTGAAATGTCCTTATTTGTATCGATACAACATGTAGATGTATCGATACATAAGCCTCTATATTGGTACAGGACCTTATGTATCGATACTAGACCATGCCAATACTAAAACATGCTTCTGTAAAGGAATGTATTGATACATATCAACATGTATCGATATAGTGGTTCATAGTATCAATACAATGGTTTATAGTATCGATACAATGACACATAAGATTTTTAGACCAAATGTATCAATACATTATGCAATATATCGATACATGCAGGCCATTTTCACGGTCTGAGCATTTTTGACTTGTCCATCATTAATCTGAAACTCGATTTTAACTCATTTCTTTGCATAAGGAAAGATTATAACATATATCAAATTATGAGTTTAGACTTTTGAATTAATCATAACATCTTTTTCAAGTCTAAAATGGATCAAAAAAGGGTTAACATCACATGATCACCCTACTCCTTAGCTTGTTAACCAATATCACCATCAGCCACTCTATTTGCTAGAAAAGCATTTCAGCATTTAATCCAGCCACCCTATGCACATCACATTGGCAGTAAGTTGCTTTCTACAGCTACCCTATAGTTACCATGTTGACATCACCTTGTCCCCCTTAAGAAATGGCAAAAAACACCTAGCTTGAAAAGGCTGGTATAAATGGACCACTTCTATCTCAACAGAAAAAAAGGTTAGATTCTAACTCATTTACACTTCCAAAAACACATTCATACACCAAGAAAACCAGAATCACGTAGCTCTTCACCCACCACAAAAAATAGCCCTAAAACACTTACTTTCATCCATACACACTCCAAAAATCACTCTCATCCATACCAGAACCAAAAACTTATCATTTTCCCCTTTTTCTTGCTTATTAACAATAAGGAAAAGATGAAAATTCAAGCCATCTCTACTGTTCAAATCATTTGGCCAAGAAGTGAAGTCTTGTTGGTATAACTTCTCACTTTATCACTTTTATTTTTTGTTTTTTAGCATTTTCATCATTTTAGGGAGCTCTCCATGTTTCCATCACCCTCTTAGGATTATCATGCATTATGGTGGCTTTTGGTTATGGTAGTTTAGGATTTGGATGCCTTAATGCCCCTTTTGATGTGCAAAATGCCTTATTTCATCCTCATTGGTTTGATGTCTCTTACTCATGCATTTTATGCCATATCCATGCATCTTGTTATCCTTAATCCA
>JBBYHO010000001.1:5447371-5462398 GCA_038382025.1 Adansonia gregorii | reverse complement strand
TTTTAGTTAATATATAATTTTTTTATACCTAGTATCAATATAATTTCTTATTTCAGGGCTAATTGCTTAGGGAAAAAGAAAAATCATGGTCAAGACACTTATAGTAGCAAAAGTCATTGAAATTTTTATTTTATATATTAAAAAAATCTGTTTTGTTATTAATAGATTGAAAAAGAATAATTAAAAGAAAGAATTAATTATTCATCAAAATTTCTTTTATTCAATGATCAGAATTTAAGATTAAATTTAGGGTTTAAGATTTAGAGCGTGATATTGCTGATCCCTGATGAAAGAAAATAGAATAGAGGACAAATCGGCACGGAGGGAAGAACTAAAAGAGAAACAAAGAAGGAATCTAAAGGGGGGGGGGGGAATGGATAATGGTAAAGGAGACAAGCAGGTGAGATTAACAAGGAACTCTACCTTAAGCTAAGCAGCTAAGGTTAACGAGAGGAAGGGTGAAACACACTAACCAAGTAAACAAAAGGCGACAGGAAATTTTTGTTACTTAATACCAGTTAGGCGTTGGTTAATACGTAATTAAAAATAGATTCATATTTGATGAGATAGTATATAAATCTATCTATAATCAATGAATTAAATCATTTAATCACATTAAAAATAATATTATTTATATTTATTTTTTAAAAATATTTTATTAAAATAATATTATTTGATTTACTTACGCATTATCTACAATTAACAAGTAAAGAAAACACGCTCGTTGTTTGTCAAAAGGTATCCGAAATCAAAGATTCTCACATTAAACATACTCTTCAATGCCAAAAAAAGAAAAAAAAAGTGTTGAATTATGATCGGAATAATATGGCAAACAGATAAGGATTTCTTGTTTTGGATCATTTGTCAGTGTTGCAGAAGTCCTTAAAAGAAAAACCCAAAAAACTATTAGAGAACCTTTCTAGTCGAGAATTCTCGAAACCAACTATCCTTGCAGGAACAAAATATGGGCACAACTGCCGACTTTAAATTCAAAACAGATAAACCCTCTCTCCATTTGGCATTAAAAAAAAGAAGATTAAACAAGTATCGCACAAAGTGTCCAATCGCCTGAAAACAGAGAAAAAAATGGGGTAAACTTGTAATGATATAAATTCACTTACAAAAGATCAAAATCAAGGGAACGAAAATTGAAGCGGTTATGGCGACCAAAGGTGGTGGTGGCTTGTTTCGATATGCTGATGGGATAGATAAACTGTTGTTGTTTTTCGGAACTTTAGGTAGCATTGGAGATGGGATGATGTCCCCTGTTAACATGTACATACTTAGCGGTGCGCTAAATGATTATGGAGCTTCTGATCAGTCTTTCTCCAATGAAATAGTGGACAAGGTCTGGCAGTTATAGCTAACTTAGTACTAATCTCAATGCTTCCTTTTTTTTTTTTTTTTAAACGAAAGATGATTTCGTTGATTACTCATTTAAAGAAATTGCAGCGTGGACGATGGAACTAATCTGATATTGGAAGACCATATTTTGCTACATGCATGTGGTCTGCCTCATTGACTTCTCGCTTTATTTGCCGAACCTTACGTGGATTTTGAATAAATGTCAGATGTGAAGATGCGTCTAACATAAGTAATTTAATTTTTTGAAGTTTTTTCTATATTTTGTAGGATTAGATCCCCATAGTGATGTGCGAATATATGTCGGATTCAGATGTGAAGATGTGTCTAACATAAGTAATTTAATTTTTTTGAAATTTTTTCTATATTTTGTAGGATTAGATCCCCATAGTGATGTGCGAATATATGTCAGATACAAATGTTTTAGGAAAAAATGAAGAGTTTGGTTAACATGATGCTTAACTACGCATTCATGAATCCTCGCATGGTGTTCCTGCCATCTACTACAATTCCTACTGCTTTTTTTTTTTAACTAGTTTATCATTCCTTGCACTTCAAAAGAACCCATGGAATCATGATTATCACTCAGTCAGGGCGGGATTATCAACCATTCTTATGAAACTGCTTGAAGTTAAAATAACTAGTAACTCGGGCAAATCGAAACGAAGGCATAGACATGTTTATGCAGATTAAGTTTTGACATCTTTTGGTTAGGAACATCTTAGCAGAATCTTAAATCTTAAATTGCTTGATAACTTGTTAACAAGCTTCCACGTCCTATTTACAGTATGCACTTAGGCTACTTTATTCTGCAATTGGAGTGGGAATATCTGCTTTCATCGGTAAGTGTCAATGTGATTTTCACTTGTATGCTCTAATTTATTCACTGATTCATCTAGCAAATTGAAATAAACACTTAAAGATAATCTTGCTTTTGACCACTTAATGACTGACACCCCCTCAGGTACTCATCAGAAGGTGCCGTTCTCTATTTAAATCCGTATTTCTTACTTTCTCTTTGAGGTTGATTGCGAAGTTAAATAAAAGTTTCGTTTAACTGCTTATGTTCAAATTCCAGAAGGAGTCTGTTGGACAAGAAGTGCAGAGAGGCAGGCATCTCGCATGAGAATTGAATACCTGAGATCAGTTCTCAGGCAAGAAGTTGGCTTCTTCGAGGATCAAACAGCCTCTTCGTCTACATTCCAGGTCATCTCTACGGTCACTTCTGATGCCCATGCTATCCAAGATACCATAGCCGACAAGGTTATCAATTGCCTTCTCTGTCATTTCTCTTTCTCCATCTTGACAAGTAGATGTTTTAGTCTCATAAATTGTTGGTGGATTCTATTAATTCAGATACCAAACTGCCTGGCTCACCTGACATCATTCATCTTAAGCCTTGTGGTTGCCTTCAAACTTTCCTGGCGACTAACACTGGCTGCTTTGCCATTCGCACTAATGTTCGTAATCCCAGGACTCGGATTTGGTAAGGTACTTACGAACATAGGAGCAGAGATGAAGGCTGCTTATGGTAATGCAGGTGGAATTGCAGAACAAGCAATCTCCTCGATCAGAACAGTTTATTCATATGTTGCTGAGCACCAAACGCTGGACAAGTTCAGCAATGCTCTTGAAAAAAGTATGGAGCTAGGGATGAAGCAGGGTTTCATGAAAGGGTTGCTGATTGGAAGCATGGGAATGATTTATGCGGCATGGGCTTTTCAAGCTTGGGTAGGTGGAGTTCTTGTGACTGAAAAAGGAGAAAGCGGCGGCGCTATCTTAGTGGCAGGGATCTGTATCATCTTGGGAGGACTGTGAGTTACATACCATAATATTGTCCCTTTTTCATGGGCTTCACTTACCTTGTATGTATTATGTGACTACTAACAGATTCGATGTTTGAACTCTCAGGGCTGTTATGAGTGCACTTCCAAATCTCTCTTCCATCGCAGAGGCAAGACATGCTGCCTCGAAAATGTTTGAGTTGATTGATCGCAATCCAAATATACAGTACGAAAACGAAAAGAAAAAATTCCTATCACATGTGAGAGGGGAAGTTGAATTCAAAGATGTAGACTTTAGTTATCCGTCAAGGCCTGATACCGTTGTTCTCCATAGATTCAATCTTAAAGTGCAAGCCGGAAAGATGGTAGGTCTCGTGGGAGGTAGCGGTTCTGGCAAGTCTACAGCCATTTCTTTGCTTGAAAGATTTTATGACCCTACCAATGGAGATATTCTCCTAGATGGACACAAAATAAAGAAGCTTCAGCTTAAATGGTTGCGCTCGCAAATGGGACTGGTTAATCAAGAGCCAATCCTCTTCGCAACATCCATAAAAGAAAACATTCTTTTTGGTAAGGAGGGAGCATCAATGGAGCTTGTGATTAGGGCAGCAAAAGACGCAAATGCACATGACTTCATTGTGAAGTTGCCCAACGGATATGAAACTCTAGTAAGTCCTAGTATCCACTAATTGACATACATAAGTTCAGAAGTTATTTGTTTTTGCTGAATTAATAGTTACTACTATTGCGAGTCAGGTAGGACAATTTGGGGTTCAGTTGTCAGGAGGGCAAAAGCAAAGGGTCGCCATAGCAAGGGCTTTGATCCGAGATCCAAAGATCCTTCTTCTTGATGAAGCAACGAGTGCATTGGATGCACAATCTGAAAAGATAGTACAGGAAGCCTTGGACCATGCCTCCCAAGGAAGGACTACAATTATTGTTGCGCATCGCTTTTCCACAATACGTAAAGCAGACTTGATAGCAGTTCTCCAATCAGGAAGAGTTATTGAATCGGGTTCGCACGATGAACTTATCCAAATGAACAATGGAGTCGGTGGCGCCTACAAGAAAATGGTGGAGTTGCAGCAAACAGCAATGCAAAATGAAGCATCCAATGGTTTCTATAATCTAAAAGAAGGTAGAAGCAACCTTAAGAGTGGAACTCCGCAGACTCCGGTAAGTGTAAGATCGAGCTATCACAGCAGCCCCGCATATCCTCTTAGCCCAGCATATCCTTTCAGCCCAGCATTTTCCATCACCGTGGCAAGCTCTGTCGTAATGCATTCCTTTGAAAACCAATATGACAAGAACATAAAGAATTCTTCTCACCCTCCCCTCTCTGGATGGCGTTTGCTCCAGATGAATGCACCTGAGTGGAAGAGAACCTTACTGGGGTGTTTCGGAGCTGTTAGCACCGGAGCAATTCAACCTGTCTATGCCTATTGCTTAGGAACAATTGCCTCCGTTTACTTTCTAAAAGATAGTTCCAAGCTCAAATCAGAAATCAGACTTTACAGCTTGATTTTCTTAGGATTGGCAGTTCTAAGTTTCATTTCTAATCTCCTGCAACATTACAATTTTGCAATCATGGGGGAACGGCTAGTCAAAAGGGTTCGAGAAAAAACATTTGCGAAAGTGCTAACCTTTGAGATCGGGTGGTTTGATCAAGATCAAAACTCAAGTGCAGCCATTTGTGCTCGGTTATCTAGCGAAGCCAGCTCATTTCGCTCATTTATTGCGGATCGAATGTCATTACTAGTTCAGGTTTTCTCAAGTGCTTCCCTAGCCTTTTTGTTTTCATTGATTGTTACATGGAGGATAGCCATTGTTATGATTGCCTTTCAGCCATTACTTATCGGGAGCTTCTATTCCAGAAGTGTTCTAATGAAAAGTATGTCTGAAAAGGCTCAAAAAGCACAACATGAGGGAAGCCAGTTAGCAAGCGAAGCCATAGTTAACCACAGCACTATCACTGCATTTTCCTCTCAGAAAAGGATACTGCATCTCTTTATAGCAACAATGAAAGGGCCCCGACAGCAGAGCATCAAACAAGGATACATTTCTGGTTTTGGTCTTTTTAGCTCCCAATTTCTGACAACAGCATCCATAGCACTAACCTTCTGGTATGGGGGAAGGCTAATAAATCAAGGGCTAGTGACTCCAAAGCATCTCTTCCAAGCATTCTTCATATTGATGAGCACTGGTAAAAACATTGCAGATACAGGAAGCATGACTTCGGATTTAGCTAAAGGTGGCGGTGCCATAAAAAGACTATCTGCAATTCTGGATAGGAGGAGTGAGATTGAACCCGAAGATCGTAAAGGAATTGAAGTAGACGAAACTAATAAAGGGGAGATTGAATTGAAGGATGTATTCTTTTCTTACCCAGCAAGGCCTAACCAAATGATCTTTAGAGGCCTGAGTCTCAAAATCGAAGCAGGCAAAACAATGGCTCTTGTAGGACAGAGTGGATCGGGGAAATCCACTATTATTGGGTTGATCGAAAGATTTTATGACCCGCAAAGTGGATCCGTATTCATAGATGGATACGATATCAAGAGCTACACCTTGAGAAATTTGAGGTCACATATTGCATTAGTGAGTCAGGAGCCCACTCTTTTTGCAGGCACTATCCGACAGAATATTGCGTACGGCAAAGGGGAAGTTACCGAAGCTGAAGTAAGGAAGGCTGCAGTCCTAGCCAATGCTCATGAATTTATAAGGTATTCCCTATTTACATTTAAACATGAAACAAATTAAATAACTGTGTTATTTCATTGCTTTTACAAAAATATTTATTTATGTAATGCAGTTCTATGAAAGATGGATATGACACTTGTTGTGGTGAACGAGGAGTTCAGCTATCAGGAGGCCAGAAGCAAAGGGTTGCATTGGCTCGAGCCATACTAAAGAACCCAAAGATCCTTCTCCTAGATGAGGCAACCAGTGCCCTTGACAGTGTGTCAGAGAGCCTCGTCCAAAAAGCATTAGACAAGATGAAGGTTAGAAGAACTTGTGTGGTGGTGGCTCATCGATTATCCACCATACAAAAGGCGGATTCAATAGCTGTGATAAAGAATGGGACGGTAGTTGAACAAGGATCACATTCTAGTCTCCTAGCGATTGGTCGGGCTGGGGCTTACTACTCTTTAATCAAGCTACAAAGTGGCCAATCTCCTTATCGATGAGCCCATTGCAGAAATGGTCTAAGTAGAGAAATATTATGGGAACAATTTTTTTTTATTTTGAGGAAGTGTCTTTTAATTAAGAATGAAACAGGGTTTAACATGCAAAGCATGGTTGTTGAAAGTTGATAAATTGTCAGTTAATATGAGAAAATCATTTTATTTTTGTTAAAAACCCAAATTCAAGGTAATGTAACATCTCTACATTAAAAGAAATAAATCCAAAATAATTCAATATCCAGAAAAGCGAAGAAAATGGCTTTGAATTCATAAAAAGAGCTAGCAGTCTAGCAGGCATCAAATGCAGAGTGGAACACTACCATTAACAAGCAAAACGAGACATACAATTAAAACTATGGAGACTAGAATAGAGGAAGTATCGGCTGTCAAAGTACAAGTTGCCTTGGCTAACTCGAGAATCAATGATTCAAATATAATTAAAATTTAATATTTAATTTAATTAATTTACGCAAGCGTAAACACGAGATCAATGGCCCAATAGCATCTCTGAATTCCAATTGTGTTGGCTGTTAATGTGGTGCTCATGGCCCAAGTGACTGATATCGAATTTCCTTTTATCCGAGAACGTGATTGGGGTCGTTTAAACCGGATCTCGCCGCCTCAAGTAAAGTTCACATTTGACAATTAATTATAAATATAATACTCTTATTCTTATTGGACAATTACTGGAAATTCGAGCATACGATAATCGTGGAGTCAAGTATGGAAGATTGAACAACCAAACATATTAAATTAGTTAAAAGTGTAGCGAAAACCGAAATGCACTTTTGCCTGCAAAGTACAAGTCAATTATACAATTTAAGCACTGTTAGCTTCAATACAAATCAAATGTCGTCATGCATGAGGGAATAACATTGACAAAGAACCCATGCGATTTCAACTTTTCAACAGTCCACCTTAACCTTTAATTTTATATTAGTTTATAAATATAATTTTAATATAACTATCAAGACCAAACTTTATTAACCATGGTTACCTTTTCCAAACTACATGGATAAAATAATTTTATTTATTTTTAAATTTTCCATAAAATTTTATTTTTTGACGTATTTTTTAATAATAATATTTAATATTTATAAATATTAAATTATATTTTTTTATCGTACCTTTTACACGTATTATATATCTTTCAATTCAAAATTTTATAACTCAAAAAGTTTTTCCTGAAAGAAATGCTGACTTATAGAGATTTGTTTTTTACCTTCGTACAGTCACTTGCTTCAGTTGGACTGAAAATTGTTCTGCACATTTGGTTAGAAGTCAACCCTAAGACGTTGGCGCAAAGGAGAAAGAGATGGCCTACTGTTTCAGTAAATTGACCCGGCCTAAGCCATTGCGAGACGCAAATCTAGGCCATATTATCTTTAAGAGTAGGAACCAACCCTCGTGGTTTGTCCTTTGAATGCTCGTAAGTCATAGCCTTTGTCCGCTTTTGTTATTTGTTCCGACACTGCACGAAGCACCGCATTTACCCCAAAAATTCTTCAGCGTTCTTGTTTGAAATTTTTTTAAAAAATTAGTAGGTCCTCTCCCCAAGGTCTGAATCTAATCCTTCTGACTTAACGGAGTTAATTTTTTAATATTAAAAAACAGTATAATATTAATATATTTTAAAATTATAATTAAGTAAAAGAAACAAAATCCTGCAATTATATTATGTAGGTTCAAAGAAACCTATCCACATCTAATTCAACCTTACCCAAGTATTCGACAGATAATAATCTGATTTTTTTAAATAGACGCAGTACTACCTTGGATTATTTATTTTTCGAAAGGAAAAGCATAGGTAAAAATAAACAGAATTAATGATTGGATTTCACAAGTAAAATTATTTAGATCATATTTAAGATATAATAAAATAAAATATGACAAAATTAACTAAAAATAAAAATAAACTATAAAAGAACTCCTTAATCTATTTGCATAATTAAAAAGTTTTTACTTTTAGCCTATCAAACATAAAGTTTAAAAAATTTAAACATATATGTATTTAAAACACTTATGAAGAGTGTTTTAAGCTTCCATTGTTAGAAGAGTGTTTGAAATAGCTAAGTTAAGGTGAAAGTCTTTTTTAGCATAGAAAATTCCATACCACTGTTAGCTTGTATTTTGTGTCTATTTTGCTTGAAATAAGGCGAGTGATTTCTCAAAAGGCAGCTTAATTATACATATAACCTAACCCACCTTGTAAAATGTGCAATCATAACACAAACTAAAGCAAAGATATCCCCCGTTATTTTGCTCCAATAAAGAAGAAATTTCCCAAAATTTTCATATTATTGTTACGCGCCCACTGCCCTCTGCCCTTCGCTGGTTTGGACTTTGGACGCGGTTCGCCACCCCAACTTTTTCTCACTTCCAACTGCAAAGCAGCAAGTTGGATGACAGGCCCTTCTTGACTACCTTCAAATTACAAGACTAGCCCCTTGTGCCTCTGGAGGGCGGAGGCTTATTTTTTCGCGTGGAAATATCCACGGATTAAATTTATTTATTATTAATTTATTACTAATTTATCATTTAAATATTATTATCTCAGTCTACATCGAATTTAAATAATATATTTATAAGATATTCAAGAATTTAAATTCATTAAATCAAAATTTTAAAGAAAATAAAATTATTAAATATATAAATAAATATTAAATTTGATACAAAAATTTATTATTTATATAAATAAAATAATTTAAATATTTGATATAATTTAAACCCAAATTAAAATAAATTTGAAAATCAATGTAAAAAAATTTATATTCAAATTTACTCAAAACCTATTATAGCTAATAAATTTAATATCCAATAAAAATTATTTAAATCTATAATGTTAAATATAAAAAATCAAATTAAATATAATAAAAAATTTATATAAAATTAAATTTTAATATAAATAATTATAATATATCGACTCATTCAAAATAAAATTACTTTTTGTTTTCAAAATTTTAATGAAGTAAATATATATATTCAATGATTAATTTTTTCCTATCCAAATACCATTCCTAATTTCGTGTCCGTTTGGGACCCAGGACAAATCGTACATTATCCTTCCCCAAAAGTCTAAGCTCCACGAGGGATCAGTTTTTCTCTCTCTCAAAAGTTTCCTATTTACGTGAACCGTAGCCGAAGTTCTGCTTCACTTGTCTCTCTGGAGTCTGGACTGTAGAGCCAAAATTCTCTTTGAATTTTTTTTTTTTTCATTCAAAAAGCCGGCATGAAGGTTCTATCATTGCTAGCCACATGCTCGACCAGCGACTGCGCCAGTTTCGCACAAGACTCCACCATTTCATTCCCCCAAAACCCCTCTCACTCACAGGAACATCTCGTTTTCGACAGTTCCTCCGACAATCGCGGCATCGCCAAGTCGTCTTCTGCTTCTTCAAGTGACACCGGCGACGGTGGACTCCATAGCAGCCTCTCCCTCCAGACTCTGCCATCCGTCCCTTCTTTACAAAACCTTTTCCCCGAGACCTCACGCTTGTCCGTCTCTCATATCAGCGTTACTTCGATTAAGCCCCGACCGAAGCACCCCATCAGCAGCATTGCAGTACAGGGTAACTTCTTGTATGCTGCTTCTATCAACGAAATCAACGTCTACGATCGCGAAACCTTCGCTCTTCTTGATACATACAACGGCCAGGATTCGTCATCTGGCTCCGTCAAGTCCGTCACTTTCTGTAATGGAAAAATCTTCACTGCTCACCAGGACTGTAAGATCCGAGTCTGGCAAATGACCGTGGCAAAAAAGCACAAGTTTTTAACCGCTCTCCCTACCGTTAACGACCGTTTACGTCGTTTCATTCTCCCGAAGAACTATGTCAACGTACGCCGTCACGTGAAACAGCTGTGGATCGAACATGCTGACGCCGTTACTGGACTGGCCGCTAATAAAGGTCTAATCTACTCTGTTTCTTGGGATAAAACCTTGAAGATATGGCGAGCTTCTGATATCCGCTGTTTACAGTCTATTACAGCACACGAAGATGCCATTAACGCCGTCACCGTCTCTGCTGACGGCACCGTTTACACTGGGTCCGCCGACAGGCGGATCCGAGTCTGGGCGAAAACGGCAGGTGAGAAGCGGTACGCATTGGTGGCGACTTTAGAAAAACATAAATCGGCGGTTAACGCACTGGCTTTGAACGCCGACGGATCGGTGCTTTTTTCGGGCGCGTGTGACCGTTCTATACTGGTTTGGGAGAGGGAGGATACCGCCAATTACATGGCGGTGACGGGAGCTTTGAGAGGGCATGGGAAGGCGATACTGTGCTTAATCAACGTCTCTGATTTGCTTATGAGTGGATCGGCTGATCAGACGGTTAGGATTTGGCAACGTGGATTGGAAGGGAAATATTGCTGTTTAGCAGTTTTGGAAGGTCACCTGAAGCCAGTGAAGTCGTTGACGGCGGTGAAGGATGACGAACACAGTGACGCGGTTTCGATCATCAGCGGAAGC
Organism: Adansonia gregorii; assembly: GCA_038382025.1. NCBI lineage: Eukaryota > Viridiplantae > Streptophyta > Magnoliopsida > Malvales > Malvaceae > Adansonia > Adansonia gregorii. Next base: position 5,451,596 of record JBBYHO010000001.1, on the reverse strand, counting down.
CTAGATGGGGAGATTAGAACGTGGAAGGTATCGCTTTCGAGACCCAGTAGCCCATCATCGACGACGGATTTCCGAAAATGGAATTTGTGAAATAAAATAAGCAATTAATCGTAATTACATCATAAAAAAATTAGCAAAAATGTTTATAAGACGTTTCACCAACCATGATTTTTTGTTTGTTCATATTTATTTATTTGTTGACTTTTCTTCTGGAGGAACTTTTTGCTTTTACTTGATAAAATATATATAATTTATGATTAAGTATTGCATAATAAATGATAAACATGTTAATAAATAATTGCCAAAATAAATAATGAAAGGGTTTAAATAATCCAACACTCTTAATATGAAAATCTTACGCTAAATAACATCGACAAGTTAGTTAGGGTTAGGACTAATCTGCGCATAATCTATTAACTGACGTAACTATCTGCCTGCAATAACAAGAAATGTGCATGCAGCAGCCTTACATTAATTTAATTATTTTATACTTAGAGCTGGCAGTGTACGCCGTCGGTCCAAGTCATTTTTCACATCAAGCAACAAAAAAAGTGTCGGCTCAACGCATTGCTAGCTTCTAATTTCTAATTAACTTGCTAATCAATTTCTATTAAAAAATAATAAGTATTATAGATTATGGTATATATTAATATAATATATACCAACCAGAAAGCAGAAGACTTTCCCCAGTTTAACAAATTATATATATTAAGATGAGGAGAAATTACAAAAAAAATTGTACACGAATATTTGATAATTTTTTTAAAAATAGATTAGTGTAAATTTTAAAAAATATAATTAATTAAAGATATTTTAAATAATATTTATAGTCTTTTTCTTATATTTTTATTAAAACTTAAGTAGAATTTTTTTCGTCAATGCTTCAATTGAGTTTTTATCACTTGACTCATGATATCGATTTTAATCAAAAAACATTATTAATAATAAAAATCTTTTTATTTAAATTTAATTATAAAAATATATAAATATTAATATAAAAATAATTTTTTAATAATTTATATTTTAAATGATGAAATGGACCGTCAAACTAGCTTGGGCAGCAGCCCATCCCCTAAACACCTTTAACCCGAACATTTAAAATTTTTAATTACTTATAAACATTTCAAATTTATTATTAAATTAGCTTTCAATAAATTCATGAATTTGAGAATAATTATGAGTCCTATTTAGTATTTATACATGCTTTATCATATAATTTATATTGCAGATTTAAAATAAAAATCAAGTTTCGAGAAACTTGTGTTAATTTATCCAGTGTTACATGCCCTAATTAATAACTAGTCGTGCATGCGCAATGCACGCATGATTGGTTTGTAGCTTGAAAAGTAGTGCATATATCTGTTTGATGACAATTAACATGCGTGTTTAATTATGTATATTAATTTGGACTTCTTTTTTAATCTACAATATCTCTGTTTCGCTTTTGCTTGCATGTTACTTCAATGAATCATTGAGAAATTCTGGGTAACAATTGAAATTTGAAATCAACTTATCACTTCGCAGCAGGTTGCAAATTCAACCTTTTCCCTACAGTATTATATGTATGTTTAATATTGTGACATTTATTATATCCGCAAGAATAAAACATGAGAGTTGTTCGAGCTAAATGATTAAATTTAAAATATTAGAAGGAATTGGATTATTTCATGGTTTAACAAGATTCGATTGAGTTTAGATATATTATAAGTATTACATATATTTGTCTAAGTTTAATTTGAATTGATAATTTTAATTTAAGATTTTAGGTTTGTTTGTATTTGTAAATAAATAGTTCAAATCCGTCAAACAAATTCATATTGTTTTTTTTTCTAAAAAAAGTTATTTTTATTTAAATTTTAGTAATTTTAATTTTTTTTCATTTATTAAGTTTTAGAATATGGATAATTGAACATATTTTTTAATTTTTAGATGATATTATATGTAGTTATTCTTTACAATATAGATGATATAAATTACATTATATACAAATATAAAAATAATATTTACTATATAACTAAAAAAATAAGTTCAGCTCAACTTCTAAATATTAGAGCGAAGATCCAATCTTTTTTTATAAGATTCATTTTCTAAATCTAATATTTTGCTCAAATTTTTTAAAAATAAAATAATATTTCGAGTTTGTACAAATAATCTGATGTTGGAATAGGTCTAGAATATATATATATATATATATACACACATAATCCCTTTTTGTAAGATTATTTTTAAGTATAATATTTTGCTTAATTTTTTAAAAAAATTAAATAATCTTTCGAGTCTGTACAAATAATTTGACTTTAGAACAGATTTAAAATATATATATATATATATATAGAGAGAGAGAGAGAGAGAGAGAGAGACTTGAATAATGCAAGAAATAATGCTTGGGGAATTAGTCAGTTTGTGATGACAGATGACATCCGGAAAATTCTTTGATCCCCTGTTCTCTTGATTGTAGGCTACGTATCTGGTCATATATAGGTGACAAATACTTATCGAATTAAAATCAATTGTCCACGAAATATCATTACACAATCCCTTATTACCATCGAAAGATTAGATAACAAATAGGTCTATATCAAATGTCTCAATTTTCTTAGCCTAAACTTTTGATTATCTGGCCCTAGATTGTCTTCTTCTAAATCTACAGTGATAGTGGGTGTCTTTATCCGGACCAACACTTAACCAATGAAGCCCCCCCTCTCAGACATTAAAGTTTGAACATTACAAAGATAAACTTCTCATATTTTGCCTTGTTAGACACCTTAGTTTTTGTTGGGATGATTAATATTCTTAAATTTTCTTTGAATTTTGTTGTTTTTGCATTTCACTTACCTCTTTATTTTTCAAATATGTCTAATAATAAAAAACCCTTCGATGATAATTTTTATTAAGCATCCAACATTAATCAATCAATAATAAATGAAAAAATTCTACTTTAATACAATATTACAGACAATTCAAGATTTAGATAACACCAATTGCAAGCTTATCACATGAGGAGGGGGCTGGGGAACAAAAGTCTACCATTTAGCAACACAGAAGGATAATATGCTGGACTGATATATAAAAACAAGTGGACAAATCATTAGTATCTAACTAAGAATCCATTGACCATAAATAAAAATGTTCAATTTGACTATAAAAATACAAATAATTTAATATTTAATGGTTTTGGGATAACACTTATTTTAACGCTCTCACTTTTTCTAACTTAGCTGATAAAGCAATAATAATCGTCAAAAACGACACACAATTAACGTTTCTTGTCTCCTTATCGAAACCAAAGGATTTTAAATTTATGATGGGAAAAATGGAGGAAATTAATGCTCATGGCTTTGTTTTTCTTGGTTGATTTAAATTTCAACACAAAAACAAGTCCACCTTTTACGTTTTAAGTACCATTGAAAAGTTGAGATGCTCATTGTTGAAACCTTTTTTCATAGGGACCAGATTATAATGTTATTAGAAGAATTGATACAAGCAAGTTGGCAAGTTGGATAAAAATGGTGAGAAAAAAGGAAAAAAAAAAGTGTAAAAGCTGGTGATAAGAGCTGAGTCAATAGCCATTGTGTCGACGTCCAGCAAGAAATTAAAGTGATGGACACAATTCGACGCACCCTCATCTTCTGATCATCATCTTGATGTTCATATATGTCAATCTAACAAGCAAAAATATTGTGATGATTTATATTTATTCCTTTGCTGGGGATTTGCTCATAGCTATGAGCGACGTATATTTATAGATGTGGCCACTCATCGGTATGGAACGTGGAGCTTTCTATGATCACAAATATACATATATATATATATATATTAATTGGGGGATAAAAATTTTTAAAAGAAAATGTCATTGTTGTAGATAACATATTTTATGGTTTAGGTAAGAAAAAAAAAATTAGAAATTCTTTTAAGTCATTAGTGCGTTTTGTTTTAACATGAATTATTTTATTTTGACATTTTGAATTCGTCAATTTGAAATGACTCAAATCTCTTCAAGTAAGATTTAAACTTACGATCAATCAATTAATAGTCGATCGTTCTATCGTTGCGCCACTGAAGATTAACGGAAAATTAAATCTCATAAAGTTCAATTTTCATTCTCAACCCATAACCAATATGAACTCGAAGTTTCCTTCGTAATCCCTGGAACTTCTTCGTAGTGGCTCCGTTCCATGCCTCATTTCATAGGGAACCTATTTTTATGCATCTATCAAATGATAAT
>JBBYHO010000001.1:5432713-5447271 GCA_038382025.1 Adansonia gregorii | reverse complement strand
AAATTTTGAATATAAAATAAAAAATAATTAAATATAATATTAAAATTTATATAATATAAATTATAAATGTATTAAAAATATATATATAATATTTAAGAGTTTATATTATTTCATTTCTTTCACGTCAAATAAATGAAAAAAAAAAGGTTAGAAAGCTTAACAGGTTTAGTATTGTTCTTTCAGTTGTTTGGTCCGGCCCCTATAGCTCAGTGGTAGAGCGTCAGTCCTGTAAACTGAAGGTCCGTAGTTCGATCCTGCGTGGGGGCATATCATCCTCCTTTTGCTGCTGCCACAGACAAATTTGCATTTTGCTGAGGGGCCCAAAACTTTTAAGCCCATAATACAATCCGTTACCAAATTGGAGCCCAATGTTTTTTTAGTCATTTTCTCTAAAAATTAGGGTTTCCAGTCCGCAGCCACAACCACCGCTATAAAACTCCCCATAGCTGCCCTGAAACACGAACTCTCCTCTTTAAAGGACTCTCCAATCCTCATAAATTTGGTTGTTTTCATTGATTTTGTTTTTTCTTTCTGGTAAAAGTTTATTGATTCAATTCAATCGCTTTTGATAGGCGTTGCGTTCTTCAGTGGCTTTCTATCAGAATCCGGGAGGGCGCGTCAACGAAAGCGTAAATCACCTTCAATATCCAACGATTCTTCCAATAATTTTTGCACGCTACACGTTGTTACAACGAATTGTAGCTTGTAATCAGTTGGATTCTGCCATTTTTTTTTTCCAATATCAATCAGATCTATTTTTCGAAGTTCTCAATTTCTGAATAGTTTTTCATTTTTTTATTTTTGGTTGTGTTTCGTACATAACAGTTGCTTCTTACTGGTGAACGCTCTTAGATTTAACAGTAAGGGATGTTCATGTTTCCGAAGCATACATTAATTAATTTTTAAGCCAGTTTTAAACAGCGCAGTGCATTTTTTTTATCTTACAAGCACTGTGCTACCTGTCTCCTGGTATATATTTGTAGTTTTACCCCTATTTATTTTTCTTTTTCCAAGTCATAGCATAAATTTATACATGATTTTCTCTTCATGTTTTGAAATCTGAATTCAAAGTTGGATTTATTGTTAATTAAATATGGAAATCAATTTTATTCATGCTGGTTAAGACCTGGGTAGATTTAAGGTAAAAACAGAGAAAAGAAAAGCAAAACAAATAGTCATGTAGCAACTGATACGCGTATCTTAAATTAGGGATTAAGAGTACCACTAAGCTTTGCCTTAATATTGGAAATGGTGGCTACCTCAGTTCTGGTTAAGGGTGTAATCGAGTCATCCTGGTTACGAGGGTAATTTAATCAAGTAGCAAGCAGTTCAGATTTTGATTTAAAATTCACGGCTTCAAATTTTGACTTGCGTGTCTGTCTGGGTTGACTTGAAAGGCGTATAATTGTTAAAAATAATATTAAAAAAAATCAAATTTTTATATAGATATTTATAATTAAATTTAATGAAAAATTATTACACAAACAATATGATATTCGATTTGTTGAATAACTTTAGTTGCTTAATCTAATTCGAACGTGATTTATTGGCTCGAGATTTGGTTTTTAAGCTTGAATTAGAGTGGTTTACGTGTACAATTGGGGATATATTTGAGTTGATCCAAGGTTTTAAGCGGTAAAGTGCTAAACCTTGAAATTTGAAGTTGAATTTAGTTTCACTTTTGAAGTATGAGTTTGGTTCGAGAATTATATAAATTTTATTATGTTTGTTTATTTCGTTTTTGATTATCAATTTAATTATTTGTGTTTGTGTTTGAATTAAAATTTTTTTAATATTAATTAAAAAATAAAAATATATATTAAAAATTTTAGTTAGATTTTTAAATTACTTCGGTCAAGTAATCGAATATTTGAACTTAATTTGACAGATAATGTAGTTTACTTGAGCTTAAGTTGATAATGATGAAGTCATACTTCAAATTTTTTGAAGTTAAATATGAACACTTTGTAAGTGCTAAAGTTACACCAAAATTAACAACAACGCTTTACATAAAAAATAGTTTAATGATCTGAAATAGGCTAGTAAACTAACTCTTGGTGATCTAAAATCCTGAAATGGCAAAATATAAACGATGCTTTGTGACCTAAAAATCCTAAAATGGCAAATAAAGCAGAATAATTAAAACAGGTACAGGAAAATTGCAGACTTGATTTGTTGCTCCCATGTGCCTGTATCTGTTTTACCTTTCGGTCCGTAGAAGGCCTGCCAGAACCTGAATATAGGACGGGGTTAATTTAAACAGAAAAAAACAAAAGCTAAACAAAAACAGTCATAGCAACCCGCACGCAGAGCTTAAATTGGGGATTAGGATTAGGTTGCCACCAAGCTTTACCTGCATACATAACATAATAATAGATATAATATGGTTATATAAAATAAAAATTATATAAATATTAAAATATTTTAAAATTTATATTATATAAATAATATAACTAAATTTTGTATAACTAAAACTTAAATATCAGATATGAATATTATATAACAAGATAAAAAGTCACATGTCCAACTACTTTAAATAACACTTTTATATTTCAAATACAAATAAAAAAAAATTGAATAATTATATTTGAAATTTGAAAACCTTTAAAATTTATCTTATCAAAGTTTAAATAAAATTTTAAAAAAAAATCAAAATCTTTCCAAAATTACTACAAATTTGAAATTATTTTACCTATCAAATTTAATTTTAAGCAACTTTGAAAATATCTTATCATTAAATTTTCTAAATTCAAATTTAATTTAAAGATACATTAAAAATTAATTGCTTTTGACTAAATTGTACCCTTGTAAATATCTGTCAAAAAGCTTAGAGGCTACTTCATTCCATCCGAATGCTCAGGCTTCTCGTATGGAGGTAACGTTCATCATTTAACTTTAATATTTTTTTTACGAGATTCATAGTTTAGTGATTATTACCGTTAAAAGATGCGTATTATTATTGGATTTGGTACTTTGTGATGTATTGACTCCTTTTTTTTTTTTCTTATTATTATTAGAGAAAAGGGAGTCCAGTTTCAAGAGGCCACCTTAAAACCTATGTATTAGTATTAAGGTAGTCAGTATTATATCAGTGAATATATCATTTTTGTTTTAATATAGGTACATATAGATATTAATATATTTTGGTATATCGTTTCGAGTTTATCTGAGTTTAAATATTTTTAATTTATATATATAAAAAATATTTTTAAATATGAAATAAATGAGATTAAATAAATTTTATATATTAAATATTCATAAATTATATATAATATTTTTTAAAAAAATTTTATCAAATATAAAAAAATCAATATCAATTAAGTAGTAAAACTGAAATTTTTTTTAATAATAATTAAATTTATGAATAATTATGTCTAATATTCATCAAATTTATGAGTAATTATGTATGATATTTATCATATTTAAGATCAATGTTGGTTTAACTTTTTTTACAAGCTTATATTATGTATCGGTCGATATAGCTATTTTCAGTTGGTACTACTGAAACATGTCGATACTTATCAGTACGACCGGTACAGATTGAAATCAAAATAAAAACGAAATCAATTATCAGTGATACCGTTATATGTCAAAACTAATACGATCGATACTAATACGGTACCGATAATACTGATTGGTACCAATCATGACATTGACTAAACGAATATAATTTTTATATTATAAAATTTGAATATTTAAATATAAATACGCATAATACTATTTTACATTTGTTTAAAAACATTTAAACAGTTGCACAAGCCACAAATCAAATAAACCATCTCCTTCAAACTTATATCTTTGTCGAAAATTCTTTTTAATAAAATCTTAGATCCAAGAACTCTCCATTGCTTACCTTTGCATTTGAGAGATTCTCATTTTCTTTTATCAGGTAAACCTGAATGAAAATATCAATTATTTGAAAAATAAAGCAGTTTTAGTTATACAAACAAATTAAAGGTTTTAAAATTTTTTATTAAATTTTTTTTTTTTGAAAAAAAATTTTAAATCCAACAAGCTTAGTTTCTTCGGATAAAAATAAAAATTGAATCATTCACTTTCTTTTAATTAAAATTTATATATCTAATAAAAAAAAACCTTAATTTTTATATGCTACTTTAAATTTAAATATTTGTGCTTAGATATGAGTTTAAGTTAATTTCTTTAATACAAATTAAAATACTTTTGTCTTAATTTTCAGTTTTGCATGTTTAGATCTTATGATATTTGACACGATTGTATGAATATGATATGTATAAATTCAAAGAATATGATATGTATAAATTTAAAAAATATGACACAACATGAATACATTTTTAAAATCTATCTAATATGAATTATAAACGTATCAAAATTGAAACAAATATAAAAATCTCAAATATGATTATAATACGATAAAATATATAAATATGATAAAAAATATAATATGATACAAATATATTCTTAAAATCTATCTAATATAAATTATAAACGTATCCAAATTAAAATAATTATAAAAAATTTTAAATATAATTATAATAAAATAAAATATATAAATATAATATAAACACATTAATTATTATATTTACGCATGATCCACAGCTCCCTAGATTACGGTAGATTATGAATATTTAAAAGAAAAAAAAAAGAATTTAATCGATTCTTGCTGGGTTGCTTTCCTTCTCTTTCTTGGCCGTTCCCTTAAAACCCCAAGCCCATTCTACCTTCACACTCACTCTCAAGCCTTCTCCTTCATTTTCGCCGGCGGCACTCTGTACTGGAGGCCTTCTCCTCCTTTTCCCTTCCGGAACCCTAAATCACTCCTCCTCCTTTTTCCCCTAGACTAATCTCGTAGATTGTTTGAAATGTTAAACTGTGTTGCATATTTACTTTTTTTTTTCCCCTTTTGTACTTATAAAATTGAAGAGATTTTTATATCTCTCTTTTTTTTTTTTTTTAATTTTTAATTTCAGTTTTTTCTCTTCTGAAGGTTTGTGCAAAGACTTGATCCTTCCAAGTCTGAGGCTTCATTACATCTGTTAGTTAACCTGTTAGAACTTTTCGTGCTAATGCAGGGATATATATATATATATATATATATGATTTTTCAATATTTTTCTGCCATTGACTAGTTATATTGGTAATTTTGCAGATGATATTTGTTGGAAGCTTTAGAAAAATAATTTATCCTTAAGAATCTCAGTCTACAGTCCAAAAAAACATAAGGAAAGTTGTCATCTATTCGACCATCTGATTTGGGTTCAAAAGGATTTACATTTCCTAAGAAGACTGGCAAGCAATGTCATCCCACCATTAATTGTCTATTGCTTTCTAAATTATTACTTTTGTAGTTGTGTCCTTAGCTTCTTAAATAGAGATATTCTAAGGCTAGGGCTACTGACATTGTTCACTAATTTTTGGCATACAGCTTTATGCATCTTTGTTGAATTGTTTCACCTATGTTATCTGGTCTCTTCATTTATCTTAAAGCAGTTCTACACCTGCTTCTGGTAACATGGGTATAAAAGTACGATGCTTCAAATATATGAAATTTTTTTCAAAAAAATTAACATTCTTGTATCGAATACGAGTATGTGCCGGACATTCGCACTCAAGTCCAGGTAACATGGTTGTTGATGATAACTTGGTGCTGCAATTCTCTTATGGTGCAGAGGTTCTATGGACAAAGATCACACGGTTAAGGGAAAAAGCAGAAGTAATTGAAGATGGAGATTTGATGGAGGAATGAATGCAACACTGAACTGCATTTGGTGATTAAATATGCTGATTCAGAATCCAATTATTGTTCATTCATCATATATTTGCTTAGCATTACAACATATTAGCAATTTCGTTTACATTAATTATAAAATTATTGAAAATTATAGTGGCCTAAGGACATTGATTTTCATTCTTAGCATATGAAATTACTATTTAGAGAAAAAAGTGGCACAAGTTTTATTCTTGTCTTTCAGCTTCAATTTACCCTGTACAAAGGAAATACGAGAAGCAATTTTCTTATTTACCATATGAACTAGATAATTTTAAGTCTATACATTTTCAGAAAAAAATGTGTCTGAATAGATGCCTTGTATAATGGTGGAAGTGCATATTGAAACAATACCCACAGTTTCAACAGGCTATGTGAGGCCTAGTAAATCGGTATGCCTTTGTTGTTTGGACCATAGAATATATACCCCTTGGCAGAGGTTTAGTTGCATATATCTTTGGATTTATATTAAACTTGCTTAGAATGTTTAATTATAAACATTGTGCCTACTTGCTTCACTGAGAAAGGCTTTTATATCGAGCCAACCAAAAGGTTCGAGAGGAAATCCTTTCCAGGTAAGTTCGGGATTGAGTCAAAATGTAAGAAAGATTTCCCCCCACTTCTGCTCCTTGTGCTGTCCACCAGTTTGAACCACTGGCTCGCAGGGTCACATGTATTATTTTTATTTAAGCATTTGCAACTGTTTGTTACGATAGTGTTGCTGGAGTCTACATCCAGGCAAATCGATGTGCCATTGCTGAGCTTAGATGATAGGTGCATCTTGGAATCAGCTATCATTTCCCATTTTGAATTAGACTCGCTGCAGATGATACCAAGTTTTACGAGCGTCCCAAATTCATCAACTTGTAAGCAGAAATAAGTTCCCTTTACTGTCAGAGTCTTCTGGGACGAGTAACTCCAGGCTTCAGAGTCAGTACAGGGACCCAAGCGCAACGGGTCAAAGAATGATTTCCTTAGGACACAAAGCCCCGTTAAGGGATGGAAGATCACTTTATGAAGTCTGCTTTCTGATAGACCTGGACCTGCATGCCATTGTGGAAGGAATAAACAATGACCCTTCAAGACATTGTATGAACTATAAGAAGAGCAAATAATGTTTGCTTACCACGGAAAGGAGATTGAAGGGCAGAAATTCTCTCAATGAAGCTTGAATTCCTGATTTCACACCAATTATAATTCAAGATTCCATAGTACTCGTTTAACCCAATGACCCCTTGTCTCAGATAATAGCTCCCAACCAGTGTCCACAAGGCCCAGTCGAGGTCAAGTTCAGCTGCCACACCTAAGAAGCAGTTCAAATACCTATTGTCATTGAAATTAGTTCCTCTTAGGTCCACCCCAAACTCGCTCACGAACAATGGATATCCTTGATCCAACAAAAACCCTGATGTCCTCATCATGTCTTTCGCCAATCGGCCACACACCTGGTTCACGTTGCCGGTTGCCCATGCCTGCCCATCCGAAAACCCATACCAATGCACTTCAAATACTAGTTTCCCAGTAAACGTGAGACTGGCAGTTCGATTTTGAATAAATGACAAGTCCCTGTCGTAACTCAATCCAGAAAGTATAACAAGAACATCTGGGTTGGCTGAGTGCACTGCTTCAGCCCCGTTCTGCATGTACCTAATTCAATTCATCAACATAATAAATGCAATGAGTTTCCCTTTTTTTTTTTTTTTTTTAACACATTTCAGTTCTCTATTTCGCTAGAACACAACTTTTTACCTGTACCAATCGTTTACGTTCTGTTTGGGGCCTCTCAGCTCATTTCTCAGGCTCATGCCAACTACATTGGTGACACCATTGAATAGGGTAGCCATCTGAGTCAGGCCCGTGATCCATAGATCAGGGTTGAAGTACTGATCACCGAAGAAACCATTGCCATCGAAACTACTGCAGCACCAACCGGGCTTGCTTATGTGATTGTCAAGTATGACCATTACATTGTTTTCCCCAAGGCTAGACACCACTGCCTGAAATTAAATTCCTAGTATGAGAAACTATAACATAATATTTGATTTATTGTAATAAAAATCTTATTATAGTTATATTCTAATATATTACAGTAATACGATTGTTTAGTTGATAAAATAATTATTTCTCATAATAGTCTATCATGGTTTTATTTCGAAAAATCATTAAATAGTTATTTCAAGTTGTTTTAAATAATTATTTTGACTTTAGGTAAAACAAGAAATTACTTTAAAAGATTCAAATTTTTTACTCATACTATTCTATTATAAAAAATTTGAATTCCATACTGTTATATTTCTAACTTATTCTATTATTATAGAATAATTATTCTATTATAGTTATATTTTATTTCAATTAATAAAACGTAATGTATAAAAAGTAATTTTCACTTGGTCTAATCATTTCTAAAGTCAAAACTGGACTTGGACTTTGACACATCCATTATGAAGGTAAAAAAAATATTAAAAAAAGAAAAAATTATTTACCGAATTGAGTGATAATTTTTTTTAAAAAAAACATGAAACAAAAAAAATTTAAAAATATAAATATCATACATGTTTTATTATTATTGCATTTTCCAGCATTTTATTATTGTTTCGTTTAAATTTTTAAATAATTTTATGATTGGATTAGAGATAACATCAACTTCTTTTAAAAATAGATTAGATGCTGTTTTATTAATTAAAAAAAATACAAAAACCAAAGAAATGACTGACAGTTAGTCAAAATCGATTGACATTTAAACCATGTCGCGTAAAGAAGCTGCTAGGCTAATAATTTAATTACGGGGCCACATCTACCCACCACGTATATTGTATTTATCAACCCTTTTTGACTAAATATTTCCCACTAAACCATATGATCGTGGATAATTAACACGCTACTACATGATCCAAGTAAAAAAAATCAGCAAATTATTAAGATTTAAGGTAATTGTCAATAACCTATTGATTAGTAAAATAACCTTAATCAATTATGCCGTAAAGAACCAGTTGTATTTCTTTTCCCACTGATTTGAGTTTGTTTTAGAGTTGGGTCTCGAGAAAGGTTTCACTTTCTTTACTTTCATCTTTCCTAATTACCTTATTTTCTTCCTGGTCGCATGAGGCAATCTAATTATACGGGGGGAAAACAACAAGAGTGAAACTTTTCATACCTGGTAAGCTTTTATGAGGGAAACGTCAATGATGGAAGGGTTGTTGGCCTGGATTCCAGCGATGGATTCAAGCAGACCAAGTCTTTGAAATGATTGCCTAACAGTGAGAGAGGCCAACGAGTCATTGGTGACCAAGAAAAGTGGCCAGGTGAGCCTAACGCAATTGAAACCCATTGACACAATCTGTTTGGCGATCATATCCATAGGCCGCTTGCTAAGCCCTTCCGCAACCACTGGTTCAAGGTGTGACACCCAGTTCACGCAAGCTAACTTCAGCCGCTGCCCGTTCTCGTCGACGATCCAACGTGAATTCGTCGAGAGAGGAAGACACATGGCTGGCTTAGCATATTGAATGATGGTGGGAAAGATTAGGAATAGGAAGAAGATAGACAAGGAAATGAACCTTCCCATGGAGTTGGTTTTTTCTTTTGACTTCAAGGGGGGCTTGCATAGAAGGAGAGCTTGAGTGTCTTATTTATAAAGTAGCAATATATCATTGTCAATAATTAAAGCAAACACCAAAAGTCCTTTTGAGTGGGAAAAAAAGGGTTTTAGTAATGCTATTTTTATATATATTTTTTGCCTTTTTGGATTTTAAATGCATTTCTTAATTCCATCCTAGCTTCAACTCCTTAATTTGTTTATAAACAAATGTCATGAACATGGGACTGGTTTTATCGTTTTCACACCAATTTATTATTTTATCTTACTTTGCTTGGAGCTAAGTGAAACTTTTGAGCTTGCAAGAGATTCATGGCAATGATGGTTTTCTTTCCATAAAAGTTCAGTGAGTATAAAATAATTTTAAGTAAATAATAGAATAGATTTATTCATTGATCCAGTTATTTATTTATTTTTTATATAAAAATGTCATTATTCAATAAATTAGAGATGAGAAAAAAGATGTTGAAAATTGAATCTAAATTTACGTGTCAATTCTAATATTCTTTTAGCTACTAAGCCAAGAATTTGTTGGCGAATTATTTATGTAAATATAAAGAGTTGTTATTTGTTAAGAGGGCTTAGATAAAATACTGAACTTTAAAAATAGATTTGAAAAAAAAAAAAATAAGGTTTATTTAAAAAAACAAGTCAAGCCTTAAAAGCGATTTTTTTTTACCAAGGCTCAACACATAATTTAGATTTTTAAGAGAGGCCAATTATTTTTAAGAGAAATCGAATTTGTTTTAAAAGGCATTGATTATTAGTCCTCTTTTGAGAAGGAATGATCTTTTCTTACATAAACAAAATTTTTATTAATATAAAGCATACCTAAATTTGACTTGATTTAATTACCTAACCTTGAATAAATCCAAGAAGAAGGGAGAGAATCTTAAACTCATAATTTTACGAGTTACTAAACTTTTGTTTGGCACGTGTTTTTAAATGTTTAACTTAAAAGTACAAAAAAAAAAAAAGAAGGATTGTTTTAAAAGAAATAGATATCGGTTAAAAAAAATAAGTTTGTTTAAAAACATGTCAAACCTTAGACATAAATTTTTTTGCCTAAGCTTAATTCGTTTTACTGTTATTAATATAGACTTTTTAAAAATTATTGATCCTCGTATAAAAGCAATCAATTCTCTTTTAAGACGTATCAATCTTTTTTAAGAAAAGACAATCCTTTCTTAATAAGGATTGATAATTTTTAAAAGAGATTGATCTCTTTGTATATAACTTCAAATAAAACATTTATGGGTATAGATAATAACTTTTATATGTTGAAGTGAATTTGGACAAAATTTTCTATTATATTTTGATTTAGGTAAAGCTTTAACAAACATGATTTTTATTAATATAAAATCAAAACTCGACCTAACTTAATCCACAAACAAATTTAAAAGAGAGGAGAACAATAAAATTCATAGTTGGGGGAGTAATAAAATTCCCTTTGGTTAGTGCTTTTAAATTTTATTTTTATTATTTATCTCTTATTTTAAATATTAGATAAATAGATGTATATGGGGGTTCAAACTTTGTACTCTGTTTCTTTTATCAGTATTGTTCCTACACACCTAAGTTAATGTATGTTTTTCTTCCCCTTTTAAACACGTGATTTAAAAATGTATAATAAAATACTCATTTTCTTATCTCAGAAATCATGTCTCGTTCTTCTTTTAATATTTTAATTTTATAAATTGGACTCTCGTTTGTTGTGTTGCCCTATCCTTTAAATACTTAATAAAAAATAAGTTCCTTTTAAAACATGTAATAATTAAATGTGGCATTATTAAATCAGATAATATCAATTTAATTGATTAAATGATAAAAAATTAAATTAATTATCCTAAATTTGTAAAAGAAAGGACAAGAATGATATTTGATATAAAATTTAAATGCTTTGATTAATTTTACTTAAAAAAATTTACACATAAAAAGATACCCGTTACTTAAAAGTAATTTTTTTTACATTTTTTCTTTCAGCTACGTAATGGTATACTATAAAATAAAACTATATATGAATTAAACTAAGCTCGAATGGCAAAAGATTTTTACTTGTCTGAGATCTAGCTTGATTTATGAGTTCAAAAAATTTATTTTACTATTTAAAATATTAAAATAATAAAAAAATATATTTTTATAATCAGAAAACGAACTAGAATAGGAAAAAATCCTATGATGTTGAAATTTCTAGTGAACATGAGGATTGGCTCAATCATTAAGCAAGACTTTGATCCTTCACCAAGAAAGAGACTAAACAATGTCAGTTATTTACGCAAGGCAAGCCTACATTAGCATGCACCGATGAAATAATATTTTATTTAATTTTCCAGTAAAGGAAATCAAGTTTAGTCGATGAAATGGTTGTTTTCATGGAAAGGTTCACTTCTGCGTTGAGCATTGTCCTATTGGTATTGGACCATTTAACTCTGTAGTTGTTGTTGGTAACACGCTAAGTAATGGGAACTATATTATATATATATATATATATATATATTTTATATGGGATAATATATGTGAAAAGGAGATCAGTAAACAGAAATCAAAATGCCCACTTTTTCACTTAATACATTTTACTTTAGGGTTAAGATATATGTGTGGTGTAGGGTAACCTTTGGGGTGGCCTTTGGCAGACTTTCAAGGCAATGCATACATTTGCTTTTACTATAGGCTAATGTATGTTCTTTGCTTTTATTTTTGTTCTTATTTTTGACTTTCTTCAATCTTAATTTTTACGAAAAATAAACTCATAAAAATCATAGATCAAATAAAGTGTATCCTAAGAATTTGATCATCCATATTGGTATTTACAATCCATTAAGCTTATGCTGCTAATTGTTATCTCAAAAAAGGATGGGATTAGGTGGGCCAAGGCCTAGTTCCTTTAATTGCAAAGCTCGGGACCCGGCCTATTAAGTTCGTTCATTTAAGTTTATTACTATTTAAAAAATTATTAATATTGTCATAATGTAACAAATACAAATTTGGTATATTAGAGCAATAAAAATATTTTCTCAAGGAGTTGGGTTGGATTGGTGGAGTGATTTCACTCTTCCAACTATTTCCATGCAAGTATTATAAAATAGTCTAAAAATTAAAGTCATCGTTAATTTTTTTGAACTAAGTGTGATTTAGCATCTACTAAAATTGATTCTTTTAAAATTTTTAAATTCATTTTTGCTCGAAACTATGCATGCATAATCAATAATGCACGTTAAAATAATAAAGCCAGAATAATAAAAATTATTGTAATTTATCGGACAGAGAAAAAAATTATAAGAAAAAAACAAGATTTGAAAATTGAAAAATGGATTTTTGTTTCGCAAAAATTATATGAATATCAAAATCAAATTGAGTCTAAACTTAAAACCCTTAACCTTAAAACGATTATTACCTATCTATTATGCTTAATAAATTAACCTCAATTCTCAATCTCGTCGCAGTTGGAACACAATGATGGCAACTACACAAGCCATCAGAATATAGCCTATTCTTTCTTGGAAGATTAATGTCAGAATCGATGTAGGATGAAAAACAAAGATAATTTTCGAAAAGTGTGTCAAATGCGAACAATTTTAGTTTTTTACAATATAAAATTGTTTTTAGACATCTTTGAAAACAATTGGAACCTGTCCGGATTAGACACTAAAAAAGGTACAGTACAAAATATTTAAAATTGAAACTGTTCAGACAAACCAGAATGTCTTAATTTGACAAACTTCGGTTGGGTTGGTTGGGTTATGCCTAACGGATTGGGCTTAAATAATTCGAACGTGCTAGATTCCAAAAAATAAAGACTATTTGACCTTTGACCCAAACCTAAGTCCAAACTCGACTTAGCTCAACAGTGTGTATGTGTTTTTCTAAGCTCATATATGCCTTAACCCTTACATAAAAGCTTAGGTGCCTTTAGGGCTTGATCCCACCTAGGAACCCAACTTATATATATACCACTTATTTACGCTTTAAGTTTCCAAATGTGGAATTGCATACACTGCCCAACACTATCGATCAATTTTTGCCTCTTAAAATGAACACAATGCCAATAATTTCTCATTCATCTTGAATATCAATCATATAATATAAACATACACCGTGTACTTGGGTACAACAACATATGTATACCACATGACCAACTTCATATAAATACATATTTCATGTTTATGTGCTATCAATTCAGCATTAATATCCAACAAATTAAGAGGATTAACTTTAGAGTTTGCATTTTAAATAAGAAAAATAGTTGGGCTTAAGAGTCGATTACGTATAGGAAAAGATTAGCATCCCATGATGCCCGAAAATCTGTACCTACTAGCTATAAATTATCCAAGTATGGTTTTTATTATTTGGTTTTTTTTTTAATATTTAGACATAATCCCCCAATAATTGAAAATGATTTCTATTGAAAAAGGTAGAACTTTTCATAATTTCAAAAAATTTCATATACTCTCCAATAGTTCAATAGAATATAGGACTTTTTAAGTTAAAGTACATTTCTAATCATCAGTTTTAGAAGCATAGTTCCAATTAGGGCATTTTTGGAGATCTCCTCCTAATAGTTTGGCAAAAAATCTGGGAAAAAAATCTTAATAAAAAACATTGCTTTATTTTGTGTAACCAAACAAATGTGGATGTACTTGGAAAGTTGTTACCTACTTAAATGAACTTGGAAAGTACGTATGATACACCATTAGCTAGCTCGATGTAATTTAACTAAAAAATTTAAAAATTTCTCAAAAAATCGATTGTGTGTCAAAAAAGGGACATCATTTGTTTTGGTTGCTAGGTGTGGTTGTTTTAAGCAGTAAACAAAGAAAAATTCATAACCTATTCAAACAGATTTGGAAAGTTGCATATGATATGTCGTTGGAAAGCTAACTCGATTTTCTTTAACATAAAAATACCCATAAAATCATTTGACGAGTGAAAACTTGGTTGTAACCAGGTTGGTCGCCGTTAGTAGTAGCTAAAACAAAGGTAGGACTTCTTGGTTTCATGGGTAGTGTCGCAACGTACCCTGGGGTGGATCCTCGTGGATCTAAGAGTGCGTACGACTTAAAATATTTCCCTATCTTGGAAAATGTCTTCTTGACTAAGACTATTCTTTGGCGATGTGATGAGAACGAGAATGTACGGATTCCTGACTTATTATACAGTGAGGGGGACCATAAGACAAATCACTCATCTTATTGGTCTCGTATGACCATCACAAAATGG
>JBBYHO010000001.1:5325808-5344677 GCA_038382025.1 Adansonia gregorii | reverse complement strand
AAGAAGAAGAAGAAGAAGAAGAAGATTTCCATTCTCCATTTGGATCCCACTCGTTTTTAACTTTTTTTTGGAAAGTATTTGGATTATATCCAAATGATGAAATTACAATCAGTGTGCTTTCAGTTATTGAAGGGAGGAGGATTTAGCGAGAAAAAAAAAATCAAAATTCTCATTTTATCTTTCATTTTTTTTTCAAATTTTTTTATTTATAAAACTTTTTTAAATTAATTATTTTTGTATTAGAGAGAAGAACAAAATGGTTTCCATTTTCTCATGAAAAAGCGTCCAATTCTGCAGTTGTAATATTGGAGGGTGGACAGCCATGATAGCGTTCGGGATGAACGTGGCTGTAAGGTACGTCAACGGCTCCTAAAGAAAATAGCGACAACAAGAATCATCTTAATATACATATATACAGTTTAATTATGTTAGACTATTGTCTTTCTTATTTATTTATTTACAGTGTGAGAGTGTCGAATGAATTGGGGGCTGGACATACGAGAAAAGCAAAACTTGCATTGATAGTGGCTGTGATTTCTTCGTTTGTTATCGCACTTGGCATAGCGGCTATTCTTCTAATCTTTCGGGACAAATACCCAGTTTTATTTTCAACCGATTCACAAGTTAAAGAAGATGTGAAGGAGCTGACGCCATTGTTGGCCTTGTGCGTTGCGCTCAACTATGTTCAAGTTGTTCTCTCAGGTAAATATATTTTCAATGGATCTTTGTTGAAACATACATTACACAGTAATTATAGAGGCAAAAAACGAAAGAAACTAAAAGGTTGCGTTCGGGGCGCAGGGGTGGCGGTGGGTGCAGGATGGCAAGCTTTTGTTGCGTGTGTAAGCATTGGTTGTTACTATATCATCGGGATTCCTCTTGGTCTCATATTAGGTTTCATATTCGGCATGGGTGTTGAGGTAAAAATTCTCTTCCCCCTCCTTGCCTGCCTGTTGTGATTTCTGAGTCCAATTATGTTTGTTTTGGGCTCATGGCTTATATTAATAGTTGGGTTGGAATTTTTTTCGTGGGAAAATTGGCATTGGATAAAAATTCAGGGACTTTGGTTCGGACTGATAGCAGGGACATTTGTGCAAACATGTATCATTTTTGGGATGATCTATAGAACCAACTGGAACAAAGAGGTAATATTAACGTGAGCATTGTCGAATGAGAACTCACTCGTATAGTTTAAAGTTCTAGTGCTGCTAAGTACTAATCCTTGTGAAATTTGGTGCTGCAGGCGTCCACTGCTGAAGATAGGATAATGAAATGGGAAGGACACAGAATCCAGGGAAAACGGTGCACAGTAGAACAGTGAAGAAGGAAGGATACATGAATATGATCTTGGTCTCACATTTCACCAACAAATTTTAGTACCCATTATTGCCATTGGGACAGAACGGAATTCTCTCAAATTTCTCTCGGGATGCGAGCAAAAGAATAAATTGGAAAACGGCACAGTGACAATACATTCATTTCACCATCAAATTTTAGTATCCATTCCAGTGTAACGAGAATCTCACTACCTCTCTCCATGGATAAGATTATCCATCCAAATCTAAAAACCTGTCTACGATTTCAAATATCTTGGATAAAAATAATAGACTATAAAAATGTACTCGAGCAAACATATACTCGAGATCAAGCTTAGCCCATTTTTTTAATTACACAAATATATATGATTTTTATATGAATATATCATTTAAAGAGAAAAAATCTAATATTATAGACTAAATACAAAAAATGTGAAATTATTTATGCTTTAAATTTTTTTAAGAAAAAGAAAAAAATTAAAATTTTAAAGATTAAACAAAAATAACATGTTATATATATATTTAAAATATAAATAAACTTAAATGAACTTAAACTACTCATTTATAAATTGAGATAATATTTCAAGTCAGACCAAACGTGGACAAATACATACAGTTTTGAATCTGTTGATGGCATACGTAAGCCTGACCAGTCAACCTGAACCCAACTCAGGAGAAACCTACTCCCACTCAAAAGTTCATGAATTATGATAATGTACAGGAAGTCCTGCATCCCCTTCTTAAACATTCATTAGCCGTAAAATGATCAACAAGAAACATTAAACCATCACAAAATTTCTCATTCTCAGTACGTAAAAGACAAAACCATATTTGGCCGTTATCTGCCTACCAGAAAACATAAAAAAAGGCTTGCATAAGACCATAACCATAAGCAAGTCACTTTATTATTCCAAAAAAAAATTCAACTAATATATTGATCCATCCAAACAAAATAGGCAAGCCTCGCAGAACATTACAGGTATCTTTAATGCAAGGTGCTGTAAGGAGCAGGGCAACCTAAGTCTGCTTAAACCCAGCCATTGCAGATGATCTTATCTGCAGAGTCGTGTCGGGGTTAAACCTGGATCAAGTACATCCCCAGCCTGTTTTATTTAAAAGGATAACCTACCTACTATATAAAGAAGGGCTACAATTATTCCACTCCAGAGAAGGTTAAATCACTATCAAATCCCTGTGGTGCAGAAAATTATCCTTGTGCCTCGCTTTATGCATTTAACACACTGAAGGAAATAAAATCAATTCAATTAACGAAATCATTTTCAAAGTACGTAGCTAACACCTTTCATGCTCAAAAGACAGAATACTCTTCCCCTTTGCATCTCTCACAATCTATGTAACTTCTTGACAAGGTATAACCTCAAAGACGACAAATGAGCAACAACACGAGATAACAAACCATTCCCAGCTTAATAAGCCACCGGCTAAGGACAATAATCAGACACTCCAACTAGACATATGCATCTCATATGACAGATTATTAAAGAGGCAACTTCCATTTTGATCCATAACAGCTACTCATAAGATTGGATTCCACACGTAAAATGGCTCCAGAGAAGGAATCATATCACTAAATTTTATCTCATGATTCTCCAATAAAGATGAGAGCCACGTTCAGCCTCCCATAAGACTAAATTAAATTTCCATAAACCAAGTATATTTGTCAAAATTTGTGAACCACTTGACAGTGAGCAAGTAAACGTCGTCAAATCCCACAAATAGCTACATTACCCCAATTGCATCCAAGGTTAATCGTTTTTAGCTTAACTTGCAAAGACTAATATAGTTTAAAGGACTAAATCAACGAAATTCAACCATTTAATGAACAAAATAAACACAATAACTTAAATCTTAGCAGACATAATATATAATTGGCGAAAGTAAAGGATATTAATATAAAATCTCATTTCAAATATAACTCCAAACAACGTAAGAAATAATAAAACAGCAATGTCATTCGGATGCAAATACAGAAAAGAAACAAAAAAACCTAACCTAGGCGGTGAGCACAACAGCACCGCCAGTCTCCTTAATCTTCTTCTCAGCGATCTTGGACACCAACTTAGCCTTAACCACGATCGGTTGATTCTCGGGCAAGATACCTTTTCCGAGAACCTTAAAGTAGCCGAACTGGGTCACGTCTATCATCGGCGTGGCATCCTTGTTGGCTTTTGCCTTCACGTCTTCTGGGACGAGGGACCAGAGCTTGTCGATGTTGACGATGGGGCAGTAGAACTTGTTGCGGAGCTTGTGGAAGTACCTCATACCGACTTTCCCAAAATACCCAGGGTGGTACTTGTCGAAGAGGATCCTGTGGTGGTGCATGCCTCCGGCGTTTCCACGACCTCCTGGGTGCTTGCGGTGCTTACCAATACGACCGTGACCGGCGCTCACGTGGCCGCGCTTCTTGCGGTTCTTCTTAAAGCGGGTTGTCATTTTTGGATTGATGTGGTGATAAAAAATCACAGGCGTTTGTTGGGTGGGGGGGGGGTGAAGGATTCAGAGCGGCTGCCAGACGAAGAAAAGAGAGTAGGGTTTGTTGGGAATTTATTTTGAGGGGAGTGTGGGGAGGGGCGGGGGAGGTTTTTGGTTTCCAGGTTTGCCCATACTCTAGGGTTTTGGGATTTTACGGCTGTGGTTCGGCCCTTACGACCGATGGGCTTCAAGGTGGTAAGATTAGATTGGGCCTTATGCTGAGTGTTGAACTTGAGCAGCATCAAGCCTTGTGCGTATAAGCAATAACGTTCGAGGTTAACCAATCTTTTTTTATCCACAAGCCATTTTAACCTTTTGATATTTGGCTCTCGATCATGTAAATATGCAGCGTGCACGCCATTATATTCGGATAACAACTAATTTACAAAACTTTGAGGGGTTTTTCTGGGTGGCTGAGCTGAGTAAGCTCTTGAAGTTATCAGGTGGAAGGTTTGTAGAGCTCTGAAAGAACAGAATAACTGTCAAAGGACACCGAAATTATATCAGCCTGGCGTGTTTCGATATTTAGATTAATAAGCTTCAAAGAAATAACACATAAAAGGCAAATGACAGAACTTTGATATATTTTAAAATTCTATCGCTAACCATACAAAGAGTTAGAATAACAGAGTTTTACAATCTGTTTGTTAACTACACTAAGAGTTTGAATAACTGTTAATTCGTTAATCTTCTTACATGTAAAAATACAAACTGTTTACGTCTTGGCATCGCATGACACAACCTAAGTTTAGGGCTTCATGTTATTTATGATCCTCAAATGAAAAGAGTGCACTCTTCATGTTTTTTATGATCTTCAACCACGCAGTTAAAAATCAACCATTAAACCCAATCAATCAAAAAGCCAAGTATCGGATCCCAAAGCAGAGTCGATAACTCAAGACAGCACCCTAGTGATCATCAACCGTTTTATTCTTAAGTGAATAATTTCATCTAAAATAGTGGGAATGAAAATCGAGTTCCGTCACTTGTCAAAAGGTTCTACCAGTCATTCCTGCAACTTTCGTACTAAGGAATTGTTTGTACAAAGAAACAACCATACCCACATCGCCATCCAACCACAGCCCTCAATTATGCTCATAAATCATGAACACATCCTTTTACTTCATACATTCATGCATGCATACACACATACATACATCATTAACATCACATTAACAAGGCACGATAAATAATCAAATGAACATATCATGATCCGACAATAACAATTATGAGAGAGTCTGTTTTGTATGATTCATCTTTGTAGAAAAATGGCAGCTCCTACCAAGCCAAACCATAAAGTCAAAGCTACCCAAAACGCTCTGTTCTTCTCCAATCCAACAGGAGGTCGCCACACCAGAAAATCACCCAGAAAGTCTCTGGTGGAGGGAAGCTGATTGGTAGTCGATCCGCTTATCCTCTGACCCTTGTCTTTGTACTTATCCGTCCATGTTGCTGCATAGCTGAAAGCATTGAAATAAAGCCATATGGTTGTCAAAAAATTGTCCAGATTAGCTCTAATTAGTACTATCTACCGAGGTTGAAAATGGTGAACACAATATATGTAAATATTCAGTGATGGAAAGTAACACAAGATTAAGCAAAGGCCGAAACAAGAAATAAGCTGTTCATAACGCGAGGACAGAAGGAAGAATTGACAAGGTTCAAGAAGGGAATAATCACATTATTAGCAGCAATGCAATCCAAATAAGAAGTAAGCTGGTCATAAGGCATGGGAAGAGCTTAAGGAATAATTTTTGCTTGGAGATTAAGAAAGGACTAATGCATTATATACTATCTAAAGGACCGTGGCTTTCCACTACAAAACTTTCAAATGTTTAAAACATTCTTGCTTCCAACTATTTGTTATGTTCATAAAGTATGTGTAAACTATAAAGTACGGACATGGGCACCACAACTCATGGCAGGAATTGACAATGCAAATTTCCAAAAACAGGAAATTAGATGGTAAGAAGTAGCAACAAGATCAGACAATGTATAACATGGATGTGACTTGTACGAGAGACAAGCTATGAGGAAGAAACAGGGATAGCATGTAGTATTTACTATATGGAAGAGTTGGTTGAACAGGAAGTAAAAATAAATGGAAGACTTCAAGAGATCAAAGCTGGAACGCTAAAATTGACCAGAATCCACATTATATTCTCAGAATTCAAGATTTCAGATAAAATTGCCAGCTAAATAGATGAGACTTGCTGGAGAATAAGATTTGTGCAATTGCTAAGTCTCGAAACAACTGGTCAAGTAATAAGTTCAGCTCAGATGCAAAAAGAGAACGGATGTGGACTGTCGGTCAATCAACATAAAAGCAAGTCTCATTAACTATTGCTGGATTATTTTATGCCATATCCAAAAGGCAAAAGCACATACCTGTCATAACTAGAACCAATCAGCGGTATAGTAACCATCTCTTCCTGGGATATCTTAAGTTTGGGTGCTTGCAAAATGTAGCGGAGATCAGCAGCTTGACGTCGAATGCTCACACTAGGATGCTTCTTCTCTAATTGCTGGTACAGAGCAATGCAGTCCGCATGGCGATTATTCGCCTCATAAGCCATTGCCAGCCATATTTGAATCTAATACCCGCAAAAAAAAAAAAAAAAAAAGCATCAGCCTTTGCCACCATTGCTAAGCGATCAAAATTACTCAAATTCGAGTGGCCTTATCTTAACTATCAACCAACCTCACCGCCAAATAATGTTGGCCTGGGAATGATTGTAAGAGCACCTTCAAGAAACTCAATAGCACGCCCGTACATGCCCTTTCCATAAGCCTTTTGGCCCAATTCGAACATCAATTGTGCCGTTGCTCTCCTCTCTGCCTGTTCCTTAGCCACCTGTTCCCACCGAAACTAAATATGATTAAACAAAATTAAATCTTGAACTTTTCTAATACAAAAATGGAAGAAAAAAAGTAGAGGATTAGTTTATTTATGTAGCAAGGGAAAAGCAAAGAACGGAAAACCTTTTCGAGCTCTTTTCTCACTCTCATCCTTTTTTCCTCCTCGGTTTCTTCTCTACCCTCGCCTTCACTTTCCTCTGTGTCTACCTTACTCTGCAACTCCTCCGCTTTCTTCTCCAACTCCCTCATCTCCTCAATTTCCTTAACTCTCTTTCTCATTTCCTTCTCCCAATCGTACTCCTCCCCTTCCTCAAATCCGTTGCCGTTTCCGTTCTCATCGTCGTCGCTGGACGCCGCGTCAAAATCCACCGCCTTTGCTTTTGAATTCGACTTGCCGCGAGCCACCACTTGCTGCGCCCGATTCTCCCCGTCCCAGTAGTCGACTTGGTTCTTATTGGAAAAAGAAGCGTGGAAGAAATGACTCAAACGAGGATCCCTCTTCGGTAGGTTCAAAACGGAGTCGATTGCCGGGGGACGGGATTTTCGGTCTGTTGTAACGGACGTGACGTCTAGTAACAAAGGCAAATTTCCAATAACCACAGCCATGGCTGGAGTCCCAGAGCAAAAAGGGGAAGTGTGAGAACTGAGATATGAAAGCTTCCCACAAACAAAGCTGCCGTGAAGATATTTTTGAAGGTTTTTCTTGATGACTAAATTACCCTTACATCTTCGTCAAAATGAAGGATGTTTGAAGATAATTCGCGAGATCCCTGAGGGTGATACCGTCAAAAAAACTGTTAACGTAGACGAGTGTCGTGCGTGGAGACTGTTGCAGCCTACAATTTGTCTTACGGAAGCAAAAAAGCTTGATCCCTTCAAACACGTCATCGGAAATTTTACGTCCACGAAAGAGCAATTGAGCACTCCACGTAAACGCTGTCGTTTTATTTGGAAGGATCTAACGGTGTGGAATTCAACACGATGAAACCATCCGCTTCACAGAAAACGTTCAAAAAAAAGTTTATCCTCCAACGCGCGCACTTCCTTACATGGATTCACGCGCAAGAATTTGTGTCGTTGCTCTTTATAAGGACTAATAAATCGGTGGCGCTTCTTCGCAGCGGCACATGGGCCAGAAGCTAAAGATTTTGAACTTTTAGCTTTATCCCCAAAACAGACTGCCTCCATAACTCCGTCCAATGGCACTTCCCCTTTGCTGCAACGCAAAGGTTCAGCCTTGCTTTGGTTCTTCGTCTCGTTACGAGCGACAGTTTCATTTCATTTTCCGCCAGAATCTACGATTTTCCAGGAACAGTGTAGTCTTGATTTCTTCCAAGAGGATAAGCCATCGTTTACCTCCTTTAAAATCGTCTTCGATTAATGGGTTCTCGGTAGAGACGAACCTAGAACATTTTGAGGAAGGGCATACTGTAGAGAATGTCGAGTTGCGAGAGAGAATCTGGAAATGGATTGATTCTCTTCGATCGGTGTTACCTGGAGGGAGTTGGTGGAGCTTCTCCGATGACGTGGACGTTAAATTGATGGCGAAACCAGTGACGGTTTTGCGGGCGCTTAGTCGAATGTGGCAGTTGATTGCTAAAGAGCGTTTGGTAATTTTCGCTGCGTTTTCCACCCTGATTATGGCTGCTGTAAGTCCTTTTTTCTCACTTCGGTTGTGTTTTTGTGTCCTATAGTTTAATTATTTCTGATAATTTCTTGGTTCTTAAGTTGTTTGATAAAATTAATAACTGTGATTGCCGGTGAACTTTTCCGTTTTTGTTTTCTGAATTTCTAATCGTGTTAACTGACTGGTGTATTGGTTCAGCTTTCGGAAATATCTATACCACATTACTTGACGGCATCCATATTTTCGGCTCAGAGTGGTGAAATAGCAGTATTCCACAAGAATGTACGCCATCTGATTATGATATGTGTTGCGGCAGGAATATGCAGGTCAAAATCTAGTATGGTCAAATCTCCCTTCTACCTTAAGTTGCAACCCTAAGCCCGAGATTCTCCTTTTCTTGTGGTCGTTACTAAAATAGATCTGGAATCATGCTTCTATTGGTCTTTAATCTGTTGCTTAAGTGTTTGCGTGTATTAATGCTTAAAAGGATTCAACATTGCATATATGACCAAACCAGTATGTGATTTTTCTCGCCAATACAATGGGAAAGTGCCGCAAATCTAGTGCTCTTATGCTGTTTCCATGAGTGTAGAAAATTTAAGTATTTTGTTGGAATTTGAGCCTTCATGAAGGAAAAAGTGACAGCTTCTGATGCTTGCTTTGTATGCTTGAATTTCAGTGGTCTGCGAGGATGTTGCTTTGGAATTGCAAATATGATCTTGGTGAGTTTCTTATCATGATTTTTCTATTTAACATCAGATGCCTTGTCTGGTTTTCACATAGGGCCCAGTGTTTGGGGGTTTTTTTATGAGCAACCATTATTCAAATTTTCATTTCCATTTTTGAGCGTGAATGTAGTAAATGATCATAACATTCGCTTTCATGGAGCATGACTTTGGGCCTAACTTTTTCCTGTACAGGTTAAGCGAATGAGAGAAACGCTGTATTCTGCTCTGCTCTTTCAGGTTCCGAATATATAAAACTTAACTTTCTATAGATTTTTTACATCAGTTAGGCTTGCATGTTATATATCTTTAGTTTCTTCTGTCATCTGGTCTATAAGATAACTATTTTTTCATCATATTTTCTACAGGACATATCCTTTTTTGATGGTGAAACAGTTGGTGACTTGACGAGTAGGCTTGGTTCAGATTGTCAACAAGTGTCACGTGTGATTGGGAATGATCTTAATCTGATTATGCGAAATGTTCTTCAGGTTTCTCACTGATTCAATAATTAATCTGTTTGAGTTTGCTGGCATGCTGGGAATCTGATTAGCATTTCATTCTTCTCGTAGGGGACAGGTGCCTTGATCTATTTGTTGATTTTGTCATGGCCACTTGGTTTATGTACATTGATGATATGCTCTAGTCTAGCAGCAGTTATGCTGCTCTATGGCCTGTAAGATTTCTAAAGTATAAATTGAAGTTATTTTGCTTAAAATGTACTATAAAAGGTAGAGGTGATTAAATGGATGCATCCGAAGGCAAGAAAAGATAATGGCTGGATAGAATGTGTTAATTGGATGGTGCAAAGTCATGTAATAGGTTTTAGAGGGGTGGAAGAAGAGACAGATTAACAGAAAATGGGTTGGGATTCTCAGAAAAAAATGATGCTTGGATTCAAACTGAGGATTATGAATTGTACTTACCAAGATACACCCTGACACAGTTTTTTTTTTCCCCCTTGAGTTTCAGAGTATATGGATGGTTTGCCTAGTGTCCAAGTGTTACTATTTTTGAGGAAAATAGATTTTGTCTTGTGTAGGTACCAGAAAAAAGCTGCTAAATTAATCCAAGAATTCACTGCTTCTGCCAATGAGGTATTTAGTAGAAACTTTCTTTGTAGTTTGCGTCCTATATTCTTTTTCATGTCTTATGGTAGGATGAAAGGTTTCTTGTTATTTGTTTCATAGGTGGCTCAAGAGACATTTTCTTTAATGAGAACTGTTCGTGTTTATGGAACAGAGAAGCAAGAGCTCAAAAGGTAATCTATTCTACTAGAATCTTTTCTCCAAATGTCATTATTTTTCAAATTTTCCTTTGATAGTATATAGAAAGCTAATTTATCTGTTTATGATTAATAGGTACAACTATTGGCTGGACAAACTGGCTGATATAAGCTTGCGACAAAGTGCTGCTTATGGTGTTTGGAATCTGACCTTCAACACTCTCTACCACGCAACTCAGGTTGACAACCCAAGGCTGGATAAACTGGCCTTTCTCACTCGGAAGTACAATATTGAAATTGAAAGAAAACAATAATCTATTCCTGTGATTATTAAATTTTCTTCTTTTTCCTCTATAGGTTATTGCTGTGCTGGTTGGAGGGATGTATATTCTTGCTGGTCATATAACAGCTGAGAAACTTACAAAGTTTATACTATACAGTGAATGGCTAATCTATTCTACATGGTGGGTTGGGGATAATGTATCATCATTGATGCAATCTGTTGGGGCAAGTGAAAAGGTCTTCCAGTTGATGGATCTTATGCCTAGTGACCAATTCGTATCGAAAGGCAAGAAATTTATTAACTTTGATAGACACTTCGTGACTTATTTTTCTCAAATGTTCTTCATTAACTTTTCTATCTTAAATAGCACTCCATCATCTTGGAGATTGCAGAATTTTAACTGCAAATCTGTAAAGCATGACTAAATTGTGAAAAGGATTCATGTCGGAACTTTAATGTCCTCTT
The DNA here is from genome assembly GCA_038382025.1 of Adansonia gregorii. Classification (NCBI taxonomy): domain Eukaryota; kingdom Viridiplantae; phylum Streptophyta; class Magnoliopsida; order Malvales; family Malvaceae; genus Adansonia; species Adansonia gregorii. The sequence continues at coordinate 5,333,684 of JBBYHO010000001.1, read as the reverse complement.
TACCTGGTATTTATATATAGGAGTGGGTGATTTCTCCTGCATGTAGTTACTTGGTTGAACATATGATTTCCCTTTTCTATGATAAATAGCATTCCATCATCTTGGAGATTGCACAATTTTAACAGCAAATCAGTAAAGCATGACTAAATTGTGAAAGGTATTCATGTTGGAACTTTAATGTTCCGTTTACCTGGTATTTATATATAAGAGTGGGTGATTTCCTGCATGTAGTTACTTGGTTGAACATATGATTTCCCTTGATGTATCTTGCTTGGCTCAGATATTATAGGATGTGTTGTTGCTGCATAGTCACATATGTGTTATATTTGCATATGGTACTTCAAATTCGATTTTGATTCACATTGGTTTTAGGTGGAAAAAGTTTGAAATGATTCTGAAGCTTGTTTATTCTTGGTCTTAGAAAATGTTAGTTGCAATACTCATTATGGGTGACATGTATATCTGTAGTAAGGGCAGTTGTTAGTGTTCTACATCGTTCTTTCCCTTTATCAAATTTAAAGAAAGCCTTAGTCTGGGATGTGAAAAGCATCCTTTTAGTTGGTACTTGCATGTTCCTTTCAGCAGAAATTTTCTTCCTTGAAGGATATTATCTTTCATTTAACTTGTATTACTTTGAATTCTGCTTTGTTATAGGAGTGACACTGCAAAAGCTGCTGGGGCATATAGAGTTTGTAAATGTATCTTTTCAATATCCTTCAAGAGCAACGGTATGCCATCATTAGTGTTACAAGTACTCCAAGTAACACCTTTGTTTTGATAGTGTTGATAGTTTCTAATTTTAGTGGAGTGCAAACGGTGCTGGAACCAGAATTGCCACTTGCAAGGGTGGTTGCATCTTTCTTCTTGTAGTATTTTTTTTAAGTAGATAAACTGCTCTCCCTCAAATGCCCCCTTCTGTTCCTTTCACTTCACAAAATAAATATACACACGCATAAAGAGGGATAAATTATGTTATATTTTTTCTCTTACATAAGTGGACACCACTTCCAAGCCATGAATCCTCTCCAACTGGAACCTACAAGTGCTACAACCACCTAAGGACCACATTATTTTGTCTAAGAACAATTCAAAAAGAGATGTACTGTTTCAGCTGCCTTCCTACACAGAAAGCTTCAATTTGGAAGAATATTCCCCCCTCCTTTGGAGATTACCATGGTGAAAGCTCTTCCTTAAGATGCTCCTCAAGCAGCGAATGCTACTTGGGTTTTGTCTCCATGACTGTTTTCCATGGGAGGTTTACACAGCCTTCTCTCCATTTTTCTTTCTTAATATTCCAATTGAGGAGCCATATAAAAGTGGAAATCATAAAATAGAAAAGAGCACCATTTTCTATTAAAGCATATATAGCTCTGCTGCCTCAGTTTTGTTTCTGCAGTAAACTTTAGTGTGGTACATTCCATGAATGGTTGCCTGATTCAAAGTATTTGAGACTTTTAATCCCGGTTGTTTGATTCCTAAAATCCCCGGACTTACACTTAAATTTTTGGTGCATGGATGCCTCTATCTTTATAAACGTGTTACTATAGCTACTTGGAAACAATTAATAGTAGATAATCTCAACAGATACCAGTCCTGCAGCGTATAAATCTATCAATTCACCCTGGTGAAGTAGTTGCAATAGTAAGTTTTTCTAGCCTCTTACAGATTTTCATTTCTTCCACATGACTGAGAGGAATAATTTGCTATGTGCTTAATCGTCATTAGGTTGGTCTCAGTGGTAGTGGGAAAAGCACGATGGTAAATCTTTTGCTTCGTCTGTATGAGCCAACAAATGGTCAGGTAGGAGTGTTTTGATCTTCATCCTATTCAGTTACCTCCAAGAAGTCAGTGTTTGGTATATGCCGCTCGGAACTTTGATCTATAATGGGTTAATATTCATTGAATGCTTTCCTTTTGGAGATTCTAACATCATAGTGTTTAATAGCTGGCAATTTTGTATTTACTGCTTATATCCCAGCGATTTTCCTTCCAATACCTGTAATTTGAATCTAATGTCATATCTGTGTTTCTTTTGCAGATTTTAATTGATGGCCTCCCTCTTACAGAATTGGACATCAAGTGGTTGAGGGGAAAATTAGGATTTGTGGGACAGGTCCTCCATTTACTTTCAGCATTGAACTTCAGTTAATTTTATGGATATTATTCTTACCTCGTTAACATACTCTTGTCTGCACAGGAACCAAAACTTTTCCGCATGGACATTAGTTCGAACATTAAATATGGGTGTACCAGAAACATAAAGCAAGAGGATGTCGAATGGGCTGCCAAGCAGGCATATGCCCATGACTTCATTACATTACTCCCCAATGGCTATAACACACTTGTTGATGATGATCTGCTTAGTGGGGGGCAAAAGCAGAGAATTGCCATTGCTCGAGCCATTCTTAGAGACCCTACAATTTTGATCCTTGATGAAGCAACCAGTGCATTAGATGCAGAGAGTGAACACAATGTTAAGGTAACTATTGTTATTAATACCAATTCCTCGCTCTGTTCTTTATACTCTTTCTTCCCATTAGGGTCTAATGTTTCTCACATGCCACCTTATCCAGGGTGTTCTTCGAGCTGTCAGAAGTGATTCTTCAACCAGAAGAACCGTCATAGTAATTGCACACCGGTTAGCTCTCAGTCATCATCTTTTTCTTAATTCAGCAGTGAGTGTAAAAGTCTTATCATGCTCTATCTACAGGCTTTCTACTATTCAAGCTGCTGACAGAATTGTGGTGATGGATGGTGGTCAAATCATTGAGGTTGGCTTATTTCTTGAACTCTTTTTAACATTTTTTTTTCTTCCATCTTTAATATTGAAACTTTAATATATATGTCTTTGTTAAGAAAACGATATGCTTGCACTAAGAATTGCTGTTCAAAAACATAACTGTCATCCAAACTTGCAGATGGGCAGTCACAATGAGCTTCTTCATAAAGACGGTCTATATGCACGATTGACAAGAAGACAGAACGATGCTCTAGTATAATTGTCATGTAAATTGGCACATTGTAATTGATTTCGGTTCAAGTTGCCTTCGACTTATATGTGAACAGATACAGCGTAGGACATCAAAGCAACTTTTTCACAGCTGACCAATGTATAACCATCCAAAAAGAACTCTGTACCTTTTGGAATGAGAAGGAGAGGGTTACCAAAAAAAAAAAAATACATCACTAACTGATGTTCTTTGTGCCACCATGGTCGGCACTGCTCGGCGCTCTGAAACGGTATGCGTGCAGATCCTTTGCTTTTCAACTTTTATTAAGCAGAACTGTACTATAAAGGCCCGAGTTTACACGTAAAATTAACAGTGCTGAAGATTTAAGAATGAAAGGGAATTGTCACTAGATGTAGAATATATTGATAAACGCACCATGCGTATACAATTATATTGTTAGAAGCTATGTAAATTTGATGATAAATTCTTGTCCCATTTCAGAATTTATGAAAATTCTTGAGCAATCTTTTTATTTACTTCATTGCTAGTATGTATAACAATTTATGTTCTGGGTTTACATAAGGCTCAATTGTTGTATATTAATTATATTGTACTATTATTGAAATTAAGAAAGTCTTGTTATTGGAAAAAAATAATTACCTAATAGCTATGTATCGTTTTGATTTTGTGATACCATTAGGGGGGAAAAAGAATGAAGAATTGTCTGCAAATTTGTAATCAATGGGTAATAGCTGATGGAGATAACCAATTTCTCTGATTGATTTTTACAAAATGATAGGGTCAATTGATTGGATGAGCCCCAGTGAAGATGCTGATGGAGCGAAATCCCACCACTTTTTCTCAGAATCCATTGTGCTTCAAGCATGGTGGAATCTAAAATAGGGATGACAAAGAATTGTACGGATTAAAATATTCATAATCATTCTATCTGTTTTTTTTATTGGTTTATTTAATATTTAGATTCAAATATTATAACTATTATTGAATATTCAGATTTAGAGCGGATATAGATAAGCTATTGAATATATATTATCCAAATTGGCATTGCATATAAGGATAATGGATTTAGATATTCGAATCAATTATTCAAAATTCGTATTATATATACAAATAACGGATTTGGATATATAAATCAATTATTTGAATTTATATTATCTATACGAATAACATTTTCGAATATTTAAGTCTGTTATTGTAAAATGCAGAAAATTCATACTTTATGTAAGAATCAAATTTTGGATTGCAAGGCGAACAATTAAATACTTTACTAAGTGAATTAATCTTGGATCTTAAAATAGCATGTAATTAAAATTAATTTATATTTATATAAGTATAATAATTTTAAAAAGTATTTTTTAAAATAAAGTATAATAATAAATTAATTATAAAACTAATTTATTTAATTAATTAAATTGTTAAGTTTTAAAGATACATGGTATTTTTAAAAAACAATATTTAATGACTTAACTAGTCTAAGTAATTAAATCGCTTTAATGAAATAAATATATTTATCATCATATGATATATTTTAATATATATAATATTATATTATAATTATAGACATGTTACATATGAAATAGTATATATATTAATCATATACTATATATAATTGTAATAATATAGATTATATATATCATTACTAAATATTTATATAATATATGCATATTATATATTTAATACCAATAGTTATATAATTATATATAACTAGAATATGTAATTTTTATATAAAAATGTAGTGTAATATTATATAAAGTACATATTTAAATATTATATATTACAAAATATTATAATATGAGAAAAATCTACTTATATTAGTGTAAAATTAAATTAATTTTACACTCTTGTGTAACTTTTTATAAGATTAAAATTTTAACAAATGGATCATTGAATTTTACAATATAATTTTATTCATTGTGCATGTAAAGTTTTGAATCAATCCGATATCTCTATCACTTCAATCAAGAATATTGTTTTGTTTTTAGTAAATTTAATGGTTAAAAGTTTTTGACATTAAATAAATAATTAGACATTTTCAATTTATTCAAAAATTGATTGCATGATCTATATGCATAGAATACAAAATAAGACAATTAGATAAAATAAATATAAATCATATTAAAAATATAAAAGTATGTAAAATTAATTTATTTTTATATTAGAGCTAAGTGATCCTTCTATTATAATGTATACAATACTATGATAGTATATGCATGCAATACCAATATTATTATATGGTCACAATGTAACAATATCAACAACATTAATGTATTATATTATGTAATATTTAAATTAATACATAACATATGATCAAATGTAATATTATACGGTATATATTATAACCTACAACATTAAGTAACTATAATATACTAGTCATATTTATTTATACTATATGATAACTAAATAATTAGATTAAACGTTTGATATGCATAGATTATTAATAATTTAATTTTATAAAGTTACCATATATTGTATAATTTAGGGTTTTTTTTTTCCAATTTAATTTGATGAGAACCAAATGATGCACTGTGTCTGAAGCGCACAAGCTCTGCATGAGGCCCAAATTAATTTATGGGCCTACTAACTTAAAAGGAGTTTCATACGAGGCAAAATTCGATTAATTATTCAAATCTACCACAATTTTTCTTCTGCAAATGGAATTTGACTTTCCAATGACGCAAAAACAAGGTAATTAATATCGCATCAGTATACATATTATTTTTATTTAAATATTGAAACAAATTAATAGATATGTGTTTCAACGGACCATTGTTGATTTATTGAATGTCCAACATTTTTTATTTATATATATAAAAAATATTTTTAAATATAAAATAAATAGGATTAAATAAATTTCATATATCAAATATTCAATAATTATATATAATATCTAAAAAATTTTTACTAAATTTAAGAAGATCAATATCAGCCGAAATAACAAGGCTAAAATTTTTTAATGATCGTTAAATTTACGAGTAATTATATTTAATATTCGTCAAATTTAATATCGATATTAGTTTATTTTTTTTTCAAGCTTATGTTATTTACTGATTGATATAATTATTTTCAATTGATATAATAAAAATAAATTGATACTTATCGAAACGATCAGTGCTGATTAAAATTAAAGCTGAATGAAAATAATTATTACTAGTGCTGTATTTCAAAATCAATATATATTAATCCATGCTACCGATACAGGTATGAGTTTGCTAACCTTACGCAAAAGTACCTCGCAAGAAGTCCCACGGGTTTTCCCCCGCCTTGGTGCTGTCGTCAACCCTAGTGGTCAGTGCTTCCCTTGTGTAGTTCGTTTGTTTGATGGTGACATTCTTTCATTTCCTTGCCCAACTAAAACCTGCCCTTTCATTCTTCTGAAAACTTTATAGCAATGAAGGTCCATTTCTTTTTCACATCAATATTTTCCTATTCTTACTGCATTAAATCAAGCTCTTAAATATATATATATATATATTTGTTTTAGCGTAGACAATGATACAGAATGCTACAAGTTTTAACCATATTCAATGATTCCTATAGTTATCTTAATTGTTTGAGCGGTGAATTTGTGGGCCATTGATTAACTTTAGCAACAAGCGGTTTCCCAAAATTATGCATACATGGGACTAGGAGACACCAAAAAAAAAAAAAAGTGAAATCAGCCAGTAAGAAAGCAGGCTTGCCTTGTTCTATATAACAATTGGATTAGTGGAAGAATGAAGAAGCTGTTGCGTCAGGTATATTATCAGGCCAATGGTAGTACTATGATATTACCGCAAGGATGAATGTGGTCCCAGCATAAATTGACTAGAAAACCTTCGAACCTAGTTAATGTGGTATCATATTAATTTTAAGGATAACTTTGAAATTCTTGTGCAAGAAACAAAAGAAAAATGCCATTGTTGCTTGTGTAGTGCCTCATTTTCATCAATCTTTCCGTAGAGAGTATTAAAATAGAGAAGCCGGCCATAAAAAATACAAAGCAAAAATGACAATGCAAAGTGGGTAATTCAGAAGAAAACTTAAAAAACAAAGATGGTCCTCCATTTCCTTTCCAGCAGAATATATAATGAGACCTCTGGATCAGTTGGCTTCTGATCCCTATCTATGCTGAAGTGTTGTGGTGCATGCTTAGGGTTTGACAGTCATGCCATCCGTGATTCCGGAAGCAATAAAGATTTGGGAGGAGCTTCCATGTCGCTTGGCTTCTCGCAATCGAGGGATATATCTGTGAGGATAGTCCATGCAGGTGGGAAAGAGGAACTGTATCAAAATGCAGTTCCTGTATCGCATCTGATGGAAAAAAATCCTGGGATGTGTATCGCACGTCCAGAAGTTTTTAAAAATCCTCATGAGTCCATTTTACGGCCTGAAGATTGCCTGTTTCCTGGCCAAAAGTATTACATTATCCCATCCAGTACAGTCCAAAAACTGAAGCGTAGACATCAGCAGAAGGTTAAGCAGGTCAAAGTAGCTGATAAAGGCGTAGAAGATGTGTCAGATGCAAGGATCACTCGGGATGTAAGTGGAGAAAACTTGGAGGAATCTATTTTTACGGCAAAAGAATTCCACGTTACCAAACCTTCCAAGGCATCTAGAGTTCAACAGCAGAGACGGTCGAAACATTCACTGCGAAAAGGTCGAAATGTAAGGAAGCCATTTGTACCCCCTCTTCCAAGGACAAGATTGTTGCGGGATTCAGGGTGGGAACCCAGTTTGACTTCTGTACAAGAACTTTCTCCATAACCTGTTTCTCAACCTCAAAAAAGTTTTCCTTTGTCCTCCTGTTCGGATATGTGATCATGCAAAAAAGTTGAATTGTCCAACATGCCTGTTATTTTCTCGACATGTTTGCAGGGGTAAGCATATGAAGTATGAACCTGGATAAACCGAAAACATTCCCTTTT
>JBBYHO010000001.1:5303502-5324784 GCA_038382025.1 Adansonia gregorii | reverse complement strand
GATGAGAACTTATTTGAGGTGTGTTTTCTGGTAGTTTTAAAATATATGCTTCGTCTTAAGGTAGTGTACTTTGTCGCAAACCAGGACGCAATCTTTACTTAAGAATGTACTTGCTTATTTTTGTGAATAGATTAATTGCATGTCTAATAAAGTGACAATACTAGAGAATGTGTCTAGTGTTGAAAAAGTCATATTTCAACAAATATTGCGTTTTGGAGTAATGTCTGATAATACCTTGTAATTTGCAAGTTGTATAATAGGGTAGCCCATGTGAATCTTGTTTTTTTTGGGTTGGGGGGGGGGGGGTAGGTTATGCTGACTGAAGTGGTAGATGATTGATATGATGAGACCAGGATTCAAATGTACAACTTACTTGCAATCTGGATAAAGCACTCCAATCTTACATTGGGAAATTGTGAAGGTTCATTATGGCATATAGATAGAGACTTAAACTAATAGTTGTGAGTGCCTTTTGTGGGACAAAACCATGAGATCTTTAGATCGCAGCAAACAATACCTCGCAGGTTGGGTGGGATCTCCACAATTGGTTAAAGCATAAAGTCCTCGTCAAGCCTAATACATCACACTAGGCATAGGGATTCTAGAAGTGGCTCATATTGTGTAGCACTTAGCTTTCACAGTTGCTGTTGATGATAACATTGATACCAATTGTGGAGACCTGCACCCACTTTTCAAGGTATTGTCCGCTTTGACTTAAAGGTCTTATGGGTCTGTTTCACAAAATGCACCTTATAAGTGTGGGTTTAAGCTTTTACATATATTCAATAATGGATCCTCACAATTTCTCAGTGTGAGATTGTAGGCATTACAAATTTAGAAGTGAGAATTGGTGTCTTTCCTTCTGTATTTTGCTCCCTTGTTGACAAGCACATTCATTTGAAAATTCTGTTTGCCATCTCACTATGCATGTTATAATTGAAGCTCTGAAAATTCTGGCCTGTTCATGCATGCCTGTCTGTCTATCCTATATTACAGTAGGTAAATCCAACCTTCGTGCACACGATGTGGTCCAAATAATTGATTTTTGCCTTGAAATTCATGGCGTCAAAAACCTTTCATTTTGGAAGTTCTCTTTTGAGCTATTTACTTATTTATTTGGGTTCAATTTATCTATTTCAGTGGTATGCCTGAGTGTAAGCTTGGCCTAAATGATAGAGTATTGCTTGAGGCACAAGGCCGAGCAACAAAGGGAAAGGCAATTGATTTGGAGGACATAAAGTTTCATCAGTATGTAGCCTAACACTCTCTTCTATTTCAACTCTTGTTCTGATTGTACCCCTTTTAGCCTTGGGTGCAACAGCTACTGAAGTCTGATGTTGCAAATTTCCCTCCCGTTAATGCTTTGGTCTAGGTGTGTACGTCTGGCACGATTTGAAAATGACAGGACTATATCCTTCATACCTCCTGATGGATCCTTTGATCTCATGACATATAGACTTAGTACGCAGGTGGATCTTTTTGCATCTGAATTCTCATCCTCCCTCCTTTCTGCCAATCACTTATTTCTTGACAAATAATAAAGGTGATTATTTCTATTTTTTCCCCAGGTAAAGCCCCTCATCTGGGTGGAAGCTCAAGTTGAAAAACATTCAAGAAGCCGTATTGAGATTATGGTAAAGGCTAGGAGTCAGTTCAAGGAGCGTAGGTATTAGTTTTTCTCCCTATTCCTACATAATAGTCTTTTTATTTTATTCCAAATATCTCTAGGTGGACTTATGTTATGGTTAAATTAGTAAGCACTCATGAAGACATAATGGTTCTTTGCAGTACTGCTACAAACGTTGAGATTGCGGTGCCTGTGCCTGCTGATGCTTCCAGTCCAAATGTACGGACATCAATGGGATCTGCAGCATATGCACCTGAAAATGATGCACTAATGTGGAAAATAAGATCATTTCCTGGTGGCAAGGTATCATCTAAAAATACCGGACTCATTAAAACCTCTCTGTCTAGCCATGGTACTTATAATTTTGAAATTCATAAAATTAGGAGTATATGTTGAGGGCCGAGTTTACTCTTCCAAGCATAACGGCTGAAGAGGCGACTCCAGAGAGAAAAGCCCCTATACGTGTGAAATTTGAGATTCCGTATTTTACTGTTTCTGGGATACAGGTATGCCTTCAGACACTTTAATATTATTGTTATTGTTATGTCAACTTTGACTTTTTGTCAATCTTCTGTTCATCTGCATGATCTTGCTCAAAGGGATGCAAAAACCACTCTCCATTCACTTGGAGTATCTATCTGACTTGGGGAGGACTTTTAACCTTTTTTCTTTCGTTATTAATGCCATATATTTTTGCAACAAATGATAATCATGCTTACAATTTACAATGCCACTCCCTTTAAAACAATGATGTTGAGAATACTAGATGCCATATGTTATAACTAGCAACGTATAAGATACTTAAAATAGCATATAAAAGGCTGTTCAGTCAATTTATCAGGCCTGAAACTGAGTCAAATATCAAATCGGTTGATCTCTTATGCACTGCATCCACAAAGAAGCACGCTAAGTTGTTTATCTTTAGGGCTATTCAAGGGGGTGATGAATTGTTGATTGGTGTGTAGATTGAAGATAGCAACATAAAATGATACGGTGCATATCAAACGCAAATAAACTGCGGATCAGATCATGTCTAATTCAAGGATTATTTTGAGAAAGGACCATTGATTAGCAAGCAAGTTATACTTGCTTGCTGGTTAGATATCCGATATAAACATGTTAACTGCAGCTACATGAATATGAGTGCATGGAAACTGACAGTAAGATCCAATATTAACATCAAGAAAGGCCAAATGGCAGCACTATGTGAATCACTCTTGGCTTTAGGAAGTTCCCATATTGATGTTATTTGTTGTTTCAATATGCCTCCAATTGAAACAATCATTAAACCACTGGAATTTCCGGTGCTTGTGTTTCATTCTGTAATTTTTGTAGCTCGCGCGTGTTGAGGTTTTGCAGGTTCGTTATCTGAAGATCATTGAGAAAAGTGGTTACCAGGCTCTTCCATGGGTACGGTACATTACAATGGCTGGCGAGTATGAACTAAGACTCATTTGATAGCCTTTTCCTTTATTTTGTCGAGATTTTTCCAATTCATTGCTTTTTTCCATGAGTTCGAAGCAACATAAGGATACAAGTAATATATAAACAAAGCCCTGTGAAGAGCATGGTGGAGTGGTTTGTCATGAAATTCTTCTTCTTTTTCATTTTTTTTTTTTTGCTATAATATAATTGTTTAATCTGATAGGTCTTTAGGAGTTTATGATTACTGGGAACTTTTTTCCCATTACCAAACTGCAAATTGAATCCTTTGAATTCTTTTTTTCCCCTTTTTTTTTCAATGATTTGTTGTTTGAATGTGTCAGCGAAGGGCAGTGGGAAATTCTTTTGATGGAAGGGTGTGTTGAAAAAAAAAAATCAAATTGGATTGATTGAGTTGGATCAGTTCAACAGGGAATCGGTGGTTTATCTTATCCTGCATACATAAAAAAATAAATCTAGTGAATTGATAAAAATTAGTTTAATCAATAAAAAGGAAATTAAATCGATGAAAAATATATTTTATTATTTTATTATTAAATTTTTTAAATGATGGAGATTTTGAATTTTGAATTTCTTATTAAATTTTTTGGTTTAACTCTCGATTTAGAAGTTTGATCTTCAATTCAATTTTTTTGTTCGGTTTTTTTTTTTTCATTGGTATAATTTATAACTACGAACAAAAGCTAATATAACTTGAAGGTAAAATTGTGTCTTGGAATCTGGCTTGCATGATGGAGAGTCATCTGCATCCATTTGCCCCTTTGTAGATAGAAGCGGAAGAAGCATTGAAGGTAACAAAATTAGTACTGTGCATACTGTTGGGTTCAATTAGAGAAAATTTAAAATTGAATTAATTGATTTTGTTGGAGTGCTGATCGAATTGATCTATTTTTTTGATCATATAATCGAATTAATTGAATTTTTTAAATTTTAGTTGGTTTGGTCAATTAATTCGGTCAAATTAGTTTATTGGATTTAAGATTAATGGGTTATATATTTGGTTTTTGCATGTGTTTAATTGGATTATTAATATATATAAATATATATATTAAAAATTTAGTTAATTTTTTTGATTATTAATTAATAATTTTATTAATAAATAATCGATCAAATTAATTAAATAAATTGACATAAAAAATTAACAATCATCAAATTGACTTAATTAAAAAAAATAAATCAAAATCTATTCGTTAAATTGAATCGGCTCATGGACGGTCATAATGAAAATAGCAAAATTGTCCCCTCAATGGTAGATATGGCGGTAAAATGATGTGCCTGTGTCTAAAAACAAATTGTTGCCTTTTGGGGTCCTTTCCAAAACCTAGTACTACTGAATTTTCAAACTGTTTCAATTTAATAAGTTCCATCTCAAATTTGTACAGAATCTCCTTTTCAAGGGTGTTGTAACTGTCAGTGGTCCCCCACTAAAAATTATGGGAAGTAAAAAAAATTCAAATATGTCTGCCTGTGTTTTTAATTTATAATTTAAAAATCCCAAAAAATGAGACTTTTATTAGCGACGTATAGGGGTAAAAGATCATAATTCTAGGAGATTGTTTTTGGGACGAGTGTTTTTAACTCCCTGCTAAGGTTACATCAATTTTACATTGTTTAAAATTGAAGTTCATGATATTATCAAAAACAAATAAGTAAATAAATAAATTGAAGTTCATGATGAAATCCCGATGTCCGAATCCGGTGTGATTAAAACGTGATGGTGGCCTAATAACCCAAAAGGATGAATTCTTAATTTCAGTAATAAATTCAATTATATATAATAAAAAAATTACAAAAAATAGAGCTGACTGGAGACTAAATTATAATTTATATATTCACAATGATATTTTTATTATTATTTTTGTAACATAAAATCATATTTAAAATATTATGTATTTTTAAAAAAATTTGATATATTAAGTCAATTTATATACTAATATGCTTATAAATTCATATAATAATTTATATCATATTTTAATTATTTTTTTTTATTTTTAATATGTAATTGAAATATTGTATCATGTCCACAATTGGTAAGTGATTTATGGTGATGAAATGGGATGCACCCACCACATTAAAATTTAAAAATTGAATTCAATTTTTCTTTAAACGCATGATGGCGTATGAAAATGTTAACAAAAGAATAAAATATTTTAATAAATATAAAATTAAAAATATCTTTACATTTTTCACGTAAACAATAGTAAACTATCCACACTATCCACCATATCGTAAATTCGGCGATACTATCTTGAAACAGAGCACCTCGAATTCACCAAACTTCATTTTACAATCTTGGTTGGCATAGGCTAAAACATTGCCAAAAAAAGGAGCAAATATGCAAAAAGAAATAATAAAAGAAACAAATAGGATCACATCTGGGGCCTTGTCTGGACGACATAAAGCTTCCCATCTCTGATGACACCTTCAATGTCTTGCGCAGATCCATACAGTTCCTCGATAGCTTTTCCTGCACTGGCGATGCTTGACAGGATTGATTGTTGAAACTTGACATCGTTTATTAATGGGTCTGTTGAGTAATCAATCACAACTTTCTCTTCTTCATCCATCGGCACACTGACACAAAAACCAGAATTAAGCGCAAAATCATCTTTGGGAAAAAAAAAATCCGATCGAAAAAGGTCTTCTATTTGTCCAGAGAGAGGCCAGTTAATATTGTTTAGGCATGGTGTTATGGCGTTGTAGAGGAGTCATGAATCTCACATTAGTTATATATTAGAGTTCAATTAGGTATACGAATGTCCATACCATTTTCAATTGTGAGGCACATTTTGTGATCTAATGAGTTAAATCAGATAATATTTTACACGTTGACGTGGACCATAACACATATCTTTAGGAATTCAAGAAGGATGGAGGTTGCTCCAATGTGTTAAATGTCAAAGATTCTGATGTACCTCTAAGGAATTTAAGTAATGGCCCTATAGAGATACAATACCCCTAGGCCTCTAGCATATATAGCAGTACCTAGCAAAAAAAAAAAAAAAAATCTAACCACAGCCCCACGCATGATGCATGAAAATCAGCCTTTATAAATTTCTTATGCGTGTCCGTAAATGGTTGGTGACCAGTCTACGGCTATAGATCAGGAATTGAAGAACGGGACAGTAAGTTCACAGCTTGGAATGTATCTCCGAAGAATAAAATGTTAGGACATAGAACGCCAGCAATTCAAAAAAGATGAATGATTATTCGTTTAACGATAGCAAAACCTCGACCTCTCTTTTTGGGCACCAGCAGACAAATGGAAGAACCAAATAGGTGCGAGAGAGTTTGGAAGGAGATTTACCTATCATAAAGGCCAGCACCGGCATAACCTTCTAGATCTTCACCATTGGAGTCAGATCGGAAGATAATGGAATGCCTTACGAAGAGACCAATTGGTTTGCTTGGATATCCCAATACCTGAAATATCTTGGAAATCATTAGTGGATATGATAATGATATTCTGATCAAATAAAATTTAACGCCAAGAACATGATAAAAAGGGCACTGTTGTGACAGTCTTCATATTTATCATGCTTTCGGTATTAAATTTACGTAAAATGTCCAATTAAATCTGCAGGCATGTTTTACCTGGAGAGAGCTGAGATTGTTTTTCTTGCAAACAAAACTCAAAGCACGACCCGGGTAAGCTCCAACTAGAGTTTCTCCAAGTCCCTTCACCACCTATGTCAAATGGAGTGCAAAATAATTCCTTTTTCTTTCTTCAAGGTGAAAACTTACATGAAAGGATGACAAAAAGATGATAAATGGTGTTTACATACCTCAGCATAGATTTCTGATGAGTCCCCTGAAGATGGATTACTAGTATGGATAACAAATGCATAATCAGCATTGATTATTTCCTGAACCAGGACAGCCATACATAGGTAGTCGTGGTCTAGTTTGGCTTTCCTCGTGCTGAAATATGCTCTCTCATTCCATTTTGAAGCCCAGACCTAGTATATTGAGTGCATGTAATAAATAGGTCAAGGCTATAAAAATCTGTAACTGCAAGTCTGGAAAGCACCTAAAATTTATGTGAATAGAAGGAACAAATTTTGAAAGGCACCTGCAAGTAAAAAGATGATATGGTTGAATGCAAAAAGAAAGAAATAATGACTATGGATCTCAGAATTTTAGGAGAAGAAATTGGAAGAAAAAGGTATCCTCTTCTTGTTGGGACGTCTAAATAAAATGCAAAGGACACCGATATTGCAAGTGCTGTCCTACAATAGCAGTTAGTGGAGTATTATAATTGATTAGACACTATTCAAGTAAGGGTTCGTTTAATGGGAGTTAAGGATTCTTTATTTACTGTTTCAAGAAAGGTTTTTCCTTTTTTTTTTGGCATTTATATTAATTTTACAGAATTCAAGAAAAGGTAATGTATTAATTATACTTTCTTTCCATATATATCTTCTTAACATTTCCTTCAATAAAGTGGAATGATGTAATAAACAAAATTTGAGGGATATGCTCTTTTCCTACTGCAGGAACAGTGGCATACCTTCTTTATAGCAGTCCATGCTTGCTGCCACCTCTGTTCACCTTCATCTCCAGGCCACGGCATTCCAGAACTCAGCATCTTGGTCTTCAGTTCTTTCACCTGAAGGTGAAAAGAAATTGAAATAAATCTGACTAATTGCCTACCGAAAAAATCTCGGATTCAAGTGTTATAAATTTCTTACAGATTATAAGAAATGAAGGCACAAAGATCTTAAAAAAAAAAATCTGAATCACATGGAGATATAGGTAATATGGGGAGAAGGGAGATTTTTCTTGGTCAAATAGAGGATCTCATCCAATGAACAACTCCACAAGAAACACTTCTCAAGCTATTTCATGAGTACTCTAATGATGCTATCTAGTATGGAATGAAAGCTTAGCAGAAGAAACATCTTAAGCTCAACAGATAAAATGCATACCAATTGGGGTGGTGCTGCCAGCTGTAGAACTGTCTGACGAATCTCCCCAAGTGCACCAAAGTCTCCTCCTCCCAACTTTTTCTTCAAAATTTGCAATTTCTTAACCACCTCCTGAGAATTAAAAAGGAGAGAATGGGATATAACCTATCAGATAGAGGACTGTTTTGACAAGTAAAGAAGAGGATCTAAATGGATATTGACACAGTGAACATATTTTGTAGCAGCAATTTGATTATTATCTTGGAATAACCTTTCTTACTAATCCTTTGCAAATTACAGATATACTGATTTGGAGGCACTAAGTGCTTTAAGGAATTTCACACACTAATCTGAAGCCCAAGTAGTTAAAAAAATGCCCTACAAGAGGTATTTTTCCCTTTTTTCTTTTGTTTTTTTTTTTTTGTTTTCTCTTATAATTTTTCTTTTAAAGGAAATAGGATTTAGAAGTTTTTGGGTGATATTCTTAATCAGAGTAATGTAAATGTCACTGGTTTACTTGCGAAATCTGCTTCAGAAAATCTCATCTGCTCACACAGCAATAAAAATCCAGGTGCTTGAATTTTATTAATGCAAGTTTTAAAAGGCTACTTTACAAAATGGAAAACTTCTAACCCCTGAATGAGGTCATTGTGAACAAATTGCATCTACGCAAGCATTAAGAAAGCAGGGAGGCATTGTTGAAGTTCAGAACGAGAATAACCTTATTTATTTTATCTGCAAGAACCTTCTCAAATACTCCAAACGGAAGTGCTACTGATGTGGGAATTCCAACCCAAGATGGCACTTTTCCTTTAAGATATGAGATATTTCGTGATTTAGCACCAACCTAGTAGAGAAAAAATGTCGCCACGCACAAATTAGACATAAAGCAGTATAAACATAGATCAGAGCTATAGCATGCAAAGAGCTTTGAGAATTCAAATTATTCAATGTCATTGTAACTCAGTAGGTTAAGAATAAGAACAAATAAAAGATTTGGAGATAAAGTGAATTGAGATTTTGTATGTCTAACCATTTCAGATGTAAACTCATCTGCCGATATCACATATTTACCACGAAACTGCTTTCTGACCAAAGTAATAGACGATGGGCCATCTCCCTTCGGGTTACTTGAACTTGAATCAGCTAGCTCGCCCTCCTTCACCTCGCTAGGTTAATGCATGAAAGACAGAACAAGATTCAAATTACCTTTGCTTATACAATAACAATGGATTTGTCTAATTTCAACTCATGATGCTAGATGTATTAGACACATTCAGAACTAAGCTAGAGATAGCACTACCTATAAACTAAATCTGCAGCCGAAGGTTTTAGGCGCAACAATTTCCCTTTGTTTGCTCGGAGGTCAGCCAGAATATTAGGATCAAAGCATGTAGCAAAGCAAACCTGCAGTTGGTATTATGCCCATATTAATACATTGTCAATTATCAGCAAAGGAGAAATCTCAATGAACCAGGTAATAACCTTGCAATTTCTTGCTCGGACGGAAACATGTGATAAAACATCTGGCATGTCAGGTGTCAACACAGCAACTGTACCATCTGGAATTTCTTCTTCTCCTTTTACACTTTTTGCTACTAAAATAGTAGGCCGGTTATAAGATTTATTCTGTACAGCAAGCAGCTCATCTACAATGTCAATATATCCAACAACTTCAACTGGACTGATAACCTGCCAACTGTCACAGGACATGAAAAGTTGCATCAGTAAGTTCCATTAAGTGACAGGCCATATATCTTTAATCCTATGCCAAAATCTGCTTAAATCAATCAAGCCTAGGTATAATTGCATAAGAGATTGTCGCACTGTCAATATTTTCTAATTATTGAGTCAGTTAGCAGACCAATGATTATATACCTACCTGCCAAGATGAGCAGTCTCCCTAAGGACAGGATCAATTCGATTAATAAGTGAGGATAAAGTTGCACCTGATCCAGCGCGGATAATTTCTTCAGTAAATATGTTGATCTAGAAGAAAATTCAACGAATGCACTTTATCTTCCCATTTTGGTTAATGAGATCAACATCAAGTAACTGCAGAAAATTTATAGAGACCAAATAAGTTTGAGATTTAAATAAGTAATGACATACGGCCCACGGGTCTACTCCAAGCAATGATCCAAGATATTCTGCTGATGGTTGCAAAATTCGTTGGTACCACTCAGCCTTGCTAGCCAGTGCAAGGCGAGTTCTGTCGAGTACTGATTTCGCATACAGTGCCCAGTAAGCACTTTGACTCTTACACATGCTTATGGCATGATGCCATCCCTGCATAAGCACCGAAGTAGCAGTTATTATCCATGATCTAAACAAACAGAGAGAATTTGCATGATGACATGCCTTACTCGAAGCATTTTCTTGATGCCATTAAAATTTTCTCTTTTGCAAAGCACATATGATAGGCAATCCGTGCACATTAATATGCTAATACTTAATTTCTCAATGATGCATCTGACCATTAGTGACCGGAATAAGGAAGATTGTCTTCGTAAATTCAGTATCTCTAGCCCTGTATTAAAAGTTGAGTTAACTTTTTCAAGTTTCTAAGATTTCTCTGCAACTTCAAGCAAATGGTCTTTCAAACCATTGCTCAGAAAAACTGCATGAAAGAATTCCAACTAGAATATAGTGTTTAACATTCTCTGCTGACATTTCACCTTCAAACCCAGTTTCAACTTGCTCTCTTCCAGGTCTCTTTGACACACAAGAAGGGATTATTGTAGCTATTTAACTCTACAAAGCAACCTAGCACTAGATCAAGAGTTGCTATCTCGCAACAGAGATATGTGACTGAAACTACAAAAAGATTCAGTGTTGTTATGCCCATTACTTTCAAAGGCCCAAGACAAAGCCAAGCCCATAAGGTCCATGATTAAGGAGTTACCAAGCGGCTCCAAGACACAAATGCCACCTATTCAGACAAAGCCTGACCCATGATGAAGTGATGCTGCAACACTACACTGACTTGCCAGGTCAGAGCAGAGAAATATATCTCCACTGGTAAGTATAGCCGCCAGCGAATATGATCCAAGATATGAAACGTACTAGGTAAGGGCTCAAAACCCTAGGATATATGATTCTCATTCTCTACAGCTCTCTCTCTCTCTCTCTCTCTCTCTCTCTCTCTCTAGACAGCATCTGCCTTCCTCTCCATGTTCAATAACTCACTGACTTGAGTATTGGAGCGCGCCTGGAATCCAACGTCCGGCACCTCTCACTATTCTTTGCTCTTTGGCAAGTCCTGGTCATTACCATCCTTCCGCCTTTCCAATGCCCATCTCCATAATCTCCGAAAGGAAACAAGTATCAAGTTCCTTATCATCTTCTAACAAAACATGAAGTACATTTTGACAGAATCTTTCACATGGATGAGTAAATGTTACCACTAATCAAATTTTCCCCAAGAAATTTATAAACTTAGAATCCGTTAACATCCATAAGAAATAAGAGCAATCATAACTTTGTTTGAAGAAGTATTTTACCTTCAAAGAATAGACCAGATCTTCATTGTCATCTGATGAAAGTGCAAGGTTTTCCAGAACGAGAGTGATGAAATACATGATTTTCTGCAAGATGCGCAAGAAACCTAATCAGGATTTCATATACAAAAAACATATAACTAAGGTCATCCACCACCATCTGATAGAGATTCCAATCGGAGCATAGAATTGCACAGAACTACTAAATGTAGTGAAGATGACGGGATTTACCTCTGGTCCAGCATTATTCAGCTCCTCATAACCCCTTTCAATAGCTGTCCTTACAGTAGAGTCAAGGGCAATGTCTAAAAACAAGAGATCCTTTAGACGATCACTAGACTTCACCAACAATGGTCGAAGCTCTTGACGAGCCTCAAGCAAACCCTGTGAAAAAAGGGGTTAAAAGAAGGTATATCAGAGAAAATAAACAGGCAGAGTGATTCCAGATCTCCACTTGAACGTCACATACCTCAAGCAAGGCTTCTACATTTCTGTCTTCAATATGTTCAAGGACAAACTGAAGCAATTCCTGTTATAAGTGTATCTCTAATTTATTATCATTTTTTTTGGGGGGAAAAAACTCGACATTTGAAAGCAAACTGAAGACAAAGGGAAAATTGAACTTACTGGATATCCTGATGGTAAGCCAGCTACAGGATTTATTTGCACCCCAACCATGAAACCTTCACCCTGAACGCAGAGAAAGCTCTTGTCAAATGCCGTCAATAATACTCTGTCCAGGCAATTTTACCTAATTTTCTGATATTACCTCCGCTCTGTAGCCCATGCAATTAGAGATAGCAGACTCAAGGTCTGCACCAGAATGAACTGCCTACGCATAAACACAATTAGATAGAAATTATCAATATATTGCAACATCATATACATGCCAAATGAAAGAAATTGGTAAGATTAATTCACAGTGAGAGAGCAGATGAAACATAAATATATGCCTCAAAAGTGAAAACAGGAATCTCTATGATAATGAAATAAAAGTACAGCCAAGGAACCTAGAACCAATGTGTGAAGGTGCCCATTATAATATTCTGTTCTCCCATAAACGTGCTGATGGCAAATCAAGAACATTATCACGAAGGCAACTATGAAGGTTTAAGCAACAGACCTTCAAGGTTCTCATATAATGTCCAAGATCACGCAAAAGGCCATCCTTCTGATCTCTCCTAAAACTTGGTTCAGAATGGATAGCACGATCATAACTTAAAAGGCGCTCCTTTGTTATTCCATTCTCGGTTAGAATCTTCCAGTAGATGCTGATGTCAAAGTCACTTTTAATATAATCAATCAATGCCTGCAAGCATATATCCTGTTATCCGATTGAAACTCTTATGAATTTTCACTAAATTCACGTATCTGATACCTGACAGATCACAACATCATCTGGACTGGTATTATTATGTAACTTCTGGTGCCACTCCTCCATCATCCCTCCTTTACAGTCATTTTTTCTCTGAGACAGATAGATGACAATCCATGTAAATATAAAGTAAGAAAAGCTGAAAAGAAAGTACCCTTTTCTTAAAGATTGACCTGGATGACCAATATTTCATCCCTAATTCTTTGTCCCACATCGCCTTCACCTCCATGACCAACAGCGGACATAATCATCCGCAAAAGCTCACGATGCTGTGGATGAGTGGTGTAGATACTTTGGAGCAAGTCAGTGAGTCTATCCTGTGCCTTACTTATCTCGCTGCATAATATAAAAATAACAACTAAATTTGAGTTAATATAATTGTCATGCATGATAGCAGAAATTTTGTACAAAAATAGTTTATCACTCATAGTCTCAAGTCAATTAATCTGAACGTTACCGTGGTTTCACATTGTAGTTTTTGTTCCATATTAGCTGCCTCATAGCCATAAACCTCATCCACACTAAGATCCCGGCAAGGCCCAATTCACCAGTATTTTTGGCTTGATCCAGTAAATCTGACGCAATATTAAACCTAAAAAGGGAAATAGCAAGACTTACTCCTTGAAGAACAATTGGCAACCGAACATAATTAACAGGAAAACAAAAATCAGCAAGGTCACATGTGAAGTAAAATATGGGTAAATTAACAGAAATTCAAAGATTCTAAAGCTCAACTGACTAATCTGCAGGAGCGAAATTTAAAACTCCATGTCAAGTTAACAAGACATGAAGAAGCCAAAAAGGCACAAGCCACAACAACTTCTGCGTTCCATGGATCGAACGCATCACAGGGATATTCATTATTGCACAAGTGATATATATATATATATATGGGTTTGCATGCATTTTGAGAATATTGACTATCAGTAAGGCTGGAAAACATGCTTTCCATATCTTTCTTTCTAAGGCTCTTTTTTACTATTCTTCTACTGTCACCAGTATAGTTATACATCCTGTCAATGTCTTAGCAACCTATAACGCAAGATATCACAACTTGAACTAATTTTAACTAATCCACGAACTTGCTTTCAGCAAAAGAGAGAATCTAATAATTAAGACCCAGCTAACATTTTAAGGATCCTTGTGGAGTTGCTTATGGGAAACCTCTATTGACCAGCAACTGCAGGAATTCAATTAGTACATTTGAAGAACCAGGATAGGCTTGGCAATTAATTTGAACAGATATGAAATCTTGAATCAAATTGAAAGTGAAGAAAAAAAATGTCTAAATCTAAATTTCCTAACACAATACAGCTAGGATTTTGTACAGGCCTAACCGGTTCACATAGAGTAGGGTGGGTTCCAAAAAGGAACAGTCAAAATGATCAGAACTCAAAATGACAACATTAAATTGTTCTTTTTTTGAACTCGAGTAACTAGTTTTATCTATAATATGCCCACAATATGGACAGACTATCTGCATTTTCTAGGAGAGGAGGGACAACATAGCTATTTCCTTGCAGACTTCCAGAAGCCAAAGGCAAATATTTTAGTATTGCCTTGTACAAGGATAACTAAATTCCTAATAACTCTGCAATATCATGAGAAACAGTATGACCAAACTGAAGTCGAAGTCCTAGATGTTCACTGACCTGTGCATAAAAGACTTCTGTGCCTCACTCTCCTTCTCTGCTATTCTATCCAACAAAATCATTGAAGTACCTTTGCCATCACCAGCATCCTTGTGTTTTTCAAGAAAACTCCAGTTAATCATTCAGGAAGGCACTTCAAACTGAATATAACATGTGGAAAACATGATAGATCCTAAATTTCCTGGTTGAAATCATGAACAAAAAACAACCTTTTGAACTTGCTTGAATCTCTGGCTGAACTCCACATAGAAGTCGAAGCCATTATTTTTTATCCACTTCCCACCAGACAGAAGAACAAAGGGCATCCCTTTAAAAGTACCATCCTCAATCTCCAACTCAATGCATTGCACCTAAAGATGATTTCAGAATATGAATACGGGGACAGTTTTTGTATTTGTTATATGTAAATCTCAGTTATACGACTTCATCCCAAGGCACGCATGGTAAGAAAAATCAACTTAGTGAACCTGTTTAGGAAGATCGTCAGAATAGCTTGTTGAAAATTTTGATTCAGCAGCTCCATCTAATGAAACTGAACCTGGAGGGATAACAGTACGAGGAGGTGGCTGAAAAATTTTCACATAAACTAGTCTCAGATTTATGTTAAAGAAAGAGTGATTCAAATCCAAAGTTCGAAGTCCAAAGTCTTCCTAAGGAGTGTAACAGTCTAAAGGATCTTACCAGCCACTCTCCAGCCTTTTCAGATACAGCCCAGTGAAGGGTAACTGGTTCTTCAAAATCAGTAGCTAGATGAATCTTTGTCTTACCAGCAGGTTTGGTTACAAGCACCTGGAGTATTTGGAAGGAGTCACAACTTTAAAAAATTTTGCGAGCATCTTTAAAGAGAGAAGGCGGAGTCAGAGAAACGCTAATTATCTTACCAAAAACTCTCTCTCACCAAGTTTGTAAATTTTCTTGTTCATAATAGGGTTACCATCCAATTCCTTTTTCTTAGCAAAGCATTCAACTGCTGTCAATGGTTTTGGTTCAACAGAGATGCTTTCCTCTACAGATTTCACTGCATGCTTATTAAGAAGCAGCATCAGGTCTCTCTGCTTGCGCCGAATCCGTTCAGCTCTAAAATATCTTTTTTTCTTCAGTTGCTTCGAAACCTTAGTCTCTATCCCTCCTTTAGTAAGCTTCTTTCGAATTTCATTAAGAGACACACCTTTCTCTACCTCTGATTGCAGCACTTTCCTTGCTTCCTCAAATTCTGTCTAATTATTCAAACATAGCTTCAGTCAGTATTTAGTACATGCAATGGCCGATAGACTCATTAATCTTTTATAAGCAAATAAGAAATCACCTAATTCAATTTGCTTTAATAAATAAGGTTTTGAAACAAAAAAGACTCTTAAGATCCAGTTAGAAAGAAATTGGAAAATTACAAGCTGTTGCTCTGGGGAATAATTTGGCATCCCTGCTTTCTCCCATTGTATATAGGCTTGTATTTGGACAAGATCATCAGGAATCTTGTTCTTTGTTTCATGAATAGCATTCTCCTTAGGTTCTTGTCCACTTTTTTTTGTCAGTTTTATCCGGATGTCGTCCACAGAAGCACCCCTTGCTATTTCCTCCAATAGCTCAGCACGAGCTGCTTCATATTCCTCCTATGACAAGGAAAAGTTATTTGAGACAAGTGAAGAAATGGCAAAAAATCCAAAAGTAATAGTACTATTTCATATTTGTTTGGAGATTTAAAGGAAGAAAGAAAGTTCAATTCTTGATTTATATGTATGTATTTTTTAAATAGTTCAATTCCTGGTTTATATATATGCATTTATAAATGATAATCCTGCTTTTCTCCAAAGATTGCTCCCCCGATTGAAAGGCCTCAATGAAATATAAACAAGAACCCAGCATATCTCTTAAATTCCCAAACCAATAGTTGGAAACTAAGTTATTGAAGCCATAACTTTTTACTAACCATACTGGACATGCCTAAAAATTTTACCGGATGTTGCATAATAAATTGCTCCACTCCATCACAAAATATTCTGTTGAAAGCACATCAGTGGAGCTCTTTATGTAGTAAATGATGAAAAGTTAGTTTTAAGTGTTAATCAACTCAACGAAACAAGGAACATTAACACCTAGAATAGATAAAGCAAAAAATAATGCCTGAACCTATTTCCATGGATAATTAATGAGAGAACAGGAAAATTAAATATGCAAGACAATAACAAGCATCAATTGATTCACTTCTATCCAAAAGGAGAAGGAATAAAGGAACAAGAAGAAAGGACCAGAAAAAGAAGAAAAAATGGAAGTGCAGGACTTGACTTTAAAATCATGAACAAATTAACAATATAATTATTAAATTTATTGCTTACCCTCTCTTGCTCTGGGGTGTACATCTGTTTACCCTTTCGCTCCCACCTTAAATAAGCTTGAATCTGAACAAGATCTTCAGGAACTGAACTATTTGAAATCGATATCTCCTTCCGAGGTAACTTTACATGAAAGTTCTGACCATTATTTTTTATCCTACAAATGGAAGTAGGAAGAGAGAAAAACAGTAAATTCATTTCAAATAGCATGTCTAAATGTTATGAACGTAGTGAAAAGAAAAACCATGGATACTTGCCATTTATTTCGGGCTTCATCAAATATGAGAAACTCTATAGCTTGTACCCGAGGATCATCAATTTCTAACTTCAAATAGGAACTGGAGCCAGACTACAGAAAACAATGTGTTGACAAAATAAACAACTGTCTGTTAGGATTACCAAAAGTGAACTTTTGTCTCATTTATTGATGCTAACCTTCACAAATGGAGTTCTTAGGGCTCTATTCTTGTAGTTTTTGGTCCCTTCTGGTTGATGTGAAGGAAGTACCCATTTTCTGCCAAAAAAAAATGGTGGAACAAAACTTTCTCAAACTGTAATAACGAAACCCAATGTAAACACTTGAAAATCACAATCAACGTAATGTTCATAAACCACTAACAGGGTAAAAGTGAACTTACTCATTTCTACCGCGTATCCCACCCCAGTGCAAGAGCAAAGATTCACTATCATACATGATTCTAAAATTTACTTGTGTAATAGACCCTGAAGTAGGAGCACTAGCTTCAACCTGATCAATTAAAAATGGGTGAAACTTGCGTAAATGTAAGACACAAAGAAGCTATAAATACTAAGTTAAGGTCAATGGAACTAGTTGGTTTACGCAGAGTATATGGGTTAGCTAACTTATTAAACACTAAACAATAACTACCTGCAATTCAATATTCCCATCAACACTGAATTTTCCAAGATGCTGCAGCAAAGCAAGAACTTGTCATTGAGATAAATAAAATAATAAAACCGTGCGCAAGTGAACCTACAAGCACATGCAAATTTCTGAAAAAGGAAACCAATTCAGATATAATTGGTTTTCCTCCAACCAACAAATAGAAGAGAAAAAAGATATGAATGCTTCTTTATGCATCTCCATTCAAGAAAGGAACATATACAATTTTAAAAAAGGATATTCAAGAAGCAGAGAGCGAGATTTAGGTGTCATAGAATGATAAAATAGAATGGTTACCCAAAAACTTATTTTCACAGATCACAATATACTTGTTTTATGCAATTCATGGTAAGTGCCCATTCAAAACTAAAATAGCTTGCCACTAAGGTTTCATAGCTCGTTTCTATGCCTACATGCTAGGTGTAAGTTGCAATAAATTAGTCCCAGATTTCAAGCCTTCAGAGAACGACCAAGTGAAAGAATCCCTTATATTCAAATTTGAAAAAAAAATTGAGGTGAAATAAGTTTGATAGAAGGATTAATGAAACTAGCATAGTAAGCACTAAGAACAATAGGCTCCAAGACAAACTGCAACACATTACATTTGTTAGCAAAGCTAAAATTTATTTTATGCCAAAACCAAAACCAACAAAATTTAATCTTATCAATAAAGTGCAAAAAGGTTTAAAATATGACAGAAATTCATCCCCAGGACAAATTTTATGGGAAAAATATATATCCAGTTCCATAGAATATTTTGGAAAAGTAAAGAAAGAGAAGCTGGATTTTATACTCACTACTTATCAGTCTCACACTAGTGGGAATAATCAGAAAACTTCGACAAAGGTCAATCAAGGGGGAAAACCAACACGAATAAATTTATTTCATTTAAAAAAAAAAAAACTTTCGAGGTCCATTAATTTGGCGACAAAAGAACTCGGAAAACAAGAAAGAGAACTGTTAACAACTGAAGTATTTTTAAAAATCTACAGCAAGGTCGATATTATAGGCAGCAAACAAAGCTAAAGTGTGGGGCTATAAAGTGAAGCTCTAAACAAAATGTACCACCCATGCTTGTCAGCATAGTCTTAAATTTCAAATTAAGGACAAAATAGTTGCATAGAATGCAATCCAAGCAGAATAATCTCATATATATATATATATATCATTCTTTAACAAATAAACCACAACAATTGCCTTGCAGTTGCCAGTAACTAAATCTAAAATTCAAAAAATAAAAAGCATAAACAAATCAACAAGCGAAGAAAAGGTTAGCTTTACCTCGGAAACCGGATCAGCAGCTAACACTGCTTGAGGGATGAACGTAACAGCCCGTCGGCTCCCCATGGCTAATTTCTGTTCCCTCTTAATGATCAAACTGTTACCATAAACTTTTGTAGATATCTGAAACTTGCGTCGCTGAGAAGGCAATTTATTCAGGGAAGCAGTGGCGCAGAAGGAATTTGTAGGGAAGCCCGAAGAATTCTTGAGCTTGCTTCGATGCTCTAAAACCGTGGGAAGGAGGAAATGCTGATTTATCAAATTCTGGCCTACGCTGTTACTCATCTTCCTCGTTAAGAATTCGTATCCCTTAAGAATTGAATTTAAACAGTCACCTAAAATGCCTATATTATAAACATTTTTTTTTCAGTATGAAATAAATTTAAAAAAAGAATTAGCATGATACTGTTAGTCGCATCATTTTCAAAAAACACGATGATTCGATAACTGAATCCAATAAAAGAAAAAAGAATTCACCATCATACGTAATTATTCTTCCATAATTTCGCGACTGAAGAAAAAAAATCAAATTTATAATATGTAAGTAAAACAATTGAATATCCAACAGAGAATAAATTTATGAAAAATAAATACCTTGAAGGAGTTAAAAATCTGAATGAGAAAATTGAAGAGAATTAGCAAACTGAGTGTTTTAAATTTCAAATTTGACAGTTTGCTGTGAGATAGGGGGGCTTTAGCTCCAGTGGGTGAGAAGTGGAAACT
This sequence comes from Adansonia gregorii, assembly GCA_038382025.1. Classification (NCBI taxonomy): domain Eukaryota; kingdom Viridiplantae; phylum Streptophyta; class Magnoliopsida; order Malvales; family Malvaceae; genus Adansonia; species Adansonia gregorii. Next base: position 5,305,042 of record JBBYHO010000001.1, on the reverse strand, counting down.
AGCAAAATTATTGACATCAGCAGCCAGACTTCCGTTAGTTCTGTTTGCCGATTTGTCATCGTCGCTGTACACGTGGCAGGTTATTATAAGGACACGTATTAAGGAGGTCGGGATGGGGGATTGTCACGTGCCAAGTGAATGGAGGAGAGGAAACGCCAGGGGTCCGTGAACCGTGACGACATATGATATTTTGGTCTTTTAATTGCCCTTGGTTTTGGTCGGAATTTTCGGGATTTACCCTCTTTCTTTGGATATTTCTCGGATTCATTTTATGGCAAAATATAAACTGAATTTCAAAAAAAAAAAAAAACTAAGAAATGTTGCACTTTGCGGTGTTTTTAAAAAATTAAATACATATTTTTTTCATAAATAGATTTTTTTTTTGTAAGAGTTTGTAGATTTTAATTTAAAACATTTTTTGGTAAAAATAAATTTAAAAAAATTAAAGCATTTTTATTTCGTTTTATTTTAATTTTTCAATAATTTTGAATTGATCTTGATTAAAACTTGGACCATCAATTTAATTACTTTTATTTATAGTATTACGATATATACCTCGTTTTGTCCATGGGTCGGTTTTAGCAAAATAATTATATTTTTCAAGAGAAGCATGCAATTTTTCTTGGTAATTTTTTAATTTACAAAAACATTTGTAAAATTTTAAATAAAAGTCTGTTTAAAAATATATATATATATATAAATAGAAAATATATTGACATTCCTAATTTTACAAGCATTATACTTTGAAAAAAAAATCAATTGAGTTAATATTGCTTAACCGGTACCACCAATTTAATTTTAAATTTTATTATTAGACTTATAATTATTTTTAAATAAAATATTTTCATTTTATATCATGCTTTCTACAAATTCTAAAAATTTATATTAATTATATTTTTCTTACCGTATAAATATTGATTAACTACCATTTAATTATTATTTAAAAATTACATTTAATGCATTATTTTTTAAAAATTTTAAAAAATCTTTAATTACACTTTTTTATTAAATACTATTTTAAGTAATACCTCTATGTATTAACATTTCTCATCATTTTAACTAGTACAATTAAGCACACGTTAACATTTTCTTTAATCTAATTGGATTCTGTCCCTTAATCTACTTGATAGAAATTATGATAGAGTACATGCTGGTAAAAAAATGGTACGGAAAATGTTGTTGTAATATGAACAATGAATTTTTTTTTTCCAAAAAAGTATTTTGCAACTTTTAATGAAAAAAAGCACAAAATTAATTCAAAATAAAACCAATGCCAAAAGAAATCATATAATTCGAATTTTTAATGCATAAATTAAAAATATAAATTTAATTTTTAATATAAAAAAACACAATCATAAGTTCTATTTATGTTGAATAATTTAAATGAATGTACCAAAGAAGCATATATTAACCTCGACAAGTACAATATGGATTTGATTCATGTATAATTATACCATTTAGTATATATGAATCTATACTTAAAATATTTAAATTTAAATGACACTAAACACTAAGAACAAATATCCTCAATCATTGTATC